>PVKU01000623.1:0-321803 GCA_004027475.1 Anoura caudifer
ATTATTCTTTCCTAACTTTGGTTGGGAATGACCAGATTTATTTCATAAAAAAATAACAAAAAACCTTATGATTGAGAATGATAGTATTTGGTACTGAAGTTTCTGTTACACATTGACAGATAATGGTCCTCCTAGGAAATAAACTCTAAAATTACCTCAAAAGATTTACTATCCTAAGGATGCGGGATAAAATAATATTTAAAGGTCTGAGGCAGTTATTTTGTACCCTCACATTGCTCCGAAACAGTCACAGAATAAACACTTCGCAAGTTTTATGGACTGCAATATTTGACTATAAAGAGAGCCACTGAGGATTGCTAAGCTAATTATGGATATATTCTTTTTGTTAGCCCCTCACTTATGCAAACGAAATTAGGCTAGCATGAAATATCAAGGACAACTTTAAGAAAATAAGCGTGTTACAAACAAAATAAAATAAGAATGTTAAAAGTCAGGAAGCAGGAAAGAGGCCAATCTCCCTATAGCTGGTCCTCAGACCAGCCTTGAGTGTTGAATCTAAAAAAAGACTAAGAAGTATAAAAAATTACCTCTTTTTTCTGAAGCTATCAACGATGAATGGCCTACTAAACATTCAAATTCGGTTCATTTTGTTAGAAATATTCTACTTGTTCCACAGACCTTAATTTAAAAAGCTACTCCTACACTTGGTGGCATAAGCATCAGGTTTGTGTTTAGTAACAACTGCGATCATTGTTTCTTCAGCTCCATCCTCCCCACCCTGTCTCCGGGACAGACGCAGGTCCTTTCCCAAGGGATCCACAGAGGACACTTAACTATGCCGTCCATAACAGAGCCATAATTCTGGCAATAGGAAACTGGCATGCTATCCAGTTTACAATCTAGTTCTTGTTCATGAATAATTCATATTTTGCAGTGGTTATATCTTGCTTTGACAACATAAAGCATACTAGGAAAAAGACACCCCACCAAAACCTTCATCTTTTCCTCCGCTTACCACTGTTAGTACATGTTTATTCCTTTGTGCATTTGTGCCTAAATCCATCCTCCAAACTGTAAGTTCCTCTGAGTGCAGAAACTATCCTATCTAATTTTGTATTCTTTCTGCTGGGAAAAAAATCTCTTAACTTAGGCTTGCCATATATTTGCATATGTGTATATAGATATACACATGTATGATACTTCTAATATTTATTAACCTAATTTTATTCAGTAAGGCTACATGAGTAGCCCCCTTTTAAAGAGCTAATAGGGATCAAAAAAAATTGAAACAGACTCATAAACACAGAGAACAGACTGATGGTTGCCAAAGAGGAGAATAGGTTGGACAACTGGGTGAAAAAGGTAAAGGGATTGAGAAGTACAATTTGGTTGTTACAGAATAACATGAGCCCCTGGCTGGTGTAGCTCAGTGGATTGAGCATGGGCTGTGAACCAAAAGGTCTCCGGTTCGATTCCCAGTCAGGGCACATGCCTGGGTTGCAGGCCAGGTCCCCAGTGGGGGCCACATGAGAGGCAACCACACACAGGTGTTTCTCTCCCTCTCTTTCTGCCTCCCTTCCCCTCTCTCTAAAAAAAAATAAATAAAATCTAAAAAAAAAAAAAAAAAAAGAATAGTCATGGGGGTGTAAAGTACAGAATAAGGACTATTGCTGGTAATATTGTGATAACTATGTAAAGTGTCAGGTACTGGAAATATCAGAAGGTGATGCGGACCCTGGCCAGCAGGGTCCGTGTGTTGTGGCCACAGTGAGCAAATTCACACGGATTACAGAAGTCCTGTGGAGAAAAAGGGACAACACGGCCACTCTCTCAGGGAGAGAGAGACGGCCACCTGGCCAGGCTTTTATTGTTTTTGTGGGTACATTACACCGAGGATGGGCCTCATTTACTATGCACAGGGTGGCTGTAGGTGGTTACCTTTTACAGATAACAAAGAATGTTGCTAATTGCCTCTAAGAAAAGGGTGTTACAGATCAAGGGGAAAAGTGGTTGAACTGGTCACACTCCATCCTTGGGAGGTTTAGCACAGACTTTAGGAAGTTGCTTTGGAGATATACAGTAAACATTTGCTGCCTCAATCCAGGGTGAGGGAGTTTTAGCAAAAAGTGAGTCTCAAAGAGGCCTAGGTACAATGCAGGCCTGATTCCCACAGGAGAACCTATCCGTGGGCGTGGGTCCTGTGTGCCGAACCTCGCTCCCCTCGCTCCCCACGCTCCCCACGCTCCCCACGGGCCTTTCTGAGTGGGGGCTGGGCTACATTTCCACACCATGCAGAATGGTTCCCAATAAGAAGGCACACTATAAAGTTTATGATTGTCCAACAACTATGCCATATACTTGAAACTAATAGAAAATATTGAAAGTAGAATAAAATGAAAGCTAATAGGGTTCAGTTCTTTCCATTTCTATTGTTTTTAGCTTTATATATATATATATATATATAGGTTTTTTATTACAAACATATAGGCTGAAGTAAGAAAGCTACTAATTTTCATGTCCTCTCTTGTGTCTGGCCAATGGGTGACATCATGCTTGTTCTCCAGCCCTGACAGAGGAAGGAGGAGCCTCTCGGGGGTGCAAATCAGAGTGCTCTCATCAGCCTGAACATGCTCATCCTGCGGTAGGGTGTGAAAGGCGGGGCTGTGGTCAACACTGAAAGACACCAGATTCCAAGAATGCATTGATTTCGGTTGAAAGAGTGCAAGAGAAGACATGCGCTTACTATGTGTTATGAAATTAAAAACGGTAAATATGACATGAATGTAAGATGAGTATGATTCCCATTTTCCTGAATATTCTGATTAAGCTGTGGATTTGTAACATGATTAATAAAGCACAGGAACACATTTTGGGAGAGATACTGTAAGACAGCATTCATACATATGTTGCATAATGGATGATACAGCAATGTAAGTAATGATGGAGCAGAATTTTTTTAAGATTTTATTTATGTATTTATTTTTAGAGAGAGGGTAAGGGAAGGAGAAAAAGAGGAAGAGAAACATCAACGTCTGGTTGCCTCTCATGCCCCGCCTTACTGAAGACCTGACCCCGCAACCCAGGCATGTGCCCTGACTAGGAATCGAACTGGTGACCCTTTGGTTTTGCAGGCCTGTGCTCAATCCACTGAACTATACCAGCCAGGGCTGATGTAGCAGAATTTTTAAATTGTCTTTGAAAACACGTTGGCAAGAAAATCACTAAGACAGTTTCCAAAGAGTCTTGGCATTGTACTAACAGCTACCTTTTTACTGTAATGGCAATTAGGGTATTAACCAAGAATGATATATTTGACAATAGGGATATGATGAGATGATTTGGTAACATGAGCAAGAAGATGTGGGGTCCAGATACTATAAAGAACATTCATGTGCACTGACTGCGCATTCTAAATCTAGATAAATAAATCTCTATTTATTACTTTGTTCCATAAATTTTGTCACATATTTTAAGCGAAACTGTTGATACAGACCTCACCTGAGACCAAGATGGAGCACCTGAATGCAATATGGCATTGCTGGCCTTATAATCCTTTATATGATATACTGTAAGTCCTTTCGCCTCAGTCAGCTGTCAGCAACATAGCCCTTACCTTCGGTGTCTTTCTGTTGCTTAGGCTTTTCAGTATTGAACCCTCCCAGATCCACTCAAGTTTCTGAAATGAATTAAAGTTCTTGAAACTATCCTCAGAGCCATGCTTACAGCATGTGTGACTGAGAGAGAGAAAACATCAGCAGAGAGAAAAAGCTCCGAGTCTGTCCTATTAGGCTAAAAGGTGCTGCCTCCTGGTTTTCCTCAATGTGTTAGGAGCAAATAACTCTGAAAACATACATAGGATTTTTATTTTTTCAGATTTTAAAACAGTAACCTTATCCACACAGAAAAGCAACTTTGCTTCCCAAGTATAACTTTTACTGCTAATTGTAGTCTTTCCTAGTAGCTTACATTGGCCACTTAGAAACTTGACTTGTTCCTCATAACAATCTCACATACAGGATGAGCTAGACACATTTTCCTGAATCAAACAGTCTTCTTATAAAGGCAAGTTTGTCAGTGGGATTTTTAAATACACAATTAAAGCCCTTCACAGATTCAATGAATGTGGAAGGTGGGGGTGAGTAGGTCAGGGGAGAGTAATGGGGGGGAGGGGACAACTGTAATTGCACAATAAAAAAAAGGAACAAATAAAAATAAAAAGCCTTCACAGAGTCCCGACTGGTGTAGCTCAATGGGTTGACCATCGCCCTGCAAATAGAAAGACTGCAAATTTGATTCCCAGTGAGGCTCACATCAACGTGTCTCTCTCTCATCTCTCCCTCCTTTGCCCTGTCTCTAAAAATAAATAAATAAAATATTTTTAAAAACTCTTCACAGATTCATTTTTTTTCCAAAAAAAATTCACCACCAGAAAAAAAAAAAGAATAGCTTGAAAGTGATTGTGTCCTCTAAGCCCTGAAGAATGGCACTAATCACTGAGAGACACTGGGGCTGTACTGAAGGGCGAAAAATTTTTGGAGACTTGAGCGCATTTAATTTTACTGTTTAGGATCAGGACAAGCTATTGAGGTCAAAATGCCAGACAGGCCATCAGAAATGGGAACAGGTAGGGCTCTGTTGGCATCATGATTACTCGTCACTTAACCCTAAGAACTGGGCACAGGTAAAGTTTAAAGGTTATGCATCTTAAACACCTCCAGAGCACCAGTGCGTTTCTGTAGCAAATATAAAGTTTAGAAATGCACTTGTAGGATCGATGTTCTTGTTGACACCAGGCTCCAACTTTCTTCCTCTAAAATAAGCAATAATGGATAGAATAATGCTCTCATGTAGCATCTAAGTCAAGTTTCTACTTCCTCCCTCTATTGCACATATGGGCAAAAGCTACTATTTCTACCCCCCCGTCCTAACATCTGCAATACTCTATTCTTCTTTGAAACACTATTTATTTATTTATCTTTTCTTATTGTTGTTCAAGTACAGTTGTCTCCATCCCCCCCCCCCACCGCTTCCCTCCCATCCCACCTCCTACCCTCAATGGAATCTCCATTTCACAGAAAGTTCTCAGATTTTGAAACAACAGACTATTTTTAGAGACCTTGGAAGCTAAGTCATAGCAGAACAACTAAATCAAAGTTGTCAACTTTATATGTATCTTTTATAACTTCTTCTGGGCATAAACTAAACAATACTAGCTAAAAATGAAGATCAAATGTTAAGGAATTCAAAAGAACCTCTTTTTCTTAAAAGAAAAAAAACCTAAGCTCACGCTAATATAGGTAGAAATGCATTCAGAAAAAAATATTGTATTTTGAGCACTTAAATGCAAAGTACTAGACCTCTATTATTTCTGCTTGTTACTAGAGATATGCTATATTTCTGTTTCACAGATAAGATGCAGACATGAAGAAATATAGTGATTATTTGCCTCAAATTATATTGTTAACTAGACAAAACAGGATTCAAAAGCAAAACTTTTCTCTTAACTGCCAAACTTAACTACTTACCAGAAGTTATAACATGACAGATAAATGTAAGCAGTGCATCTTAGAAGATACAATAGCACCAATAATTATGTACACACATTTTCCAGCCTATTACTTTTACTCCATTTTCTAAACTAAAAATTTATTTTAGCCATGTTTTATATCTTGATCAGAAACATGTGAAATGAAAAAATGTGTGAAATTCAAATTTTAAACATGTATAAAATGATGCTAAAAATTATTCATAAGAAAATAGCATGAAAAATCAGCAGATTTGGTAAATAATGACACTATCAGCTCTGGTGATATTATTAAAATATAAACTAATAGTTTCTAAATATATTAATTGTTAATAAGTAAAATAAAAATCTTCCAATAATGGTAAGTTTAGAGCAATATTGTGCCATTTCCGTGAGTAGCTGTTCAATGTTTTATCTTCCAAAAGGAAAATGTAAGTAACTTTTTGAGAAACTCTGTTTTTATTTCTATAGTGATTTGCTAATATCTTACAAGATGATACAGATTTAATGTAATCAAATAGCCTTGATAACCATACCCATTTTACAGATACATAATTTACATACATGTTTACATCTGTATATAAACACATACATGTATGCATGTATAGTGCATATGTATAGGTGTGTGTGATTCCCATATTCATGCAGCTTCTCCTAGTTAATTCCTAATGAAAAACACTAGGGGGTGACCAAGCATTATTTCTTTTTCATATCTCTCCCTAGTTACTAATATTTAGATAATATTAACATAGTATAAATGTCTCACTATAACTTAATTCTTTGCTATTCCTGATGATTTTTCCAAGTTACTAGAAATGTTTGCACAAAATTAATCCAATACAAATAAGTCACAAGAGCTGAATTCTAAATCCTACATTTCATTTAGTTTTAAAGCATTTGATTAAGCAGTTATAATGCTCAAAATCTGAATAAAGGTCAAATGTGAACTCTGAATTGTTTATTTAAGCAGAACTGAATACTTTAGGCCCTCCAAGATTATGTAATATTATATGAATTAACTACAAGTTTGAAAAATAAAATAAGTAATCTGAAACAATGGGTTTTAGGAGCATTTCTTAGCACTTGAGAAATTATGTGCTAACATAAAGAATACAAACTATAATAAATGGTAAGTCTGTTTTGAGAAAATCAGTTGCTTGGCACACAGATCCACTTTGTGTTTTATTGTATTTTTCCTGAAGCTTACCTTGAGAAACATTAAAATATATTAATAATCTCAAATAAAAATTATATTGGTACATATGTTAAAATAAATGTTTTAATAGTTTTAACCTTCAAAGGCCTGAGGTTTAATCAGAAATTTGAAAAAATACAAATTAACTTATCCATTGACATTTCTAAAACTATAAGCAACTATATAATAAAAAAGTATTTTACTTACGAAAATGTAATGAATAGTTATCATTTGAGTCAATGCCAAGAGAGAGAGAAGAATTTCAAAAACTTAGCTGCCTGCCAATTCCCCCAGCCTTTGGACCACGAAGCTGGCAGCCTATTATAAATAAACAAGCCAATGTAGCCATCTTATTTTCCAGACAGAATGAGCCTCTGGGGTCAAGCTACCAGCTTTTAAATCAGGTTCTGTAGTTTGCTAATTGCGTGACCTTGAGAAAACCAGTTAATCTCTCTAAGCCACAGTTGAGAGAATAAGGAGTTCCTGTCTCATGAGGTTGCTCAAGGAATGAGCTGATATACTGTGAATAACACATTAAGCACAGACCCCAACTCAATAAACACAGATACATGAGAAGCTCTCCATGTTGGTGGACGGGTTGGACAAAATACAGCATCTTCGGTACCCTTACCACTGTCTCAGAGACAGAGAGTGTTACATGCCGTTCCCTCCTCCTCTCTTAGCTTCCAAATTCTCTCTCATAGGCACCTCAAAACACCTGACTTCAAGGATTTTAGATGTTTAATTCAACAAAAGCTTTTGGAATCATAAAACAGAGCTGTAATGATGACAATTCCATACGTATAGCCCAGCATTATGCTGGATTCGAAAAGACACTGAAATAAAACACAAAATTATGGTTTTTATCTTCTAAGATGAAAAGGAGCTAGAGCAGTTGATGGGAATGGAGGGGGTGCTAGAGGAGGATAGGGGAAGGAATTAAATTTCTGTTGTTGTAAAGCACCCAGTTTGTGGTCATTTTTTAAAAATTATTTTATTGTGCCCTGGCTGGTGTAGCTCAGTGGATTGAGCTCAGGCAGCAAACCAAAGGGTCGCCGGTTCTATTCCCAGTCAGGGCACATGCCTGGGTTGCAGGCCAGGTCCCCAGTGGGGGGCCGTGTGAGAGGCAACCACACATTGATGTTTCAAGTCTTCTCTTTCTCCCTCCCTTCCCCTCTCTCTAAATGAATAAAAAACTCTTTAAAAAATTATTTTATTGTTGTTCAATTATAGTTGTATGCATTCACTCCCCACCCCCCACCCTAGCCCTCCCCACCTCCCTCTCCTGATTCCACCCCCCTTGGTTTTATCCATGTGTCCTTTATAGTTGTTCCTGAAAACCCTTCCCCCTTTCTTCCCATTATCCCCTCCCACCTCCCTCTGTTTTTTGCATCACCCCTAGGAAATTAATACAGAGGGACCTCCTTTCAAATTATCAGAAACACCAAGGTAAAATACATAAATAATGATAGCTAGAAAAATGAAAGATTTACATAAGAACTATGTGTCCCGAGTAACAAAAAATTTTGCAGTTGGATAAAGACGGCCTAATTGAAGTATCAGTGACAATTCAGTTTTGCAAAATGCTCCTAGACTTCCTTTGGTTTTGTTTTTATGTCTACTGCGCTACAGAGCAGAGAGAACTGTCACTTAAGTTTCACAATTTAAGGACTGGTTTCTTCACTCGTTTTTTTCCTCATGGTTCCATCACACTGCTAGCAAATACATTTTCCCTGGCCCCTGCCTCCCCCAAATATACAGGTGCCAGTACCCATGCTTCCTGATAAACCTTCCATCCAATGGTTATCACTCTTGGGTGCTGAAAATAAAGAGGGCTCTTCTGAGTTCTTGATTAATTTCAAGAAAAATAGAAATTGGAATTTACATGAATCTGATAACAGTAGATTACCGTGTGCCAGGCAGTCTGTTAGGTAAGTCCATGCATTATCTTATTTAACACACACAACAACACTTGAAAGAGCTATTATTACCTTCGCTTACAGACAAAGCAACTGAAGCAAATAAAGTTGCTAGAAGCCACTGGAGATAGGAGCAAAGAGTGTGGTTATAACGTGGATCTGTCCTTGTTCAGAGACTTAGCATTAATCCACATAACCTTTTTAAGCAGACAATCTGCCCTACAGGGACAGTTGGCTGAGTGCCAAGGTACCACTAGTGATACTTGAGGTTGGCTTTATACTGACTGATGTAGCAGTGAACCAAGCAATGGATAGGTGAGCCTTGCACGTGATGACTTGGTTGGAGCAAACCCGTCACAGAGCTGTTCCTTCCATAAATGACTACAGAATACCAGAAGAATCACAAAATGTCAATGTTTTCATGTAGAGTTAGTATTAAAACATTCGGTTTTATGAAAGAAGAAAGTAAATGCAGAGATGTTCATTGATTTACTCAAGGATTACATGGCTAGTGGAAGGATGGACTTGGACTAGAGTAACAAAAAATGGATTGCTGATGTTGAGCCACTTGGCAAACACTTTTTAAAAGTCAAGAACTAAACTACTATTTTTAAAAGCCTTGCCTTTATAAAAAATGTGTACTAAAATTTTTGTAAAATAATATTTGAATTAGAGTGGAAAAACATATGTACCAAGAGACCCCAAAAGTAACCAGTAGGGAGAAAAATTTTTATTAAGTAGTCAATATTCACATGGTTTTATTTCTTCTTAAGATCTACTACAACCATTTAAAAAATGCATTCTTAATTCCAATATTTTGTCAAATAGTCAACCAACTAGGTCTTGTACTGACCGAAGAAACAAGGTCATCTTACACCTAATTGCTGCCTGCTTCCTAGGAATAGTTACTCTAATTAGGGTAGTAAATAAACAAATCACCCACTGGCATTGTGGTTAATTTTTAAAATTTTACATGCAGGCAAATTGTGTGTGTGCGCGTATAGTTCTTTAGGGTTTACACGTGTTAATAGATTCACGTAACCAGTATAACAATCAGGACACAAAATTTCCATCCACGAAACATTCCCTTGTGCCACCCCTTCATGGTCATTCACTCTCCCCCTCACACTCTTACTTACTCCCTAGCAACCACTAATGCATTCTCTGTGCCTGTCGGCTTGCCTTTTCTGTCATATAAATAAAATAACATAGAATATAACACTTCCAGACTAGCTTCTTTCACTGAGTATAATGCCTTTGAGATTCATTCATGCTGTTGAACAGATCAATACTTGTTTTTTTTATTGCTGAGTGATATTCCATTGCATTGCTGTCTCAACAGTTTATCTATACAATGGTAAAGGACTTTTGAGTTATTTCCAGTTTTTGGCAATTATGAAGAAACTTGCTATAAAATTCACATGTAGGGTTTTGTGTGAACAAAAATTTTCATTTATTTAGGATAAACACTTGAAAGTGGAATTGCTATGTCAAATGGTTAAATCCATATCTATTGCTAAGAGAATGTAAACCTGATTTTTTTTAGTGGATGTAGCATTTTGTGTTCACACCTACAAAATATGAGACTTCCAGTGTCTCTGCACCCATGCTGGCCTTTGGCATTGTCTGTTTCTGATTTGACAGTTCTAAAAAACGTACAATATTGTGTGGTGCTATCTCATTGTGGTTTTCTTTTGCATTTGTCCCATGGGCTATTCAGAAATGTATTATTCAATTTCCAATGATAGGGGGATTTTACGTATATCTTTATTATTTCTAATTTAATCTCATTATGATAACAGATCTACTATAATGATATCAATATTTTTTGATTTCCTGATGTCACCTATCTTGGTGAATGCACTACTGCCTTGAAAAGAATTTATAATTTTTCTATTGTTGAGTGAACTATGTATAAATGTCAAGCAGTTCTAGCTAATTGATTCAACTGATTGTTCATTTATTTTAACATTTTTGGTGATTGTTTTGTCTACTTGCTTTATTAATTAATGGGAAAAGGAAGTTGAAATCTCTAACTCTAATTTTGAATTTCTCTATTTTTTTAAGATTTTATTTTTAGAGGGGAGGGGAGGGAGAAAAACAGGGAGAGAAATGTAAATGTGTGGTTGCCTCTTGCATAGCCCCTACTGGGTACCTAGCCCAAAACCCAGGCAAGTGCCCTGACTGGGAATCGAACCAGAGACCTCTTGCTTCACAGGCCTGCACTCCATCCAGAATCAATGAATTTCTCTATTGAATGAATAGAGGTAATGAATTTCTCTATTTCTTCCTTTTTACCATTAAGTCTCTGTTGAATGTTTTCAACTCTGACAATCTAGAGGGAAAGCAGTCATTTGTACATAAACACAGATGTTGTGTTCCAGTAAAACTTCATTTACAAAAACAGGCAGGTGGGACATGCACTAGAGTTTGCCAACCCCTGCTCCAGAGACCAAAAATCTAACCACTATTCGGTACTACCTCTTTTCCCTACATGAATCCTTTTTTTCCCACCTAGCCCCATGAACTTGATCTCACTGTGCTTTAGGACAAATAACTAGAATCAGTTATAATTGTATTATTATGTTGTTAGAAATACATGTACTTTTTAAAGTTAGGATGACTTTTTAAAATTTGGTATTTCTGTCCATTTACTTGTTTTCACTGTTTATTTTAATTTCATCAACTCCTATAATTTACTAGACAAGGTGAATTTTCAACCAAACACTTCTGTAAAAATATAACCAGCCAGAAACTATTATCCAGAAATGGTCATTTATTCTACTACCTTCTGCAATTTCTAACAACACTTCTTAACATTAGTACAAAGTTACATGGGAAACTGGTGTCAAGCAAGCAGCTACCATATTTTGCCATGTGTAATGAACAAGTTTTTGCCCAAATTTTTGAGGAAAAAATAAAGATGTGCATTAAACATGAGCAGTATTAATTCCATATCTATATAAATGTTTTTAATTCTTTTATGCTTATGCATTAAAAGTATAACTTTAGAAAGCAATCATGATAGCCATATGCAAAATGACACCCTGGAATCTGATAATTAATTTTGTTTCTAAATGTAAATAAATAAAAATAGAATCAAAAAGTAAAATGAAAGGTTTTTTCTGAAAGTTTGGGCCAAAAATGTGGGTGCACATTATACATAGATGCGCATTATACATGGCAAAATACAGTAAATAGAATTGTTGTCTTGAGAACATGAGAAATGATAAGGGGAACTGAGGGATTGGGAAATAGTAAAGACAATTGGAGAAGAGAAGCAAAAGTGAGTTTAAAATGTGCATATTTCAGTTTACATTATACAAAAATAGTTACAACATATTCCAGGTAAATATGTTACATTAAGAATAGTGCTAGTAAGAAATTGGCACTCAAAGAAAAATGCAAATATATTTACAACATGCAAACACAAAACAGTGGAACTGGAAACTTTTGGATGAAACATTACGTAAGTAAGTCATTTAGCTCTATGGGGGGGAGGAACACCCACAGTAATCGACATTTCTTCAGCTAATAATGTTTTCCGTAAATTTATCTGAATTAACATAACATCATGCCAACTCATACTTAAAACTATTAAAGTAAAATAAGTATTAATCTAGTTATGACTATGTTTTAAGAACTGATGCAAATAAACCTTTTAAAAGAAGTAATTTTCATTTTCTGAAGGAATTGTAGCTACCAGTTTCATTGAATTTATCAAAGCAGATTTCATGCTACACAATATTAGCACAGAAGTTATTCAGTATAAATTCATTTTTATAGTAATTGATAGGTTTTTTTAAATCATTAGTACATGATTATTTAAAATATTAGTTTTTTCACATCTTTTATTGCTGTTCAAGTACAGTTACCTCCATTTTCTCCCCACTAATCCCCTCACCCCAGCCATCCCCACCCCTCACCCTTGATCCTACCCCCTTTGTTACCCCCCTTTGCTATTTTAAACATTTTATTTATTTATCTTTAGAGGGGAAGGGAAGGAGAGAGGGAGAGAAATATCAATGTGTGGTTGCCTCTCCCATGCCCCCAACTGGGGACCTGGCCTGCAACCCAGGCATGTGCCCTGACTGGGAATCGAACCGTGATCCTTTGGTTCACAGGCCTGTGTTCAATCCACTGAGCTACACCAGCCAGGGCCCTCTGGTGGTTTAATCCATGTGTCCTTTATACATGTTCCTGAAAACCCTTCAAAAATATTACTTTTTGACAAGTGTAAAAGACAGCTTTTATCGCCCACAAAAAACTAAGTGTATATATATTGTTTACATAAATTGGCTAGAAAAAATCACTGGAATAAAAATAAAATGAACTTGTACAAATAACATACCAAAAAGTCCATTTACTTTTTTTCCATAAACTAAGACACATTTTTCATTTTCACCAATAACTTTATGGATTTGGATATTTTGAGTATGTCAGTTAGCTCCCACATGGCATAATGTAGACTGTTTTCAATTAATATCTTGATCTGATGGTCTAATGTCTTGATCAACTGGTCTAACTGACCATGGAGTAGCATCCAGCGGGAAATCTGCAGCACAAAACTTCCCAAACCATTTTCGACACGTTTGATCAGTCACAGCACCTTCTCCATATACTGTACAAATCTTTCTTTGTGTTTCGGCGCATTTTTACCTTTCTTGAAAAAATGAAGCATACTATGCTGAAAATGTTGCTTATTTTCTTCCATCTTCTATATGAAAATGACTACACAAACATCCACCAATTTTGATTAAGTTTTTTTAAATGCATGCTGATATGACAGCTGTCACAATACAATATGACAAAATTGCTTTAAATGAAGTTAAAAGAAGCTAAGAGCTACTAGAGCCATATTACAGAAAAAACCAGATGAACTTTTCAGCCCACCCAATATTAGAACAGAATTACATAATGGTGGCAAAGGCTTTGAGAACCTATAAAAATTAGGTTCTAAATTCCTGTGCATTGTAACTCAATTAAAATGGAGTCTAGGTGGGACTGTTCACTCAAATTAAACCACATACTGTTTTGTGGGACACATGCAATGTGATCCAGTTGCTCTCCATCATTTGATTGTGCGGACCTAGGAATGTTGGGCAAATCAAACATTACATTTAAAAATTACCACCCTTAGACTTTGGTCAAGATGGTGGTGTAGGTAAATACAGTGCTTGCCTCCTTACACAGCCATAACAAAATTGCAGCTACAGAACAAACATCATTCAGAACTGCCAGAAATCAAGCTTAATGGAAGTCCTACAGATGTGGAATTAAAGAACCACATGGAGACTGGTAGGAGGATCGGAGCTGTGAATGGGCTGGTTCCACACTCTTGTGTGGTGGAAATAATTAGGAGGGATATCTCAGGAATGAGGTTCCAAGCCCCACACTAGGCCCCACAGCCCAGGGTTCCAGTGATAGGAGGAGAAGTCCCTACGAGTTCTTCTTTTTTTAAGATCCAATTATTTATTTTTAGAGAGAAGGGAAGGGAGGGAGAAAGAGAAGTAAAGAAATACTGATCAGTTGCCTCTCACACACACTCCAACTGGGGAACATATACCTCTACCAGGGACTGGGCCCACAATCCAGGCACGAGCCCTGACTGGTAATCGAAATGGTGGTCTTTTGCTTTGTGGGATGACACTCAACCTACTGAGCCACACTGGTCAGGGCAGAAGTCCCTGTAACTTCCGGCTATAAAAACCAGCAGGGATTGAGTCTGAGGAAGGTGGAAATCTGTAGAGCCCAGGCAGTTCCTCTTAGAGGGCCTGCTCATGGACTTATTTAGACTCAATCCCTCTGAGCTCTAGTGCCAAGGCAGCCGCTTGAAAGGAGGGCGCCAGAGACATTCAAGGAGGAACTGAATTGTTCCACACCAGGGCAAGAGCGAGCTAGGGGGCAGCTTTCTCCCAGACAGAAATGCTGCAGAGGCCATTGTTCCTTTGATGAGCCCACCCCACACAGAGCTGGCAGGGGGGCACCATATCTGAGATCCTTTGACCTGGTTTACACTATTTGCCTGGCCCTCGTGATCCCCTGAGTTCCTGCCCCATCCAACATGTGGGCCCACCTAAGCTGCTTCTAGTGTTTTTTCCACACAAATGTCTTGTTTCAGCTTATGGATCAGATTTTCCTAATTTCTCTCCAACAAGCAGCACCTGGCCTCAGCCAGCCCTGAACCACTCACTAAGGGGACCCAGGCCCAGCACTAGTGACAGCGGCCTTGGTTCACAGCTTAACCTCATTTGGGCACCTCCAAGCCCAGCACAAATTTACAGGGAATCAACAGTAGAGTAGATGAAGCTGAGAATCAAAACAGTGGTCTAGAACATTAAGGAAGCAAAATACATCCAATTAGCATAATAAGAAGAAAAAAGAATCTGAAGGAAAAAATGAGGCTAGTGTAAGGAACCACTGGGACAACTTCACACATACCAACATCAGCATCATGGAGGGTGCTGGAAGGAGAAGAGAGAGAGTATGAAATTGAAAACCTATTTGACACAATAATGACAAAAAACTTCCTAATTTGGTGAAGGAAATAGACATACAAGTCCAGGAAATCCAGAGATTCCCAAACTGGATGAACCCAAAGAGGCCCACACTGAGGAGCATCATAATTAAAATTACAAAAGTTAAAGGCAAAGAGATAATCTTAAAAGCAGTAAGAGCAAAGCAGTTAGTAACCTATAAGGGAGATCCCATTAGACTGTCAGCTGATTTATCAAAAGAAACTTTGCAGGCCAGAAGGGATTGGCAATAAATATTCAAAGTGATGAAAAGCATGAACTTATATCCAAGATCAGTTTACCCAGCAAAGCTATCATTTAGAATTGAAATACAGATAAAGAGCTTCCCAGACAACAAAAACGTAAAGGAGTTCATCACCACCAAACCAGTATTATATGAAATATTAAAGGGTCTTCTTTAACAAGAAGATCAAATACATAAGCAATAAAATGGCAAAAAATATGTATCTATCAGCAATGGAATCTAAAAGATAAATGAAGAAGCAGAACAGAAACAGAATCATAGATATAAAGAATGTTTTGATGGTTGCCAGATGGGAGGAGGTTTGGGGAAATGGGCGAAAAAGGTGAAGGGATTAAGAAGTACAAATTGGTTGTTACTGAATAATCATGGGGATGTAAAATATACCATAGGGAATATAGTCAATGATAGTCTGTTAACTATGTATGGTGCCAAATGGGTGTGAGATTTATCGGGATGATCATTTATTCAATTATGTAATGTCTAATCACTGGGGTGTACACTGGAAACTAATGTGATAATGAATGTCAACTGTAATTGAAATTTTTTAAATGACCACTGTTTTGATTAAAATTAACTTTCAAATGTTTATAGGAGTATGTGCTTTGAAAGTATTTGAAATCGTAATAATTTTTTCATAAATGGAACTACTCCAAATGATTGTAACGCAATAAAAACAGTTATAGTGACTATAAAAAAATGAATTCAACATTTCTTTCCCTAGCAAAAAAAAAAATAGCATGAAACATTATTCATCTCAATTCTTCCTTTAGTTTTTCCAAATCCCATTATTTTCATAATATGGTGTTCATGTAAAATTTTATAAATCTATAGATTTTTAGTGCCCTAGTGTTCATAAAATACATTGAACTTTACCATATTAGTCTGTCTTCTCATGTGTTTACCCTCTAGGTTGGAAAACATGATATTAAATTCATTCAGTTTACACCCACATCCTACAAGTCTGGGCATATGGATAGTTGGTGTTGCTGGTTAACAATGATTCATTAGACTGAGCCATGAAGAGTCCCACAAATTATATGAATATTTTGAAAGTTCTACCTGGAAATATGTAAAACAATAAAGAGGATATACAATACTTATCTTTTCATTTTTTAAATCTGATAGAGTGGTTTAATTTAATATAGAAATTTCCAACAATTAAGAAATGCTATAGCCCTGGCTGGTGTGGCTCAGTGGATTGAGTGCCCACCTGCACACCAAAGGGTCACCAGTGAGATTGCCAATCAGGGCACATGCCTGGGTTGCAGGCCAGGTCCCCAGTAGGAAGGCACACAGGAGGGAGGAAACATTGATGTTTTTCTCGCTCTCTTTCTCCTTCCCTTCCTCTCTCTAAAAACTGTCTTTAATATTTTAGTTTTTAGTAGCAAGATCAAAATTTGTGGTGTCAGAGTGTTATTCTTAAAGCTAAGGTTTCACAAATCTATTTATGGAGATGATTATGGAAATGACAACTAAGGAATTAAAGAGAAGAATCTCACTCCCACATCAGGGTCATTGAGACCAATCCCCTGAGTAAAGTTGATAATTCAGTAGGATTATGTCCTCGGAGTCAGATATGACCAAAAGACTATAAAATCCATAAGCTGGCAAAAATCTTAGACTTTCCACAGAGAAGAGTGTTGAATTTAAATAAACTCTCAAAAGATATATTGACCTCAGAGAGGTCAATTCCATTCCAGAGTTGGGTAAAAGCGGTGATGAGGCAGATCTGCAGCCAGACGTCACCGGCTAACGGGGCCAAGGGCTCACTGTTCGCTTGCAGCACAAGAAGCAATTCTGTAATTTCACTCTGTTGTCTGGAAGGAAGAACTATGAAGTGTTTCCTATGAAGGTGCTTCACTCTGCATAAAGAAAACAAATAAAAGAAAATCCCAGCAAAAACATAAAGTGTCTCTTTAAATGTTTCCATCTCTAAGGTCCATTTGTAAAGGATAAATCATTTAAACCTCATAAAGTTTATTTTACTTTATATTTCTTGGCTTTGTTGGTACTAATAGGATATCTTTGTAAATGATAATAGTAGAAAGAATATATGAACCGTTTAATATTTACATTTTTTTAATTTTAATTTAATTTTATTTTAATTGTTGTTCTTGTACAGTTATCTGTCTTTTACTCCCATCCAAGCCCACTGCCCCAACCCTCACCACCTCCCTCTCATATCCAGCCTCCCTAGTTTTTGTCCATGTGTCTTTCATACTTGTTGATCCAAAACCTTCCCCTTTTCCCCTGAAATTCCCTCCCCTCTCCCCTCTGGTGACTGTCAGCCTATTCTCAATTTCAGTGTCTTTGGTTATATTTTGCTTGTTTGTTTGTTTTGTTGATTAGGTTCCTGTTAAAGGTGAGATCATATGGTATTTGTCTTTCACTGCCTGGCTTATTCCACTTAGCATAATGCTCTCCAGTTCCATTTATGCTGCTGCAAAGGGTAGGAGCTCCTTGTTTCTTTCTGCTGCATAGAATTCCATTGTGTAAATGTACCATAGTTTCTTGATCCATTTGTTTACTGATGGGTACCTAGGTTGCTTCCAACACTTGGCTATTGTAAATTGTGCTGCTATGAACATTGGGGTGCATAGGTTGTTTTGGGTTGGTGTTTCAGGGTTCTTAGGATATAATCCTAGCAGTGGAATTCCTGGGTCCAAAGGTACATCCATTTTTAGTTTTCTTAGAAAATTCCATACTGCTTTCCATAGTGGTTGTACCAGTCTGCAATCCCACCAACAGTGTACTAGGGTCCCCTTTTCTCCACAACGTCTCCAACACTTGTTTGTTGCTTTGTTTATGATGGCCATTCTGACTGGTGTGAAGTGGTGTCTCATTGTGGTTTTAATTTATTGAGCATCTTTTCATGTGTCTCTGGATCCTCTGTATGTCCTCCTTGAAGAAGTGTCTGTTCAAGTCCTTTGCCCATTTTTTAATTGGGTTGCTTGTCTTCTTAGAGTGGGGTTGTGTAAGTTCTTTATATATTTTGGATATTAAACCCTTGTCTGAGGTATCATTGGCAAATATGTTTTCTCATACAGTTAGTTCTCTTTTTATTTTAATACTGTTTTCTTTACCCATGCAGAAGCTTTTTATTTTGATGAGATCCTATGTGTTTATTCTTTCCTTTATGTCCCTGGCTTTAGAGGAAATATAAGTAAAAATGTTGCTGTGTGAAATATCTGAGATTTTCCTGCCTATGTTCTCCTCTAGGACTTTAATGGTGTCACAGCTTATATTTAAATCTTTTATCCACCATGAATTTATTTTTGTGTATGGTATAAGTTGGTGCTCGAGTTTAATTTTTTTGCACATAGCTGTCTAGTTCTCCCAACACCACTTGTTCAAGAGGTTATTTTTACTACATTTTATGTTGCTGCCCCCTTTGTTGAATATTAATTGACTGTAGAGACTTGGGTTTATTTCTAGGCTCTCTGTTCTATTCCACTGGTCCATGTGCCTGTTTTTATGTCAGTACCAGGCTGTTTTGATTACAGTGGCCTTGTAATACAGTCTGGTGACAGGTATTGTGATCCCTCCTACTTTGCTCTTCTTTCTCAAAATTGCTGCAGCTATTTGGGCTCATTTATGGTTCCATATAAATTTTTGAAGTGTTTGTTCTATGTCTGTGAAATATGCCATTGGTACTTTAATAGGTATTGCATTGAATCTGTAAATTGCTTTGGGTAGTATGGACATTTTGATGATGTTGATTCTTCCAATCCATGAACACAGTATATGTTTCCATTTGTTTGTGTCTTCCTTGATTTCTTTCTTCAGTGTTGTGTAGTTTTCTGCATACAGGTCTTTTATCTCCTTGGTTAGGTTTATTCCTAGGTATTTTATTTTTCTTTTTGCTATATCAAATGGGATTTTTTTCTTGATTTCTGCTTCTGCTGTTTCATTGTTGGTATACAAAAATGCCTTTGATTTATGGATATTGACTTTGTATCTGGCTGTTTGGCCAAATTCATTTATTAGGTTGAGCAGCTTTTTGGCCGAGTCTATAGGATTTTCTATGTACACTATCATGCCATCTGCAAACAATGGTAGTTTTATTTCCTCCTTTCTGATTTGGATGCCTTTTATTTCCCTTTCTTGTCTAATGGCTGTATCTAAGACTTCTAATGCTATATTGAATAGAAGTGATGAAAGTGGACATCCTTGTCTTGTTCCTGATCTTAGTAGAAAAGATTTTAGTTTTTGCCCATTGAGTATGATGTTGGCTGTAGGTCTCTCAAATATGACCTTTATTATGATGAGGAATGCCCCCTCTATTCCCACTTTGCTGAGTGTTTTTATCATAAATGGGTGCTGTACCTTATCAAATACTTTTTCTGCATCTATTGATATGATCATGTGATTTTTGTTTTTGCTTTTGTTTATGTGATGTATTACATTTACTGATTTGAGAATGTTGAACCATCCTTGCATCCCTGGGATGAATCCCACTTGGTCATGGTGTATGATCTTTTTAATGTATGGTTGGATGTGGTTTGCCAATATTTTGTTGAGGATTTTAGTGTCTATGTTCATCAGCTATATTGGCCTGAAGTTTTCTTTCTTTGTTGTATCTTTATCTGGTTTTGGGATTAGGATGATGCTGGCTTCATAAAAAGAGTTTGGGACTCTTATATCATTTTGGATTTTTTGGAATAGCCTGTGAAGGATAGGGGTTAGCTCTTCCTTAAATGCTTTGTAGAATTCTCCTGGGAAACCATCTGGTCCAGGGCTTTTGTGTGTCGGGAGTGTTTCGGTTACTGCTTTAATTTCATCTGTTGTTATTGGTCTGTTCAGGCTTTCTGCTTCTTCTTCATTGAGTTTTGGAAGATTATATTTTTCTAGAAACTTGTCCATTTCACCTAGGTTTTCAAATTTCTTGGCATACAGTTCTTCGTAGTAATTTCTTACAATGCTTTGTATCTCTGTGGTGTCAGTTGTAATCTCTCCTCTTTCATTTCTGATTGTGTTTATTTGGGTCTTCTCTCTTTTCTTCTTGATGAGCCTGCTTAAAGGCTTGTCAATTTTGTTTATCTTTTCAAAGAACCAGCTCCTGGATTCATTGATCCTTAGACTTGTGCTTTTAGTCTCTTGTCATTTAATTCTGCTCTGATCTTGGTTATTTCCTTCCTTCTACTTGCTCTGGGCTGTCTTTGTTATTGTTCCTCTAGTTCTTGTAGGCACAGGGTTAAGTTTTTTGTTTGAAATGTTTCTGTCTTTTTTTAGGTAAGCCTGTATCGCTATGAACTTCCCTCTCAGGTCTGCCTTTGCTGTGTCCCATAAGTTTTGGGTTGTTGTGAGTTCATTTTCATTTGTTTCCAGAAATGTTTTTGATTTCCTCCCTAATTTCATTCTTGACCCATTCATTGTTTAATAACATGCTATTCAATCTCCATGATTTTGAGAGTTTTGAGTTTCTCCCCTTGGGGTTGGTTTCTAGTTTCAGTCCCTGTGGTCAGAGAAAATGCTTGGTATGATTTCAATTTTCTTGAATTTGTTGAGGCTTGTTTTGTGTCCTATCATGTGGTCTATCTGAAAATGTTCCATGTGCATTTGAAAAAAAATGTGTATTTAGTTTCTTTGGGATAAAGGGCTCTCTCTATATAAGTTAAGTCCATTTCATCTAGAGTGTTGTTCAATGCCACAATATCTTTGTTGGTATTTTGTTTGGAAGATCTGTCCATTTTTGACAGTGGGGTGTTAAAATCCTGTCCTATAATTGTGTTGCTGTCAATATCTTTCTTGAAGTCCTCTAAGATTTTCTTTATGTTTTTGGGTGTTCCCATGTTGGGTGCATATATATTTATGATGTTTATGTCTTCTTGGTGGATTCTTCCCTTGAGTATTATGAAGTGACCTTCTGGGTCTCTCTTTATGGCTCTTCTTTTGAAGTCCATTTTGTCTGATATGAGTATTGCTACGCTGGCTTTATTTTTCTTGTCCATTTTCTTGGAAAATTTGTTTCCAGCCCTTCACTTTGAGTCTCTGTAGGTCTTTTGTCCTGAGATGGGTCTCTTGGAGGCAGCATATGTGTGGGTCATGCTTTCTTATCCATTCAGCTATTCTATGTCTTTTAATTGGAGCATTTAATTCATTTATATTTAAGGTTATTCTTGATAGGTACTTATTCATTGCCATTTTCCTGCCTGTGTTCCTCTCTCTCTCTCTTTTCCTTCCTTTCCTTAAAGCAGTCCCTTCGGTATCTCTTGCAGAACTGGCTTGGTAGAGGTATATTCTTTTAGACTTCTTTTGTCTGGGAAGCTCCTTATTTGGCTTTCTATCTTGATTGAAAGCCTTTCTGGGTAAAGTAGTCTTGGTTGCAGGCCTTTGGCTCTCATTAATTGGCATATTTCTTGCCATTCTCTTCTGGCTTGGAGGGTTTCCATTGAGAAGTCAGCTGCTAAACTAATCAGGGCTCCCTTGTATGCTACTTCCTTTTTCTCCCTTGCTGCCTTTAAGATTCTCTCTTTGTCTTGGAATTTTGCCATTTTAATTATGATGTGTCTTGAAGTGGGCCTCTTTGGGTTCCTCTTGATTGAGACTCTCTGTGTTTCCTGGATTTGTGTGACTTTTTGTCTCATCAAATTAGGGAAGTTTTTCATCATTACTTTTTCAAATAGGTTTTCTATACCTTGCTCTTTCTCTTCTCCTTCTGGGATCCCTATTATACGGATATTATTATGTTTCATATTGTCTTGCATTTCTCTTAATCCCTCTTCATTCTTTCTGAGCCTCTTTTCATTTTCTTGCTCTTTCTGGATTTTTTTTCTACTTGGTACTCCAACTGGCTGATCTGATCTTCTGCTTCATCGATTCTGCTTTTCATTCCTTCCACTGTGTTCTTCAGTTCAGAAACTGTATTCTTCATTTCCTCTTGGCCCTTGTTGATAGTTTCTATTTCCTTTTTCATGTTGATATAATTTGCACTGAGTTCATCATAGCTTCCCTGTAGTTTCTGGTAGCTCAATGAGAGCTCATGGAGCTTCCTGACAACCATTGCTTTGAACTCAAAATCTGATAGTTGAGTTGCCTCTGTTTCATTTAGCATTCTTTCTGCGGCTTCCTCCTTTCCTTTCATTTGGGGATTGTTTCTTTGTCTTCCCACTGTTTGTGAGACTCTTCTTGTCAGCCTCAGCTTCTTAAATTGATCTGGAACTTCTGTGGTAGAATACCTGCGAGATTCAGTGGTGAGTCTCCTTCATGTGTCCTGGTGTTCACAGCTTCCACTGTCTCAGCTGTTGGAATACCCCCTCTTTGGGACCAACTCACTGTTCCAGGTTTTTTGTTTGTTTGTTTGTTTGTTTGTTTTTTGTCTCACTCATGGGTATTTAAAAAGAGCAAAGAGGAAGAAAAAATGAAAAAGGAAGAAAAAACTTAGAGGAAGGAAGAAGAGATAAAATTGGAAAGAAAGAAAGAAGGAATAAAACAAGAAAAAAGTAAAGAGGAGCAAAAGGAGTTGAGGGGTAAAAAAGATAAAAATAATAAAAATTATGTAAAAAATATTTAACAAAGAAAAACAAACAAACAAACAAAACAAAACATAACAAAAATAAAACAAAACAAAAAAAAACCTCTTGCTGTTTTCACACTCGCCATGCCGGATTTTCTGGTCTTGCTGGCTGCAAAGGCCGAGGGGTGACAGTATCGCTTTTCTCCCTGTTCAGCACTCAATTATCTTTGGGCTAATCCTCCCATGGCTAGCCTGGCACCTCTCTGCACAGGGCCTTGGGCAGATGTTCTGAGCCTCCTGGGGAGCGCACACTTTCCCAAGCTCATGGATGTGAGCTCAGGTCTCCAACGCTGTGCACTCACACCAATTTCATGGGAGTGAGCTCTGGGTTTCCCTTGGATCGTGCGCACTCCATGGGTTCACATGCACAGGCTCCTATTCTCCCATGGATTGCTTGCACTCCAGGTTCCCAGTGTGGGCCACAGGTCTCCGGTCATTTGCTGTCATGCGAGCGAGTGCCCAAGGTAGCTCAGAGTTGTCTCTGATTGCACGCGGGCATCTTCGGTCGCAGAGCCATCTGCTGTGGTGCACATACCCGGCTCCCTCCCAAGAGATCCGTAGCAGGCCTGGTATGTGCAGGCCCAGAGCCTCAGCAGCCCTGTTCTCCCCTGACCCCTGGGCTCTTATTGTTCTGAAGTATTCTCCTTACCATCTGGTTTTTCAATGTCCGCTACAACCTTCGAACTCCTACTTTCAAATATGCCATGTTTCCACTGGTTGAGTGCTGCATTTCCCCGCAGATCGGCCAGGTTCCTCTCCTGTGTGCAGGGGGAAATGGAACCTGCTCCCTCCTACCACGCCCCCATGCTAACATTTAGATTCCATATGTGTATACTATCCATTCCAATAGAAACCCACTCGTGTCTACTTTTGTACTATGCTGAAATAGAAATTATGAACCTCAGAGTCATTATTTCAACCCTGGAGGCAAAAATATATCTGAAGCCAGAATCTATAAGCTTCAGTTAGGAACTTACGGTCAAATTTTGAAAAAATGAAAAACAACAGCCTTTAATGTTTTTGAACAAATAGAGACTTAAGCTAACCATTACATTATTGAATGTTTATAATTCCCAACTTAAAAATTGAGGTTATTGAAAGGATCAGGGAGGTTTCCCAACCTGCCGGACTGCTCATGACTCAGTTATCCCGACTTCATTGACAGCCCACGGCTTAATCGAAACTCTCTCCCACTATCCACAATAGATATCTGACACCAGCCCTAATGGCTGCTGGTCAGACTGGCCTTCCTGTACCTGGGAACGGCCTGGCCCTTTACCTAACCCCATTGTCCCAACTCACATCCCGAAACCCTGAGGCAACCACCCAGAACAAGAGACAAACCCTTCCACTCTCCCCCCAATGAATCCTGCACTTTTTCTTTTAAAAACCCCATTCTTGCCGCCCCCACTCCAAGGTGCAGTCCATCCAGGCTCAGCCGGCCTGTAAGTGCAGCATCAAGTAAAGGCACTTAGATTAGATCATCTGGTTCCTCCCTGCTCTATTTCTTGTGCATTTCTAAGTTATATCTATTTTAATCTGTATCTTTTTTTACTATTAAATTTTAATCTATTGATTTACCATTTAATTTTTCTGTTTCCTTTGTTAAGAAAGTCAAGATGCTTTAAAAAGCAGTGAAAATTCGAGTTGTAGTTCTAAGATGTTCTTACTTATAAATTTGAAGCAGTGACTGATATAGTCAATTACATTTGTTTTGGAAATGTACATCTGTTCAGTTGATGTTGAATCCTTTGATGTGAAAGGTGATTAAATTTACCCACCAATCTTCTGAACATTATCTGATTATTATTGTTCTGTGATATCCCACATACAGATGGTTTGACTTGTTAGTCATCAAAACTTTTAGTTCTTCATATCTTGCTACAGAAATATCTGTTAAAAACATGACTTTAACAATTCATTTCTAAAGAGCAACATAATCCAAGTTTTTCTCTAATGAAGCCACATCTTATATATTGTTGAAAATACATACTTAGCTTTATTTTTCTTTTAAAAAAATTTCTCATCAGTATAAAGTACCAAATTACAGATATAGCCCTGGCTGGTGTAGCTCAGTGGATTGAGCGCAGGCCTGCAAAACCAAAGGGTCACTGGTTCGATTCCCAGTCTAGGGCACATACCTGGGTTGTGGGCCAGGTCCCCAGTAGGGGGCGCATGAGAGGCAACCACACATTGATGTTTCTCTCCCTCTCTTTCTCCTTCCCTTCCCCTCTCTCTAAAAATAAATAAATAAAATATTGAAAAAATAAAATTAAAAATAAATTACCAAATGTATACTTTTGTTTCAAATAAACTTCTTTGCCCTACTTCTCCAATTAGAATTTCTATTTTTTACTCATCCAAACAAGTCATCTCAATTTCCTAATTTGCCTTTGATTCTCAAGTCCCACCAATAAATTGCTTTATAATTCAGTTTTAAGAGGAATTTTCCTAAAGAATCCGAATACTTCCCAATATCTGGTAAAGAGACTTTGTAACTCAGTTTCTTTTTCTCGGTTGAGGTAACTAACTGCCAGAAAGTCATGGTATACTGACTAATCCTCAATAATTACAACCACTTTATCTTGCTTTGCATAAAACTGGTATAAATTTATTCAACAAGTATCTATTGAGCATGTGTTAAATGTAGTTGATTAAAGCCTAGTTTTTATTATATTTTTACTTCTATATCTGTGGTTTTTAATAGTAAGATTATATTTTAATGGTACTATTAGAAGTTGCCTTAAATATTTCTGGGAGTAGATACCTACGTAAAGAAAAAATAAAGAAAATATGCATCTAACCCATGGACAAGCCCTGTACATTCCTACTTTGAGATATTTATTACACCTTTTTTGGTTAATACAGTTATGGGAGGGCACACTCTGCCTCACTATATCGTCTCTGCACACACACTCTTTCTGGGCGACATTTAACAATGAGAAGTCATTGTGCACTACACTGCCATACACAGTGTAAATCACTTTAATTCTTCAGCAGAACATCTAACTAAATGCTGCTGTAAACTGAACTGGGCATCCTAAAATTCATACGTTCAAGCCCCAAACCCCCAGTGTGACTACGTTTGGATATAGGGTCCTTAGGAGGTTATTAAGGTTAAATGAAGTCATGGTGTGGGGCTCTACTCCAACAGGACTCGGGCCTTATAAGAAAGAAAGAGAGATCTTTTTCTTCCCTCTGTGTAAGGACACAGCAAGAAGCTGGCCATCTATAAGCCATGAAGTGTGTCTTCATCAGAACCGGGCTCTCCTGCCAGCCTGAGCTCAGACCTGCAGCCTCTAGAACTGTGGGAAAATAAACTTCTGTTGTTTAAGCCCCTGGCATTTCGTTATAGTGGCCCAAGCTGACCAACAGAATGCTCATGCTATGGATCGCCACCACGCTTTATCGTAGTTCTACAATGCTGGCATTGAAAATTAGCCCAACTAATCATAAAGGGGAACTTTGTTTCACATTTCACTACTATTTTTAATAGCTAACCTACCTAAGGAACTCCACTGGTGGTTGGAATAATTGACAAAGGAAGATCTATATACAGTTGACCCTTGATCAAGACTTTAAACTATATGGGTCCACTTACATGCATATTTTAGAAAATAAATCTACAGTTGGCCCTCCATGTCCATGGGTTTCACATCTGTAGATTCAACAAGCCATGGCAATCTGTGTATGGGGAGGGCCAACTTAAGTTATAAATAGATTTTCTACTGCCCAGGGATCAGCACCCCTAAGCACAAGGGTCAACTGTAGTTGTGTCCTGGAGAGAATGATAATCTCAAATCAGTAAGTCCTCACTTAATGTTGTTGATAGCTTCTGAAAAACTGGGACTTTAAGTGAAACAACATATAACAAAACCGATTTTACCATAGACTAATCAATGCAACCAAGAGTTAAGTTCCTGCAGTAGATTTCTGGTGACTAAAACATCACCAAACTTATAAATAAAGATCCAAAACATTTATAATATTTGACATTGAAATGAATATGTTATGCACACACTTATGAAAGAATGACAAAAACTAGTAAGATAATTCTTTTCCAGCTCCGTTATTCCAGTTAAGGGTCACTGGTGGCCAGATCCTCTCACACACACAGAGACTGGGACAATGGAGACACCCTGATTCTCCTTGGGATGTGGGAGAAAACCAGAGGATATGGAGAAACTCCAAGCCGACATGAGGAGAACATACAAACTCCACACAGGAGCCTGGCTGGAAATTTGCTTTGATTTCTCATCGGCAGTACAATGAAACAACATTGAACAAAACAATGTTATTCGGGGAACTAACTGCTGTATTATAAAACCACACTGCTGAATTTACCAAATCTGTTACCAACAATAGGTTAGACCACCATCGTATTAAGTTTGGGTCATTTCATGTCCTTGTAAAAAGATCACCCTACTCACATCTCTACCAGATAGTCATCTTAAATTGTTCCTTTAAAAAATGTTTCACCTTGACCCAAATCACCAAAGCTGAAGATCTCTCATTGTCTATAAAATAAATTTCAATCTGAAAGACTAGCATTCGTGATCCTCTGTAATCTGGCCTAATTTAAATTTTTCATATATGACAAAATGCTCATGAAATACTTGCATAGTTAATGTTCTGTCTTCAACATGTGTTCACTGTCCCCAAACTTTGCCATTATCACTCCTGCTATTGTTGACCTTGGTTCCTCCTGTGATCAACCCCCTACCCAAAATACTTGTCAAAATCCTATGAATTCTAAGAGAAAAATACAAAATCCACTTTCTACGAGAAGCTTTCCCAATTCCAAACCACGTGGACCTTTTTTTCCCTATAACTCTTCTACTTCTCTTGACCTGAGCTCTTTATTCCAGCATTGTGTGTATTGTGTGTGTGACAAGTACTTCTGGTTTCTTTCCAGGTCTGTGCTACCACCCCACACAGAGTACGCAGCTGCAGGGCTTCCACTCTCAGCACCCTGCCTGTCTCCTCCGTCAATCCTTTCCTGGACACTCAGCCTCCAACAATCTCTTCATTGTGCATATGTAGTACGTATTTCCCAGAGCTCCAATTTGCCCCTTAATTATGCCATTTGTCGTGTCTTGTATCTTCACATGTTCTCGCTCCATTCACTAGGTTTAAAGTTCCCTGAGGTCAAAGGCTTTTATCCTTACAATACCTAGAGCTGAACTATGTAAAATTTTGCAAAGAAAGAGACACAATTACAGCCTGAAGGGCAAGGGGCCAATGTAAGACCTGAGTTCTAGACCTTCATTTAGCCAACCAACCACATGAGATTGTATGGGAAACAGTATCCATAGTAACATATTAATCATAACCATTATGTGTTCAATAAAACCTCTTTGTCTACTTAAAAGAACTGTTTGAGGACCACGCCACTCACTCATATCCATTCTGTCACTCAGCAAATATTTTTTGAACATCCGTGAGTAAGTGTTAAGCTCACTTTCTCAAAACTGACAATGCCCTATGAAAATGTAGAGAATTATCAAAAAGCACTGAATAAACAGTTGATATCCAAGGTAGTTATTACCAGCTCAAGTACACAGCTGGGCATAGACTGGAGTAAATTTTAACAACAGCACTAGGCCATTGAATTGTCACTACTATGCATCTACAAAGTGGGTTTAGGTCATGTTTCCTAGAAGCAGAGACTGGAAAGGGGGATTCATGTGAAAGGGATTTTTAGGGATGGCTCTTCTTAGTGAAAGGAGCAGGTTAGTGCAGTAGAAAAGAAGAAAGGTAAGCAAGAAAGTGATCTTACCTGAAGTCTGGCTTCAGCCCACCTTGGGTCAAAGGCTAGTTGTATCCAGAGTCAGTCGGTCACAGGCTGTGGGCTGCCCTCCTGATGATGCGGGCTGTGACCTCAAGGGTTTGGCAGCACGCTTTATAAGAGGGGCAATTCTTCAGAGAAGGAAGTAGCTGGGGGTTATCAGCCAATATTCTCATTAGCTGGGCTGGATGTACCTTCCAGTACAGGCAACTGGAGAAGGGCAATGGCCCTGTTATTGATATAGTCAATAATATCCATGACTACAAAGGGCCATTGATATTAATAATAATAACAGGCTCTGCAAAGGTGTTAACTCCCTGAATTTTCAAAGGAAGACTCACTGACACCCACACTATAGTCTTTTATTCAAAAAGTTACTGTATTTTTTGCATTATTCTTTAACCCCCTTATACTCTTTACCCCCACGGTCACCACGCTATCGTCCATGTGATGAGACTCTGACCAGCAGGGTCCATGTGTTGTGACTGTGATGAACACATTCACAGGGACTACAGACGTCCTGTGGAGAAAAGGGACGGCATGGCCACCCTCTGGGTGAGAGCGGGCCCTCACCACTTTCTGGACAGGCTTTTATTGCTTTTCTGGGTACATCACATCAAGGATGGTCCTCATTTTCTATGCACAGGTTCGCTGTAGGTGATTATCTTCTACAGATGACAAAGGAGAGGATGTTGCTAATTACTTCAAAGAAAAGAATGTTTGCGAATGCAAAGGGAAAAGTGGTTGAACTGGTTACACTCCACACTTGGGAGGTTTAGCACAGACTTTAGGAAGTTGCTTTGGAGATACACAGTAAACATTTGCTGCCTCAATTCAGGGTGAGGGAGTTTTAGCAAAAAGCGAGCTCAAAGCAGCCTAGGTACAATGCAGGCCTGGCTCCCCACGGGAGAACCTATCCGTGGGCCTGTGTGCTGTGTGCTGACTCACTCCCGCCAGTTTTCTGAATCAAGGGCTGTGCTACATTCGCACCACCATACAGATAGGTTCCCTATATCATGTCTATGAGTCCTTTTTCCATTTTGCTGAATCCCTCCAGTCCCTAAACACCCCCACCCCAATAGCTCTCATCCTGCTCTCTATCTGTGAATCTATCTCTACTTTGCTTATAAGTTCAGTTTGTTCACTAGATTCCACACATGAGTGAAATCATATGGTATTTTTCTTTCTCTTTCTGGCTTATTTCACTTAGCATGATGCTCTCCAGTTCCATCCATGCTGTCACACAAGGTAAGTTTTTCTTTTTTATGGCCAAGTAGTATTCCACTGTATAAATATCCCATAGTTGTTTTATCCACTTATCTACAGACCGACACTTGAGCTGCTTCAAAAAGAAAAGAGACAAATGGGACTATATCCAACTAAAAAGTTTTTTGCACAGGAAAGGAGACCAACGACAAGATAGAAAGAGAACCCATGGAATGGGAGAACATATTTCTCAACACATCTGATAAGGGGTTAATATCCACAATTTACAAAGAACTTACAAAACTCAACACCAAAAAATCAAGCAAACCAATTAAAAAATGGGCAAAGGACCTGAATAGATACTTTTCCAAAGAGGACATACAGATGGCCAATACGCATATGAAAAGATGCTCAGTGTCACTAATCACCAGAGAAATGTAGATTAAAACCACAGTGAGATATCACCTCACATCTGTCAGAATGGCCATCATTGATACATTAACAAAAAAGTGCTGGTGAGGATGTGGAGAAAAGGGAACCCTTCTGCACTATGGATCCATGATAGTCTTTTATAATATTATTTGAAAACTAGTGTTTCTTGAATTATATGTAAATTAAGTTTCTATGAATACTAATATTTTGTCATCTGAGATTTCTCTTTCTTATAAAAATATAAACTCTATTACATTTGAAAACAGCCAGAGCAGACTCATCCCTATTTTTAGCTGCTCAGAAACATAAATATACATAGGCTTATTAAGCAACTCTTTGTTTATTGGAAACTGCAAGCAAACAATTGTTAGATTCATATGATAAGATTAGATAAAAAATATACCAAATTTGTAAATACACTGTAACTAAGAAGGAAGTAAATAGAAGTGTCTACTTTCAATGTAAAACTGCAAACAAGCACATTTTTAGAAACACAGGTTTGCAACAGTGGGCATCTGTATAAATAGTTAATGGGAGATAATTCTAAATGCATGTGCATCCACAGTAAAAATTAGAGCATTAGTTTTTCACTTCCTGTTTGTTCTTAAGGCAAAACCAAGTAATCAATTATATTTGTAATGAGTGTGTGCTCACAGGACGAATTCTCATACAGCTGTTTCTGTTGAAAAGTAACGGCCAAAAGGATAGTATTTAATAACTGTTTTTACAAACAGAGCCTTAAACCTTTTAAAATTATAAAAAAAGTGCCAAGAGATTCATTGTGGTGATTTATAACAGGAGAATTTTTCTTCTTTGTCCTTAGTATAAATACCCTCATGTCATCATCAACATTGTATACTACTTACTTGTGATGCTTCACAACGTTTTAAAGTAAATTCTTTTAAAGGCCCTGGGAAGCTGCTATGATTGATAATAAGGGGAAGTGGGGGGAGGATTCTTGATTTTTTCTCTTTTTTTTTTCTGCTTCTCTTTCTCCTGGGGGGAAAGAAGCACCTGAAAACATTTGGCTTTTCTCAATAAAGCTAAAAATTCACAAGTTCTCAAAAAGTTCTGGACATTGGTTTCTATTTGAATTTTTTATATTTACCCAATAACATGAAAGAGAAATGTTTTTATTGTGCTTTCTGGTCTGTGTCCAAATTATCTCTATTTTCTAAGGATCATGGTTTGGCTACAGTGATAGGAAAATGTGTAAGCAAATACCCTTATAATTTGGAAATGAAGAAATTTAAGGAATGTTTTCTTCCTTAACGAAAGAAACAATTTTTTAAGGAAAGTATATTGATGGCTTATTAGAATTAAGTTAAGGATTTCTGTTCAATGAAAGCCATCAAAAACAAAGTTATCAGATATTGAACACACTGGAAAAATTAAATAATCAAAATTAGCAAGAAGTTAACATCTATAATATACAAGAAATTTATAAATCCACAAAAAAAGATGACAATCCCAATATAAAATATGGATAAAACTCTGCGATTCATTGAAAGCCAAATTTCAATTAGCATGTATATGAAGAGATTCCCAACTCTTGGCTTTCGACAGATGGGCAAAAATTAGAGGAAGCCAGCTATTAGGGAGATATAGGAAGATGGGCACTCTCGCACGGTGTTGATAGGAGCATACGTTAGCACAGCCATTGTAGAGCACAATCTGGGCTTGCTTACTGGAAATGAATGCGGTCCAGTAATCCATTCCAGGGATACATCCCAAAGAAACTTGAGTCCAGGTTCATAAGGGGACAGGCACAAAGATGTTCATTGTGGTAGCAGGTGGGAGGCAACTGGGTGCCCATCACTGGGGAATGGGTAAATAAAATGTGGTGTGTGCACACGGTAAAATATTACTCAGCATTCAGAAGCAAAACTAGTATTACAGCAGCATCCGTGAATCTCTGAATGAATATTTACTTAAAAATTACAAACTGAATGAAGGTCATGGACGAATGCTGTATACGTAAATTAAAAACAGATGCACATATAAAACAGTACCCTATATGTTTTAAGGAACTCCGTATATCCAGAGATAACTGTGGGCTTAGAGCTTAAATGGAATATAATGGTGCTTGCAGTGAGGAGACTGATAGAGTTAAAATGAAGGATGAAGGGGAAAATAATAAAATGGAAAAAAAGAGATGTGTGTGCAGGGACAGTTAATGCACTTGCTGTAACTACAAAGTATTATTAACTCACCGCAACCTGTACCTGAGATTAAAAATATATAAATTATGTCATTATACCTGTGCAACGTGAAAAAAATATATATTCACACTCTCCTTATTTCTTTACTGACTGTCCCAGAATTTGCCAGTCTTGCATTATTTTCTTAGGGAGACTTAGACTATTCTCAGTGATCTATACTTATCCATCGACACCATTCAAGACACAATTTAAGTCTACATTTCTATAAAAACTGAAAAATTTTTCTACTCATGTAAATGTCTTCCTGAAACCAATTACTCTGTCTTAATAGGGTACTGAATACGTTGTTCTGTATTTCTCTGTATTATGTGTTCTCCAGGGGCTTGCAATGCTAGCTGTTAACTTCCTAGGGGCTAGACAGACTTCTTTGGAGCTTCCTGTAGTGCCTAGAACATTGCTTGAATACACAGGAGTATCTGAGTTAAGTATTTGGATTCATAGAATTTCAACTGGAATTTGGAAGTGTGGTGGCAGGGGATGGCCACCAGATGAGGTCATAACTGAAGGTTAAAAATGTATCCTTTTGCCGCTGGGGATTAGTTTTGAAAGTGGAGGAGGATGGAGTTTCCTGGTGTTGGAGTTCCTTTCGAAACTAGAGGAGAAAGATAGGAAATCCCTATCACATTGTGAGTAGAATAGCCCTCCAATCAGTGAAGGAGATGAACTTTGCTTTGGGTTCTGCTATTTTTCCTTCCCTTGCTATTTCTTGTCTAAGACTATCACTAAATTTTCCTGGGGCACTTAAAAATTTTTGTTTTTTACTTCAATTTACAAAATAAAGCTAGTAAGAGCCAATTAAGAATGTGTTTCATCAAGCTAGAACACTGTTAAATAGCCTCTTCTCCCCACTTTTAAGGGGAAAATGCTTCTTTTATTTTTGATGAAAATTATCATCTTATTATTATTAAATGTATGAACTCATTTTTATATACTAAATTGAGGTGGGTTGTTCCTCTGTAAGCCGTGGAAAGAAGAAACACCATACATAGTAGAGTTGATTCACTTCTGTCAGATTCTCACTGAGATTCAAAATCTCACTTGGCTGTACTTGCAAACAATTTGAATAAGAGCCAAAGGTTGCCTCTGAAACGGAAATTGATCTCTGTGTAAGAACAACAGGAGGTTGGAACTTTGAGACAGAAGATATATGTAGCTTGCTCAGCTCTTTGGAAGGTGCAGAAAAGAGGTGGATTGGTTCCAGGGAATGGTGATTGAATTGAAAGGAATGCGAAGTGGAAAGAACAGGGAATATGATGTAATAAGAAAAGGGTACAATATCTATTTCATCTACTTGCTAGTCTCGGGATCCGGGTTGAGTCAGTAAACATCTCTGAACCTTTGCTTTCTTTTTTGTGTAAGGAAGTGGGGTGATCTCTAGTGTGTATTCATCTATGAATGCTATCATCAATTGAAACAACCTGGCAGCTAAAAAATATGAACGACAAACAGCTTAGGAACATACGAGAAGAAACTGAGCTCCATTCATTTTAGTAACTGGCTAGAATGAAAGGGATCTGAAACATTATACATATTCAACAAATTTTTTTGAATACATCAGAAAAATAGAATGAATCAGAGAGGAGGTGAAATCAAAAGAGAGCACCAAAATCAGACAGACTCTCAGACCAGGAGGCAGAGGAAAGAATTTAGGACAGCAGATAAGAAACCATCCTCTTCACCCCGGGGTCAGGACCACAGAAAACCTTCAGAAGCCAGGGTAGCTGTACCTTAGAAGTGCTGAGAGCCCAATCCCTGCAGAGATTAGCAGGCATGTTTTAGAGAACTGAAATTGACAGTGGCCATGACTACTCAAATAGTATTCCTTAAAAACATAACCGAACATTTAGCTTTATATTTGAGGCAGCTAGAAGGCAAGGTGAGGAATCCCATGAAATTGTCATAAGGTAGAATCGGACAGATCAAAGTTTAAATTCAAGCTACCATTCACTAGTAGTATAAATACTGGTGAAAATAATATATAATCTCTCTGAGATATCTAGAAAATAAAATCTGTAATTGTAAAAAATTAAATTATGGAATCCATTTGTAGACTTTTTTAATATTCATAAGAAAATATATGAAAAAGTGTGGAGGGGCTCCACCCACAGGGCCTCATCCATCCGCCGAGGATGAAAATAAGTCTACGAAGACATGATCTGCTTGGGCAGGAGAGGTGGCCAATCTCTCAAAGGAGAAGGGCCAAGAGCCCCTTCCTCAATGGTTTTTATTAGGTTCATAATACACAGGAATACAGGTAAAGCTCATTAATCAATGTTAGGTGGCAAGGATCAAACAATAGATAACATTTCAAAGAAATCTGAGGGCTTAATTGAGTCAGGGTCTGTCAGCTAAAGGGTTACAAAACTTTGGGAGACATACTCATTTCCTCCTCGGACCCTTATCATTTAAATGAGAGCATTCTTAGCAAAGCAGGTCTCACAGGACTTTACGAATTCTTTCTTATGCCCGATCACCCAGGGAGCCGCTCTGGCCAGCACAGGGCTGCACTGCCCTCTGTCAGTTTCAGGCTCAAGTGGATTAGGACCAGGAAGCCAAGAGATAAGGAAGACTTCTCCCAGATGGACTGGGGACTCAGGCTATGTCAGAATAGCCAGGGAGTGAGGGTCCATCACCCCCTCATTGTTGCAGCCCCCTGAGTCTTTCCTTGAGGGCCTTCCAACTGGTCGTGCCTGGCTTAGGTCGCCCCCCCCTTGAGGGGTCTTACCCGTCATTGGCTAACCGACCAAGCATTGGGGGCCAGTTATAGATGAAGCAGAAGCGGCGCTCCTGCCAGGGAGATAAGCTTTGTCTCCTTAGTGGCTCAGGTCCTCATGACAGAACAGACCCAGATGAAACGGGGCCCCTGGGCTCTTACTCAGCCCAGCCATGGGGTGGGGGTTACAGCTCCTGAAACCAGGTGGAACGTTCCCAACAAAAAAAGACCTAAAACATGCTTAATGCGATGTTTAAAATTGTTATCATTATTATTGTTATTGTTTTGTTGTTACTGTAATGTTTATGCCCAATAAGATGTATATCGGCCAACTCAAACTCTGTCTTGACTTCAGTTAAGAACTTGTAACTTGTAAATGCCTCTTTATATTTAGGTTTTTTTTCTATGTGTGCATTTTTCTTCTTTAGTGCTCTTTTTAAAGTTGTCCCTATCCCAATTCTAACTTTGTCTTAGCAATACTGAGGAAAAAGGGACTTGCCACACTTAGGCCAGGGATAGGAGTTAGGTTAGGTGGCAAGCATGACTGTGGTTTGGCCAACAGGGCCATGATCTCAGATCTCAGAAGAGCAGAAGAACCAGAGGAGGACCAAGGGCAGGGGGCCAGACAGGCATAGAAGAAGTTTTCCCTTATATGACTGCATGTAAGAGATGGACCATACCACATTCAAATGCATTTAGAGGACCTTCCCAATAATAGCTGGTGTGCCCCTCAAGTGTGTGTTCATAATACTTTCATTTGAATGCAGAGCTGGACTCTTGTTTCGGAAAGGTTTGTAAGATACATACGTTTAACAGTAAACAAGTCAGATATAAAGTCAAAAGTTTGCAACTGAACAGATTAATGAGGAAACTAATGTAAGATTAGTTATGGAAACTACATTAAAATTTATAACTTGACAGTAGATATACAAAGTTAACAAACAACATGGTTTATCTATCGCTGCCACATCAAATTTTCAAAGAAATTTAGTCCTGGAGAAATGTGTTAAGCTGTTAAGCAAAGGTTTCAGCCAGTTATGAAGTTACCTTTGTCAATGAAAGGTTGCTGCCACCACGCCATTGCCAAGAGATGTCCCCAATCTGGCATGCAGTAAAAGGAGAAACTTTATTGTCCTTTTTAAAAAGATTTTATTTATTTATTTTTAGAGAGAAAAAGGGAGAGAGAAAGAGAGGGAGAGAAACATCAATGTGTGGTTGTCTCTCGCAAGCCCTCTACTGGGGACCTGGCCTGAAACCCAAGCATGTGCCCTGACTAGGAATCGAACCAGCAACCTTTTGCTTTGCAGTTCCCTGCTCAATCCAAAAAGTCACACCAGCCAGGGCTTTATTCTCCTTTATGATCAACAGTTTGCAAACTGAAGAAACGCAGCCTCCGTAGCAGGGAGTGCCATTTGTTAACTCTCTCTGGGAACCCAACTTCAGTGGCCTCCCGGACACAAACGCAAAGCTGTTACATGGAAAAAGTGCCAGCTCTTGTCCCTGACTGGTCCTCATTTACGCAATGAAGAAACTATATATTTGCAGTCTGATTGGTCCAAATAACATTATCCTGATCGGTCAGAACCGCACATCCTGACTGGTGCTATGAAGCCTGATAGGCTTCTGCAGTGTCAAAGTCCTTATCCGGTTGACACCTATTGATTATGGCCGACAGAAACCTGCCTTCTTCGGTCAGGCGTACATGGTTTTCCCCTTTAACTTAGTATGGAGGTTACATCATTAGTGGGGAGGCCAGCAGGCTAACTGAGCTCAAGGGTGGTAAAGTGGAGGGCCATGATGGGCTAAGAAAAGATGCAGTTGAGGAAACTGTTTTAATGCCTCGTCCCGGACAGAAAGTGTGATATTATATCTAGGGAAAGGTGGCTTCCTTCCCAAAAGCAGTGTGAGAGGTACCATTTAGGGAATGCTCTCAGGTCAACACTTGTGACCAAAGAGTGTGAAATGGAGATGGTGCCACCTCCAGGGCAGGCGTCTGGTTTGCCTGGTGGCTTAAACAGAACTCGGAGAGGCAGCCCAGAACGCAAAACTGCAGACTGCTTGAGGGACGGGCCCTGGGGAGCCCGTGCGGTGCAGAGATCGCCGGCTCAGAGGGAAGGCTGCGAGGGTAACGTGCCTGGAGAGAACAAAGGCTCAGCTGGGAGGCGGAATGCTAGGGAGCGGCGCAAGTTTACCGCGGCATCTCCAGGACGCTTGCAGCAGGGAAGCAGCGCGGCCGCGACCACTGGCGGCGCGCCTCTCTAGGTCACGCCCCTTGTAAGCCACGCCCCCTATAAGCCACGCCCACCACGGCCAATGGGAACCCGGGATGTTAGCGGGTGGGAGGTGCGGCCGCGTTGCTACCGTCGTAGCTGGGCGGCTGTGGGCGCTGCCCGAGGAGTGTCCCGGAGCCGGAGGCGGTGGCGCAATGGAGGGGCTGGAAGGTGAGCGGGTAAAGGGGTGCAGGACGGGCGGCTGGAGCGGGCCCGGAGCAGTTGCGGGGCCCTGGACACGGGTACCGGGGAGGCGAGGGCAGGTCCTGAGCGGCGGACCCCTCGGGTGTCTCTGGAGGCCCGGGCGGGATGGTGGGAGCCCGACAGCTCCCCATGCCGTGGGTCTGATGACCCACAGACTGACACCTCGGAGGGTCTTCAGCTGGGATTCACGACTCGGGCTCTGATCTCCCTCTGGCACATGCCTCCAAGTCCGTTCCTGCAGTTTTCTGGTCTTGCCTGACTCCTGCTGTGCTATTGGTAATCACAGCCTCTGGCCAGATTTTATTTTCCTTGCAAAGTGAACCCTGCATGAATGTCCACAGCCTCCCCACCTCCAGCGTCTGCTGGGGCCCTGAGGTGTGTCTCCAGCCTCGAGCTTCTGACACTTTCCTCGGCCAGTTTTCCTAGGTAACCGTCTTACCATTTCTACAGCATCTTCTATGGGAAGGATGCCAAGAACATCTTCCAAGGAAGTGTCACTGGCCAGCTTTACAGCTGGGACAATAGATTATCGGAAGGATTTAAGGGCTTATTCACGGTGTCTCTGTACGGAAGAGCCAGCAGAGATCCCTTATCTTTCGGTTTGTCCTTGTGCTGTAGCCGTGACTCCTGATTTCGCTTTGTTCCCAGTTCTTCCCCTTTTTTCTCTATTCCCTTTTACCCATTTTATCTTCTGTAATATGGCATTCGCCTAAAAACAACAAAGAGAGAAAATAGGCAGCCAGCATCGGCAACAACAGTTTCAAGGTTCTTTTTCAAATTGTGGTTAATCCTTTTGATGAAGAATAAGCTTGTGGAATTGAAAGGTCCTGTTTGAATTTAGCTCTTTTTTTTTTCCCTCCTGATAGATTCAGGTGGAATTAAGAGTAAGAGTATTGAGCCTCTAGGCATATTTCATGTTAAAGAATAAATTACCTGGTATTTCAGATTGTGTTTTCAAGCAAAAACTAATAACTGCAGTGACCCTAAGCTCACAAAAAAGCAGATGTAATAATGAGCATGATTGATATTTCATGCTTTTGCTCTTAGGTGAAGTTCTTATAGTAAACACCTTAAGGATGATGATTAAGAATTATGATAATACTCTATTTGTGGGCAGCTGTGGTATATTATAAAAAATGAAAGTCTTGTTCTTAATTCATTTTAGGCAGGTCATTCAAGTTTCTATGAAATAGGCATTATAGTGATAGTACTTATTACTTTTAAGATACTTTTGTTTAGAGGGCTCCTGGGGCAGCTTTTTTTTTTTTTTTTTAAGTGAACTTTAAAACATGATAGTATTATAGCTTAGTAGGATCTTGGGTTCTGGAATTCTCACAGGTTAAAATGCACATAAAGTCCTTTAGAACAGGTTCTTCGAATATTTTTAATTTATTCATTTGTAATTAAAGCAAAGGTCTTCATTTGACTTTTCACTCATGTACACTAAGCACCAAAAACAGTGTCTGAGACAAAGTAGGGACTCAGTAAATACTTGTTGTTAGCTAAGTGACTCTGGCTACCACACACATTATTGTAGGCCCTGGGACACAGCCAAAAATAAAAAAAGAAGTCCTGCTCTCATTGAGCCTGCATTTTAGTGAACTTTGTCTTTTAGAAGTGCCAAGGCATTATTATTGAAATCTCACTGAGAATGCTATTAAAATGTAATGAAAACCTATTATATAGTCCTCAGTTACATGAGTGGAGAAATGCATGAATTTTGATGTGTATAGTATGTTATGATGGACATATTTAATGAGCTCAGCTTGTGATGTGTCATGTTAAACAGTATTTGCTCTCCATTCTGTTTGATTTTGACTTTTTTGGTCCTTTTTGTGGGGCGGAACTGTTGAATATTCATAATTTCAAATGGTTTAAACTCATAAAAAACCTGAGGGTTTTTCTTGAACTCAGGACAGTGCCTTTCTTTCTCTTTTGTTCTTTTTAGGAATCGGTCCTTATTAAGTCATATTTGCAAAGATCGAAACGTTTGTGTCTTAAGGTTACCATCCTGTAATTCATCTGTGTCTTCAGTTAAGAAATGTTGATGCACTGATAGATAAGTTGGCCCTATTGGAAGTTGAAGTCTAACACATTGAAGTTATCTAATAGGCATGGTATTGCTGTACCCAATAGAAAATCTTTAGGAGTTTGTTTCACATGTCGTAACAATTGATCAAGTATTGCACTGTTTGGCATTAGACTCGTGTTTCTGGCTGTGATCAGTTACCAGGCTAATCTCGATGGTAAAACCAAGTATACGAAACCCTGAAAAATTCTAATGTCATATACTTTTTCTTATAACTTCGTTTGCATGTTCATCTTTTACTACTTATATTATTTTTGGCTTTCCTGGACCTGTATGTTTTGTAGATTGTGAAGAGATGAGCTATCAGGCTGAAAACACTGTATTTTAAAACCAAATTTCAACGATCTCTCATGATTGTGTATAAACTGTATCTGAGCACTTTTGCGTTGTGTGGGTAATTAGAGCAAAGCCTTTAACGTCTTCTCACCTAAATATTGTGACCTACAGGTATAAGGTGTGTCTGAAGTCAACAGAGATAGTTCTAGACCTGGGAGAGTTCCAGTCTCTCATAAGCTTTCATTGGTAAAATGGAGAGCTGACGAGCGCTCTGCAGACTTTGCCCAGATGTACAGCATTGCCATTCCTTTCATAACACTTTAGTGAGAGGTTATTAACAGTCGTGACGGAGATCGATGAAGCTGCCCATCCTTTATGGACAGCTGAACTTAGTAGATCTTAGTGTGCTGCCCCTAAAACCTGGTGACAAGTCTGATTGCTCTTCCCCAGTGTGTAGCTCTTGACCTACAAAAGACAGCCATCCTGTCCCATTAGAGCTTCCTCTTTGTTTTGTTTCTCCCTAAACACGTAGTAGTTTACTGAATAATTCTTCATCTTTATTAATGTATCTAGAATTTATTGTATTTGGTGCTGAGACAGATGCCAGGTGTTTTAATAACCAATGTGCTAGAAAGGATCCTTGCTTTGTTTCTTTTCAGCTCTGTGACTTGTGCAGTTAATCTGAACCTCAGTTAGCTATAAACAAATGGAGCAATTAAATACCAATCTGCCTAAGATATATTAATTATTAAATGATACATAAAGTATTTAGCAAAGTGGCTAATCATAGGCCCCCTGCAAATTCAGGAAGTATTTTAGGAGCTGAAGAGTGGCTCAGCATAGATAAACAGAGTGCTTGGAAGGGACTGGGGGACAATCCCACCAGCTAACCACAGCAGCAGGGTATTGGGAGAAGGGAGAGGCTCACATACATACGTGATGAGCATTTGAACTAAGGGGAAGGTAGCAGGAACTGAAAAGGGTGGGTAGATTAGAAGACATTTCTGAACTGGAAAGATGAGATGGGACTGCTGAATATGAGAAGGAAAAGGAATCACAGATAAAGCAGCTTTCTAGCTTGGATTAAGAGGTAATATTAGTATCTTTAACCAAGAGGAAGGCCAAGTTCGGGAGATGAGGTAATGGGTTTGGCTTTTGAGATGTGTTTGTGTAGTATTTCAGGGATATCTGGTAGAAAAGTCTTGTAGGTACTTGGAAGTATCTCTGGAGTTTTTAGTTTAGTAGTCAGCAGCATAGAAATAATAGCAACTGGATGCATTCTCCTGAAAGCTGTGTTTAACAAAATGAGGAAAGAAACTTGGGCAGAACAGATGCTGTAGGTTTGAGCATGACCGGAAATTGGAGTATGTGTGTCTGTAGGGGCGATATTTAAGGAGATTTAACCACTGTCAAGAAAAGGCAGTTGGGAAGAAATTAATACTTATTATGTGCCTGAAAAAAAGCCTATGGCCCCTGGTATTCCTAGAAGTCTAAGTACTAACCAGGTCAAACTCTGCTTAGCTCAAGATCCGAAAAACTTAGGCTTAGGAGAGACAAACATTGAAGCCAAGAGAGAAAGGATTTTAAAGGTGGAAGGGATGGCTCAGCAGCGCCTAATGCTATAAAAAGGTCCAGGAAGATAAGGATTCGGAAGAGGCCTTTAAATTCGACAGTTAGTACACCACATGAATGGTGTTTCTTAGTCTCTACTCTAATGTCTGCTAATTAAAGGCGCTTTCCCTGGTTCGGCTCTCTTCCCCAAATACAAACACACATAGCAAGATGACTGTCCTTGATTCCTTTACTTAGCTCTGTTTTTCTACATTGTGCTTATTACCACCTGACTTTTTTTAGACTTAGTAGACAGACACTTTATTCAAGATTATTGCAAGGGAGAGAAATAATTTTTTTATAATTCAATATTTACATATTTTTTCATAATGACACATAACAATTTTAATAATTCTTTAATAATCCCTAATAGTTCTCTAATTGGCATTTCCCCACCTCCCCATCACTCTCCCCACCCTACCCACCCCACATTTTTTTTTAATCTTCACCCAAGGACATTTTCTCATTGTGATTGGTTGCCTCCTGCACATACCCAGGCCAGAGATCAAACCCACAACCTGGGTATGTGCCCTCATGGGGGAATCGAACCCACAACCTTTTGGTCAACCAACTGAGCTACACCAGCCAGGACCATTTTTTATATTTAATTGTTTTTATTTTATGTTTTTCCTGTTAGAATAGTAGAAGCTTCATAAGATCTGAGTCTTTGTCTTTATCATCACTGTTTGCTTACCTCCCAGAACATTTGCCACCTCATAGGTGCTCAATAAGTATGTACTTGTTGAATCCACAAATGGATCTATTTTAATACAGTGATTAGACCTAGTAAAGTTTGCCTGCAATTTAGATGGGGAGTGAATGAGAGGTAGTAGAGAGGAGCTAGTTAGTAAATGCATTTTCAAAAATGTACTAATAGAGACATTGGTCCTGAATATCTCGGTGAGGGGTTGGGGTGAGGGGCAGGGCAGAAAAGGTTTCTGTTGAGGAAATAACAGCGTACTGAGTCTGCTTTTACGGCTGCAAAAGTTCTGTTTAAGAAAACCCATTTTTGTCGTTTGGAACTTTTAACACATTTGACCATGGAGAAAGGGGTATGCAGATGATTGGTCAGAGTAGTGGAGATGACCATCAGGTTCAGACTGGAGAGAAAGGGAAGTGCAGCCGGGGCTCAGGTGTCAGGAACACGCAGGTCACCCTGAGGTGAAGAAGTAAATTAAAGACAGGTAGAGCCCTGGCTGGTGTAGCTCAGTGGATTGAGCGCGGGCCTGTGAACCAAAGGCTTGCGGTTCGATTCCCAGTCAGGGCACATGCCTGGGTTGCAGGCCAGTTCCCAGAAGGGCACGCATGAGAGGCAACCACACATTGATGTTTCTCTCCCTCTCTTTCTCCTTCCCTTCCCCTCTCTCTAAAAATAAAGAAATAAACTATTAAAAAAAAAAAAAAAAAGAGAAGCAGAAGTCTGTGACTGGAGAGGGACCTATGTGTTCTGAGAGTCCAGAGGAGGACCCTTGGGTGTTTTGCTGAACTAAAGTGGGGTGGAGGGTGAAGGTATTGTGTTCAGTGGGCTGAGTGTAAATGTTGAAATCTCGGATAAGCTGAGAAAGGGAAATCTTGTGAGATATTACAGGTTGTTGAACTGGAAGTAGTTTGATTTTTAAAACGGGCTATAGGGAGAAGGTTGATAGAACAAATGCCGTTGGCTTCAAAAGGCAGGCTTGTTGAGTTTTGAAGGTCACACTCAGATGCTTAGGAAACGGACGTGCTACAAACAGAGGCCAGCTCAGTTCTTAATTTCCAGGGTTTCTTTTCTCTTACAAATGTTCTCTCCTACTTTTTAAGTTTATGCATTTTAGAATGTCATAACTGTTTTAAATAACAGCCTATTATTTCACATCACCTATGTAATAGTATAAATACACCATTTCAAGCCTTATTATCATGTAGGCTTTCAAGTTGCTAAATACAGCAGCTCCTGATAGAATCAATAGTTTGGTCGGGATCAATACTGTAAGGAGACAGTGATATCTTGATAGTGTTAGACTATTGAAGCACTTCATCTACTTCGCTCTGTACGTCAGTTAGAGTGCTTCTTTCCACCGTGTTTGCTCTCTGCTCTGCTGTTCCCCCCTCTGAATGTCATCTCCTGACTGTGTTCTTATCAGATGAAGAATTTGCTCGCTTTTGCTCTTCTGGAGAGATTAGTGGGGTTGTCTGCATGCCATGGACAGCAGTGGTTTTTTTTATATCATTTGTTGTGAAGCATTTTTGTGTGTAACATCTCAGTTGATCTTCTTAAATGTTAGGATAGATTGAGATAATGTTTTATCCTCATTGAACTGAGGCTATGATCAGTAATGCCTTAAAAAGCTATGCCCTAAGACCAGCTAATATGAGGAAATTATAAATTTATATTCTTTATTTTATTTACTTTGAATGGAGTAATTAATTTTTTTGTGATAATTGTTTTTAAGTTCTTTTTCTTTAATGCTATACCTCTTTTCTTATGCCTTTCAGTGATCATGATTTTCTTTTTCTTCAAAGACAATTTGAACACGTTTGATAATTTGTAGGAATTAATCCCAGGAGTTGTATTTTATTGTATTGTAGTTTTCTAGTTGCTGTTAAGTTTTAACTTTTTCAATTTAAAAAAAAAAAAGATGACTTGGTCCTTAGATCTATGAAGACATGAGTCATGTAGACTATTAGTTTTATGAGAGCAACGATTCTGTCCTTCCACCCGTGTGTCACTGTTACTTGATCCATGCTTGGCAAGCACGTGCCCAAGTACCCACTCACGTTATTTCCACATGTTGAACTGATTTTTCTCAATAGTTAATTTTTATAAGATTTTGCTTTCTCTTCTCTTTAACAAGGAGATACTGAAATGTACTTTGAAGCAAGTAAAATATGTGATACTTCCTGACATTTCAGTTTCATGAATTTTTATATCATATGCTTAAAATTTAAAGGAATAAATGAAAACTATAAATAAGCAAGCTTAATAGATTTTGCAGCATGTGGTATCACTTTGACCATAATTTAAAGACATTTCTTATTTTAATGTACCTAATGTATTTCATCTAGCAACTGGAATTAAGTAATCCAGATAAATAGAGTTGCTGTACCAAAATAACTTAGCCTCTGGTATAGGAGAAGGACAAATCAGGCAAACCTTAGCATTTTTTTTTTTTTTATCTTTAGAGGGGAAGGGAAGGAGAGAGGGAAAGAAATATCAGTGTGTGGTTGTCTCTCATGCATCCCCTGCTGGGGGAACTGGCCTGCAACCCAGGCATGTACCCTGACTGGGAATCGAACCGCGATCCTTTGGTTCGCAGGCCTGCGCTCAGTCCACTGAGCTACACCAGCCAGGGCTTAGCTTTGCTTTTGGAGTGTCCACTGCTTAACCCCACCACAGACACTGCCTCCCTCTGAAGTCACACATAGTCACTACCTGCTACTAAAACAGGGCAGTAGTAGAGTGTTAGGAGAATGAGACATCAGCGGTTCTTCTGTTACTGTTTGATTGTATTCCCACAAACGTCTCTTCTGATTTTCCTGATCAGTTTTCTGTGACCCTACTAAATAAATGCCTTGGAACAAATTATATGAAGTCATAATTGCACTTTATGCATGAGTTTATGTTACTTCTAAAAGAAAATGTTTTTCTATATGATAAAAGAATTGTAACAGTAAAATATTCAGCAGAAAATATGGTAAAGGTATAGGTTCAAGTATCATTTTTAGAAAATTGCAGGTATGGAAATAAATTTAGATTTGATATTTTGCTTGATAATAAGTGACAAATTGACTCAGTTATGTAGAATCCCAAAGAATGTAGTTTTTATCATTTTCATAACAAATCTGTTGCATGAAAGTACATGATATATGTATTAATTTTTGATTGAGTAGAAGTTTCAGCTACTTCTAGCCTAATGAATTTATGTCCATAAGGTCAGAATATCTCAACTTGCTAGACCATGAATGTTAATATAATATATGTAAAATAATAAACAACTCACATAATATGTCTGTTTGCATAGTAACTAGATGGATCTTTTCCTTAAAGCATAATCTTTCCTATTGTATGATGTTAAACAGAACAAGATTCTTTTCTTCCGATCCATGAACACGGCATGGGTTTCCATTTGGTTGCGTCTTCCTTGATTTCTTTCTTCAGTGTTGTGTAGTTTTCTGAGCACAGGTCTTTTACCTCCTTGGTTAGGTTTATTCCTAGGTACTTTATTTTTCTTGTTGCTATATCAGATGGGATTTTTTCCTGATTTCTGTTTCTCATATTTCATTGTTGGCATACAAAAATGCCTTTGATTTCTGAATGTTGACTTTGTATCCCACTGTTTTGCCAAATTCATTTATTAGGTTGAGCAGTTTTTTGGTGGAGTCTGTAGGGTTTTCTATGTACACTGTCATGTCATCTTTTCATCCTAGATTATCTCAGGAAGCCACCTCACTGATCACCAGTGTTATTTCTTAATGCTTTGAAGATTAATAATATGTAATATTAACCTTAAGATAAATTTTATTTTTAAAGTTTAGTAATTTACAATAGACATATGCTATAAATTAAGACAATATGATCAATTGATTTGGTTAAAAGTAACTAAGACACTTAAAACAAGTCAGTTGGGTTATCTTTAAATCCTGACTTCTGTATTTGGCATGGCCTTTCGGACCACTGATAAACTCTTGAGTCTGGTGCCATTTAAATCGATAATGTCATTTATTTCAAATGAAAGAAAGTGTTTTTCATAAGAACTGACAACTTACATCTTGAAGTTAGGAGAGCACATTAAAACTTGGAAGTTTCACAATTTGAACATAGAATTTATTGACAAAAATCTTTTCTGTTTTAGAAAATGGAAGTGTTCAAGTCGGAGAATTACTACCTTGCAAGATTTGTGGAAGAACATTTTTCCCAGTGGCATTGGTGAGCACCCTTTCTCCTTCTGGGTCTGGTAGTTCAGTAATTGTTCAGCTCTTTCGGACAACTCTCATGGAAAGAACCTCTGGAGTAATTGGAAGAGTTGCCGTCAGGAGTGTGAGTTCCAGCTGTGACTTTCCTCCACGATGCTCTTCTTCCCTTCGGAGTTTGATTGGTCTTCACAATTTCTCTATTAAAGTGTTAAAGTGTTCCTTTCGCTGTGGGCATAGTAACAAAAACCAGCAAGACTATTAGACATGCCTACTGTAGTTGAAGGTACAGAATGACATGATGTGTGGTACTTGCTTTAAGTGCTCACAGAAAACAGCCCTGCCTGGTGGTGTTCAGTGGGTGGGGCACTGGCCTGCAAACGGAAGGGTCTCTGGTTTGATTCCTGGTCACGGCACACGCCTGCCTTGCGGGTCAGGTAGCCAGTTGGGGGTGTGCGAGAGGCAACTGGTCACTGTATCTCTCCCACTTCTTCTCCCTCCTTTAGCACCTCTGTAAAAATAAATTAATAACATTTTTAACAAAATAAAGTGCTTTAGGAAAAACTGAGATAGATGAAACAAGATTGGTAAAACGTTTTAATTATTGAAGCAGGGTGATGAATAACAGGGAGTTCATTGCACTATTTTCTTAATAGTTATATATGTTTGAAATAGTCCAAAAAAATTGTTTTAAATTAAAAGTACTTCTGAAATATATTAAGCATTCTCTGGATGCTTTTTGATACTTAGTATATACAAATAAAAGCACTTTTAACTGATTTTAATATAAAATACCCATCTAAATAAAGAATAAGAAAAATGCCTATGTACTTTACATATTTTTTGTACCTTCAAATATAAATGGACATCTATTAACATTTTGATGTAAAGACTTTTCTTTGAATATGGGTCTTTTGATTAGAGTTCCGCTGTATAGCACTTTTTATACTCACTATTTCCAGTTTGCTTCTTTAAAGTGAAGTGAGGAATTAATGATCCATAAATGTCAGCCTGACCACAGAGTCCTCTCTTTTTTCAAATGATGGTATTTTATTATTAAAAAAGCATCCCACGAATTTTGCAAACACTGTTAGGTGAACATGTGCAACTTTAAATACAGAGTAGAGAGGCAAAACCGAAGACATTTTGCCTTCCAGAGGAAGTGCCCCGAGGAGGTGTTCCCCACCAGGCCGGGGGCGCGGCTCCATCCCCCATGGACACGTGGGGTGTGCTCTCTGAACTCACTGTGTCCGTTTCCACAATTTCAGAACGACTGCAGGAAGCGGCAGTGAATACATCACTCAAACCCCTCTTTTCAATTTTCATTGATAAAAAAGGCTCCATGTCACACTGACTTGACAGTGTGAATTGAAGCTTGTGTTCTGACCGTTTTTACCCACACAAGGACCTCTCAGAACACCATTTGCAAATACCCTTACTGGGCTTCTTTCTTTCTTTTTTAATTATATTTTATTGATTATGCTATCACAGTTGTCCCATTTTTTTTCTGCCCTTTACCCCAATATGCCCGACACCCCCCCTCCTAATAGCATTCTGCCTCCCCCTTAGTTCATGTGCATGGGTTGTACATGTAAGTCCTTTGGTTTCTCTATTTCCCATCCTATTCTTAACCTCCCCCCGTCTTTTCTGTGCCTACCAATTATGCTTCTGATTCCCTGTACCTTCCCCCTTACCTTTCTTCCCCTCCCCCTTCCCACTAATAACCCTCCAGGAGATCTCCATTTCTCTGATTCTGTTCCTATTGTATTTGTTTGCTTTGTTTTTGTTTTTGTTTTTTAGATTTGTTGATACTTACGAGTTTGTTGTCATTTTACTGTTCATAGTTTTTGGTCTTCTAATTCTTAGATAAGTTCCTTTAACGTTTCATGTAATAAGGGCTTGGTAATGATGAACTCCGTTAACTTGACTTTATCTGGGAAACACTTTATCTGCCCTTCCATTCTAAATGATAGCTTTGCTGGGTAGAGTGATCTTGGATGTAGGTCCTTGTCTTTCATGACCTGGAATACTGCTTTCCAGCCCCTTCTTGCCTGCAAGGTTTCTTTTGAGAAATCAGCTGATGATCTTATGGGAACTCCTTTGTAGGTAACTGTCTTCTTTCCTCTTCCTGCTTTTAAGATTCTCTCTTTATCTTTAATCTTGTGTAACTTAATGAAGAGGTGCCTTGGTGTGTTCCTCTCCGGGTCCACTTTCTTTGAAACTCTTTGGGCTTCCTGGACTTCCTAAAAGTCCTATTTTCTTCCACAGATTGGGGAAGTTCTCCTTCATTATTTGTTCAAATAAGCTTTCAATTTCTTGCTCTTGTTCTTCTCCTTCTGGCACCCCTCTGATCCAGATATTGGAATGCTTATAGTTGTCCCAGAGGTTCCTAAGCCTGTCCTCATTTTTTGGAATGTTTGTTTCTTTATTCCGTACCAACTGGATGTTTCCTCCTTTTGTTCCAGATCATTGATTTGAGTCCTGGTTTCCTCCCCTTCACTGTTGGTTCCCTGTATATTTTACTTTACTTTACTTTACTTTGTGTAGCCTTCATTTCTTCCTCCATTTTGTGACCAAGCTCTATCAGTTCTGTGAGCATCCTGATTAACAGTTTTTTGAACTCTGCATCAGATAGGTCGTCTATCTCCTTAGTCACTTAGCTCTTTCTCTGGAGTTTTTATCTGTTTCTCATTTGGGCCATAATTTCTTTGTCTCTGTTATGTTGTAAAGGAATGGAGTCTAGGTGTTCCCCAGGGCGGGGCAACCCTCCTTGCTGTGCTGTGGCGCTGCCTGTGGGGGAGGGGCCGGAGAGGGCACAGTGCTGCTGGCTGGCTTTGCTCTAGCCCCACTTTCCAACGAACTCTCCTGTGAGACTGGGAGTTTCCTCGCCTTTGCAACTCCCACAGGATTTCAGAGCTAGAGGTAGAGTCTTTATTTGCCGTCAGCCAGCCCCGCCTCTCCCAAGTGCTGCCTTGCTGTGCGTCCTCTCAGTTTGGCTGCCCATCTCCGCCCCTCTTGTGGGTCTGGATGAATGTTTCTTTAACTCCTTGGTTGTTGGAGTTCCATGCAGTTTGATTTTCTGGCACTTCTGGTTGTTCATTGTTTTAAATTGGTTGTTATCCTTCTTTTAGTTGTGCGAGGAAGCACAGTGTTTCCACCCACACGCCTCCATCTTGGCTAGAACTCCTTATTTCTGTATACATTAGGTAGCACGCCATTCTCTTGGATTTTACATTAAAATAATATTGGCTGTTTCATATTGTGTGTAGTAATCCAGCTACTCTCTAGCTTTGTTACCTTTTGCTGTCATTGTTTTCAGTACATTGCCTCCACTTTGGAGAAATCATTAAGTTGTATCACCAGACACATTTTCACACTGTGTCCTTCCTCACTGCTCTCCAAGTCCTCAATGGCAAATGTTCCCTACTCAACTCTACTGCATCAACTGATATGACGCAGGCACAAACTTGCATTCTAAACTTCAGATTCAGGCTCATTTTGGCTGCTGAGGTACCTCTGAGTCAGTCAGTCTGGGTAAAGCCGTTTCTGTAAGAAAATGTTTCTGTATAAACTGCCTGGCTTACTTATTTAGGCACTTAGAAGAAACACCAAACTTGAGTCCCACCTTTTTTATAAAAACACTCCTTGCCCATGTGGCCAGCAACCGACTGAAGGGAATGGCCGCAACCCAGCCCACGTCCCTGTGGGGGCCGAGAGGTCCTGCTGTGGAAGAATGTCCCCGCCCTGGAAACAGGGCTGTTATCAGTAAGAGGAGCCACCAAATTACAGTGATGCTGAGCTCCAGGCCGGGAGGACGTGGCATGCAGGCGGAACCTCCCTCTTCGGCGGGAATCTCAGTTACTACCACTTGGTGACCCTGGCAGATTCATCTCCACAGGCAAAGTTCCACGGGGTTGGGGCCAAAAGCACATTCACACAATTTGGGGAAGAGTGATCTAGTTCTTGAAAGCCTGAGTAAATTAATCACGTACATAGAAAAAAAGTGTTAAGTACATGGCACCTTTCATACTTGGCTTTCTACCTGAGCAAGGACTCATTAAATTGGAGTATTAGCTGCAGCGTGTTGACGCTTACTAAATGTTAAAAGTACACTAGCTGCTAACAGGAGTTACACGTATCACAGACTACACAGACAGTCAGACTTCCTTTGTGATGACATGGAAGTCAACGGGAAAGTGTAAAGAAAGCAGCATTACACAGTTACTAGGCTGGTCAACTACTAGTGGGAATGAATGTATATTGGGAAGGTCACAGCCAAACCTGACCTCAAGTATGAGCCAGTAGGTTCACAGAAGTAAAGCTACCCTCTGGCTGCAAAGTAACCCTAACCCTAAACCTTGACCCTGGCCATCAGCCTCACAAGTGGATGCCAGCAGTAATATGAAATCTATAGAGGGTCGATGGCTCAGTTGGACCCCTGTTACTTTTTACAGAGTAAGGAACAGTGCATTGATTTCCACTGTGATTGGAACTGCATGCACAGAGTTAAGACGTTCTTTCAGCTTGGAAAGAGCAGCTTTCAACACCCATCCTACCTCACCTTTGGAGTCTGTGACTAGTGCAGTCATAAACAGAATCAAGCCGCTAGCCCTGTAGCTTCTTACAGGAATAGAATGTAAGAAAACCCGTCGTGCTCTTATCTTAAAGAACTTGAAGGAGACTGTGTACCTCTTCATAGTTTATGATGCTCCAGGCAGGTGATTGGAAGGCCAACCTGTACCACAAATGGGTGGTAGTCCCATGACACAGCTGGCTGTAGCCATGGGGACGTCGGGAAAGGTGGCTCAGTGGTGGGGAGAGGGATCTGGGTTGTCAGACACCGCGTATTAACACATAGCTGACAGAGCACACACAGTCACTAGTTTTCATCTCCCCTCAACTCGTCCTTTCTTTGGGGATGACATTAGCATGGTTTCTTACCCGGTATGAGCAGCTGATAGGCTGTTTAAAATATTCTGGTATCCAAAAACATTCCACAAATATGAAAAGAAAGCTCCTGTACTGAGGCCGGTCCTGGACAGGCGACATTCCCCCGTCTGCTTTACCCCGATGCTCCCTCAGTGCAGCTGTTACAAGTCTGCCTATTGAGAGACTGAGCCCTTGCGAGGAAATCTTGCCCACATCTTAAAGGCCTTTAAACCGTATCCAAGGTCTCCCAGCCATACCTGTAGCAACATGCTGCTCTAGGGTGAAGACCTGTGGCTTCACACCAGATGCTAGGCCAGGAAAATTAGAGTGGCCTGATTTGGTGAGGTTCTACTTGAGTTGAGTTTCCTTCAAAATTAATAATCAATTCATTTAGGCTCAAACACCACGCAGCCAAGGTTTCATAAACGTTGTTATGCCATTATCGTTCCCGTCACAGAATCTGTGTGGTTTGGCATTATTCATTGAATTAGTGAAAAAACAAAACTGAATTTAAGCACCTCAGAATGTCCTTTTAGACGTTTTGAATGAGAGCCTAGTTCTTCCCTGATGCAGCCTGGGCACAGATGCCACCAAGAATGGCATCTTTATTAACCCCTAACGCGTATGCTGTAAGTGCCTATTTGTAGAAGATAGAGATGGTCTCCTCTTCAGTGTGGTCCCTTTATGGCTAAGTAGTGTGCCTGGTAAAACAACACGCACAAAAGCCAAGAACAAAACATAAAGGATGAGAACTGTGTTGCTGAATATGAGGCAACAAGAGTCTTGACTTTGTTCTCTGCTTTTGCAGTTACACAAAGGATCAGTGAACAGTAGCAGACCTAAATTTTTAAGTTACCAGAGCCCCCAGTAAGTGCTTCTGTATCGCCTGCCAGAGATGCAGGCGTACGGAAAAGGATGCACGTTAATTATGGGAGAAAGGGAGAGGAGGGCGGAAACGCATGCCTCTTGCTCACGGGTAAGGGTGGCTTTGGGCAGCCCAGACAGAGAAAAGCTTCGAGGAAGGGTGGACCCGTAGCTGGCCCTGATCCTGAAAGTCGTTAGAAGCCATCTGAGAAAGTGGGGCATCATGCTAGTGAGGTTTATCCACTTGGGGGCAGGTGATGATGCCTCGGTATCCCCTTGTCCTCCAAGACATCTTTTCCGGCAGCTACCAGATCATGAGGGATTTGCTCCACACACGCTGGAGAGCCACATGGCAACCGTTTCCTTCTTGCTTCCCCATGACGTATGGGTGGAGGTGCACATGATTGTAGATTACTTTAGATCAGCTACCAGTCTTCTCTTAGTTTTTCTTTACAAGTAGGGTAACAGTCAGTTCTAATGCGAACGGCTTTCAGGCCCTGTTTTTGCCACATTCTGATTCTCAGTATATTTGAAGAGTCTGTAGAGTGCGAAGCTGTAAAGAATTTGGGAATTTCCTCCCTCCTGGGTAGGGGGTGGGGGTCTTCATCCCAGGGTACAGGATCCTCCTGCATCAGCACCACCCTGCGGCACCCCCTCTCCCCTTTCCTGGCACAGCCGCTGTGAGGGGCAGGATCCGTGCTTCAAGGAAGCGATCAGGCTGCTTGAGAGCGTTGCCACTAGACAGTGAACTCAGTAAGCCCCGCAGACCTTGCTGTCAGACAGTGGTGAAGCGCTCAGGCAGGGGTAATCGGCATTGTCCCAGACCTTAGGTGTCTGTGGGACAGAGACGTCCTCGGGGCGGTTGAAGGTACCAGTTCTGTAACCCACCGCAGTCTGACAGACAGCTGCTCGGTTGCCTCAGCAGCCTCACTGCCCCTTCTCACCGGGCCATGTGAAGTTGCGCTCCCTTCCTTGTCAAAATGTCCTTCCCAACTGGTATCCAGATGAGCAGTGAAAATTTGTGGATTCCTCACAGAACGTGCGCCGTCTACCAGAAGTGTCACTTTCTCTGGTGCCTTGGAATGAACATTACAGCCAAAGCCTGTTTCCAGAGCATTCTGGAGCAATAAAGGGTTGGTTCATGGTTTCGTTTACTCCCACTTTGGAAGAAGCGAGAGCCTTTCATGTGTTTGCAAAATGGCATTATGTGAGGGAACTGAAGATTTGCTAGCTGACAGGCGTAGCCAAGTGAAAGGCCATTCGTTATTCCTGGGACCCAGAGGTAAGGTTTGGAAGACCAGAAGTCAGGCTGTTTGTTTCCTTTTCTTGGGCTGCCCCTGAGGTTTCATCCACCAGGCAGCTGGCCTGCTGCAATGACCTGCCCGCCTCACCGCCACAGTGAGCATTCGTTCTTGGACTGTACGCTGACCTTTCTTCTTGATCAGAAAAGAGTCGGCCGCTCCCTGCCCTGCTTTTGTGCCAGGGGTGAGTCTGCCGGGGGCAGGTGCACAGCATCCGCGGAGGCGGCCTTGTGGGGGGCAGTGCCCAAGCAAGTCCAACTACTCCTAGATGGCAGCTCTTCTCCCAAGTTTCTTAAACAAAAACAGCTTTCTCACGCTTAATTTGACAATTTTTAAAGGGAATTCACTATTTTTCAAATCATTTTCAGAGCACTCAGCTGAGTTTTCATAGAACGAATTATTTTTTGGCCTCATTTATTATGTAACAGATTTAGGTACTCGATAGAATCGCTGTAACAACTCCAACTTGTATAACACCTCCGTTTTGGGGGCAAGCACTGCATGCTTTTGACATAGACAACCCAACATGAGCACCGACATCTACTAGAAAGGCACCTGCTGGCCGCGCTTCTAATATGTGGAAAATTTCTATTCTAATAGCTATAATTACAGTGCTTATTTGTCAGAATGAAAACAAGCACGTAAAACAGTTGATGACTGATTGTGCACTGAAAAATAGGAGAGGCCCCATGACACCAAACCTGCCAGTTCTGAGGCTTCCTCTTGTCCCCAGAGAAGTTTAACCGTCCAGCTTATTCGGTTGGTGTTTATCCGAACACAGAAGGAAAGAGGTGCGTTTGGTGCGCTGATGTCAGCCGTCAGCACATTTCACTTCGTGGAGGGAGAAGTACCATTCCTCTGGCAGGTTAACTGGAGATCAGTGACGAGAGCTTCCACTGTAATGTTTTTAAAACGAACACCTAAGTGAGTGATTGAATAAGTTGTCAGCCATGTTAAGAAGAAAAATACCTGCAGCGGTGCAACACTGGGTAGCTCAAGGAAGCCCTGGATACAGAGTGGCAGACAACTTGAGTTCCAGGGGGAGGGAAGGAGTGATTGTGGAGGAAGGACACACGGATACAAATCTGACCACTTTGTCCTGTTATTTTATGTTGACTTGTGTTAACATAATCCTGTTATGTTAATTAGCAATCTAAAGGACTTCTATTATATTGACTGTTGTAATCCTAACACAAATACATTTTCCACATACATTATTTTTGGGCATTTAAAATACAGTACAGTATTTTATTACTGCATTGTATTTTATTACTGTATATGTATATGTATTTAATATATATAGTATTTATTTTCAGGTATTTGCAAATAACTTTTCCCCACTCAGATAGCTTGGCTTGTTGAAAGTATTACCTTTATTCTAAGCAGTGTGAAACTAGAATATTAAATAACTCAATACAATTTTGAAAGGTTATTTAGCTTTACTTTGCTGTGAGAAAGATAATAGCATGCATTATATGTATGTTTTAACAATTTTAGTCAAAGTAAGGTATGCCTTATTTATGTATTATTATTTATTATTTATTTCACCTTCCGATGTTTAAACTGGTCTAAAATAACAATTTAAAATCTTCCCTTGTGTAGAAATGAAAATGATACATTGCTTTTCTTCATCTCAACAGAAAAAACATGGGCCCATTTGCCAGAAAACTGCCACTAAAAAACGGAAGACTTTCGATTCGAGTAGACAAAGAGCTGAAGGAACTGATATTCCAACAGTAAAACCTCTTAAACCCAGGGTAAGTGTATAACCTTTGAACAGTGTGAACCTTGCTATTTTATATATATAGAGAGAGAGAAAAAAATTACACTTATCTATTATACTAAGATTGAAGAATAAGCTCGATTTTGTGTAGTGTTCTCAGTTTGGCTGCAAAGGAGAAGCCTAAGTACTGTCTCAGACTCTCACTGTTACAGTGGGGTTTCTGTGGCGTTGGAGAATCAATCACTTGCTTAGCTGTAGGCCGGGAATAATTAGAAGGCCTCACAGGTTCCTTTTCAGTCATTGTTAGTTACCTCAGGTAAAATTTAAGTGTGTTAAAGTCTCTCTTACCAGGGGTGTAATAACTATATGTAAAAGTAAAGCTATTATTTATAGATATCTTAGCATAATAAACATTCACTATCTTGATTGATTGTCATTATTTGTGATCTTACTATGCTTTCTTCAGGAAAGTTTTCTCGGTTGCCCAACTGTCTACACATAGCCATTTTCAGCTTTTTTTTGTCTTGTAATCAAAGCACTGAATCTCCTATGATAATGTCTCTTTAAAACCACTGTGATAAGTTATATTGCTCAGAAGAAGTCATGTAAATACTTTGTCCAACAAAGTTTTAAAGAGTTATTTCAGTGAAATAGTCAAATTTGAGTACCTCATTGAATAGGTTTTTGAAACAGAACCCTGCTTTCAGTGTTAAGACCTTCTCCCGGTAGCGCAGGAAAGCATTTGTCTATGGGGCAATTAATCTTACTAATAAAATCATTTGATAAAAGAAAAATCATGTTCATTTTTGTACTTCCATCTATTTAAGAGAGTACTGGTGAAGTCTGAATAAGGTAAAACATTATTTGAAGTTGTCCTCAGTTACCTGCCAGATGTGCGATTGTGTTCACTTTAATGAGCGTAGAAGAAATGCCCCTGAAATCTTTGGGAGCCGCATACGGTGGGTGTAAACCAGGGCTCAGGGGTCAGCCTGCTCGGTCTGAGCTCCGGCCCTGCTCCGTGCCGTGTTGCGAAGGGTAAGTTACTTAATCCGTGCTCTCACTTACCTGTGCAGTGGTGATAGGAGTGGCAGCGTCTGTGTGTGTGGGGGGTTGTTAGGGGGGCTGTATAAATGTATCCGTGGCTCTCTCTTGATAAATATTATCCTGTATCTTTCTTATGAGTTTATGTACTTAAAAAATTAATATTCAGGAAAAAAATAAAAGCCATATATTTACATTAAGTAGCTTATATTCTTGCTACTTAAATGATGGTCTGGAAAGTAATAATATCAGCAGTATTTGGGAAATTGTTAGAAATGCAGTCTCAGGTCCCAACCAGACATACTCAGTTAGAACCTACATTTTAACTTCAGCCTTATTTGAGTCACATGCATATTAAAGTTTGAGAAGATGTATGTTAAAAGGTTTTGAACATCATAGTGTAGTTCTCAGTATCTATCTGTATCAAGGAAATTTCACAAAATCACAAGCATAGTGGAGCAAGGCAGATAACGAACTTCATTTTTTGAGAAAGCAAAGGCTGTCATAATCCACAGAACAGGAAATGTAAGGGCTCCCAGAGCAACTGGGATCCAGGTGAAGGTACCTATTAAGGAAACACTGGAGGTCGCTGGGGGCTGGGGGCTGGGGGCTGGGGGGAGGGATTATGGCTAAGAATCTGGGAAGCTGGCATCTTAGGTGAGAGGTCTCCTCAGTTTACAGGTGACTTTGGTGGTGAGGGTCTTGTCAGGAAGTACATCCCTTGTGTACCGGGATGTAGCCAGGGCAGGAAGTGAGAAGAGCTGTGGGCGTTGGATAGCCAGGCACCAGAATGGTCCTGGCTGAAACGGAATAAAGCCCAGAGCGGGGAGGTGAAGAGAAGCGGCACAGAGGGTTAAGTGGCCCAGCCAGAGGCAGAGGCTCTCAGAAAGCACTACTGAAAGGAAAATACCCTTTCTGAGGATGTGGGGCCACTCCACAAGGCTGCGTCTTGTTTGAAGTAAGCGTGGCTGGCAGGAGTAGACCTCTTGACCCACATTGTTTTGGAGAAGCAGAACGGGTGTGTCTAAGCACACAGAACAGCCTTATTTGCATCTGCAGCTGATGCAACAGAGAAGAGAGCTATTGGTTTGTGTTGCTTGGAAGGCTACCCTGGGCCTCTCCTTCTCCCTAAAACCTCTTGCAAATAGGTGTACCAGGAAAACCTAACTCATTCAGTGATGAGTGATAAAAAACCATTAGCTCAGCATTGACACAGATACCGTAAGAAAAAGGTAGAAGAGGGCCAGCAAGACTGACCGGTACATGACTGATACTCGTTGTGGAGCAGATGAATGTGATCAGACATTTATGACTATAAAGTACGAAACTTCAAAGTGTTACAGAACAGATGGGGGGGGGGTGCTGAACAATATACTATCACCAAAAGGACCCCCTTTTTCTCTGGGGATCCCCCCCACTAGGTTCGCTATGCCTGCTAAAGAGGAAAGACGTCGCTCAATGCCAGAGATTTGTGAAAAGGAAAGGAATTATTTATTTAAAAGCTATACAGACTTAGAGTAATGACATAATGTCTTCATTAAAATACTGAAGTCCTTTAGGATACACACAGGCACACACAGGCCTTCCTTCTCCCTCTGCCCTAGTCTGGGGCACCATATCTCAGGAGAAGAAGTAGAAGTCCGTGAATCGGAATCCCAGCACCATCGCCGCGGCGATCTCCAGTTGATCCAGAGCCATGTGGCACCTTCTCGTGGCCCAACAGCAAGAGTCCTTTCACCCCTTTTCTTCCAGGAAAAGTCTCTCCTGCTTCCTAAGCCACATGGCGAAAGGGAGTGGGGTCCCCACTCTGCCAAAGCTTCATAGTTCTCCCTGTGTGGCTGCTGTGTCCGGGTTTAAATCCCCGTGCCAATCCTCCTCTGCACCCCCATTTCCGACTCCTCCTACAACCAGTTACACCTGCCAGCATTCCCTTTCCCTCCAGGTTTACTGGGCTGCTATAGTGAATCTGGGCAGGTGTGGCCCATGGTGTGGAGCCAATCACCTCCAAGCTCTCACGCAGATGCTGTAACCGGGGGAGCTGCCCCCTAGTTACATCTTGGGTGGAAGTCACTTCCATCCCCCTGGCTCAAAGCATGGTCACAGCTGTTTAACGTATCCATGAAACCAGTTAAAGGTTACAGATAAGTTAAATGACCATGGCAGAGATTAGCTGCAAAGCTGTTGCTGTTCAACGCAGATCGGAATGGCCCTGCTCTATGTGTCCCGTCCCCCAGCTCAGACTTGGGGGGGTGCGGACATCCTATATATATTTCTAACATTTCCTGGACAGCTTGAGTTCTGGACCTCATTACAAATCCCTATTCGGTGCCCCCCTCTTGGCTGCACCCTGTTACAAAAGTATCAGTCATCTCAAACATGGAAATGTGCTTATACTTAGATTTTTGCTTCTATATTAATGAGAAGTGAGTCTATAATTTCTGTTTTTATTGAGGTTTTGTTACTCTCATAAGACTAGTTAGAATGTTGTTCATTTCCCCTTTTTGAAAGATTGATGTTATTTTTAAAAAATGTCTAAGAACTCAACAGGAAAGGCATCTGGGCCAAGTTTTCTTGTGTGGGTTTTTTAAATAACAGATTCATTTTAAAAACATATATCAGAATATAGGACTATTATGATTTTTCTATTTCTTATAGAATGTGCTAAGGACATTGTTTATTTCTTAATTATCAAATTTATTAAAATATATTTATAATGTTTTCCTTTTTGTGTTTGTAAACTGGGTCATGTACTATTTTCTGTTCTTGGTAATTTGTATTTTTTTCTCTCTCTCTTTTGATTAGTCTTGCCTTATTATTTTTCAAGAACTATCTTTTGACTGTGTTGACACAACCTCTATTCTTGATTAAAAAAATAAAGACATATAGGAATAGTTGGATACTTCAATAATAAAATAAGTCTCTTGTAGCACATGAGTCAGCATCATGTTTAGTGAAAAGATACTTAGAAGTAGTTCCATTAAAGTCGGGAGTAAAATTAAGCTCTGACCAATACAGTAAGTGCCAGCTGATAGTTAGATAATAACAAGGAATAAGGTGTGTAAGGGTTGGAAAACAGGAGGTAGAACTGCCATTGTTATGAGAGAAAACCCAGAAGAATCTGATAAATTACTGCCAATAATAAAAGAAGTCAGTGAAGAAATGAAGTATAATGTTAGTATACAGAAATTACTAGTTTTTATATTTCATATTTCAACAGTTTATAACATAAAAATGAAGAATAAAAGAATAACATCAAGTATATAATATTCCAGAATAAACCTTATAATAATAAAAATTAAAAAAATAAAAGAAAAAGTTCAGAAATAAGCCCAAATACAAGAGAGAATACGGTAAAGGTGTTGTCCCAGTTCAGTAGGGAGAAAAGTCAGTCAAGGATGGTGAAGCAGCTACGTAGCCATGTTAGTGAACAAAAAATAAAGTGAAGTCCATATGCTACACCATCCATCAGGATAAATTCCAAGTGAGTAAGAGATTTAAACATTTTTACATGAAAACATGAAAGTTCTGGGTGGAAACGTGGAAGATTTTCATTTTACTTTGGTGTGCGATTGGGCCTTATTAACAGTGACTACAAAGCCAGGGGCCACAAAGAAAAGATTTGTGAATTAAACTACATTAAAAAATAAATTTTTATATCAGAAGACCCTTAGACAAGGTCAGAAGACAGACATCATTGTTAGGGAAGGCTGGGGCTAGTCTCTAAATTAGAGTTACTGGAAATTGTTTGGGGGGAAGAAAAGACCGATAACCTAACGGGTCCGTTGACCAGGCACATGTGAACGGTTCCACAGAAAAGTCAGTACCAATGATCCTTCATGATATGAACAGATGCTCAGTATTATTCATTATAAGAGGAAAGCCAGTTAAAACTATTGAGAGAACGATTTTTCACCTCCACTCAGTTAACCCAAAGGTGTGATAAGATACCTCAGTTGGAGAAACTGTGGAAAACAGGGAGATACACTCCTAGCTGTAATTTAAATGCATGTCACACCTACAGAAGTCAACTTAGCAGTGTCTATCACAATCACAGTTGTATTTTTAAAATTACATATAAGGTAGTTGCATAAAATTCTTTTTTTGTAATTGTAAATTTGGGAAGGAAATCATTTAAGGACTCCTGGTAAGAGAATTTTTAAAGTAATATGGCATTTCTTCAAGTTTTACCTTAATTTATTATTAAAAAAAATGTTTCAAAACATTTTTCTTCTCTTTTTTTTTAATAGCCTGAACCTCCAAAGAAGCCATCTAACTGGAGAAGAAAACATGAGGAATTCATTGCCACGATAAGAGCAGCGAAAGGCCTTGATCAGGCACTTAAGGAAGGGGGCAAGCTTCCCCCTCCTCCTCCTCCTTCTTATGATCCAGGTGTGCGGACTGTTGTGGACAGTCATGTTCACGTGGGGAGAAAGTAGTGATAGAACTTTTATACATTTTAAGTTGCTGTTAAACTTAATTCACTATAATGGAGCAGGGTGAGGTATAATCTTTACATTTTTTGTTAGAAAATAAGGGTGATAAATAAGCATTTGGACTAAGACACATCAGTGTTGAACATAGAAATGCATTATCTTTTATCTGAGTACTTTTATTTAAACATAACATAATTTTTAAAACTATTATAATTACTATTAAATGTTAGTATTCTAAGAAAGATTTTAATGATGCTCACTGTGAATTGAAATGTAGTCATTCAGCAAGATTTAGATAATATTGCCTAGTTCTTTGAAATCTTCTCATCTGGGAAGGAAAATAATTCATAATATTGCTTCAGAAATGTACAGTTCATGTGAGGAAATTACCATATAAACTGATATACCTACAGTGTGCCCTGAGCTCATGTATTACGTTTTCTTCATTGAGTGGGCAAAAGTGGTTTGTTACGGTTAACAGAAGCAAGGCAGGGTGCTGGCAGCCCCATTTGAGATATTAAGATAGTAGAAGATTTAAAGTAGCACCGTTGACCTTTTCACATTGGTTATTAGAGTAGCCTGAAGAGGTAGTTATTTTAATGTAACAAGTTAACTGCATGAAAATTATGTTAGCATTCTAGATTGGGATTTATTTCTTAGTAAAGAGAAATTTCTCTAGAAAATCTAGATATGATCAATTTTCATGTTCAGTTGTAGAGAAGAAGTCAACAAATTGTAGGCTTTCCAGGCCACAGGGTCTCTCTTTTGCAACTACTCAGCTCTGTTGCACCTGTTAGAGGAAATCAGCCACAGGCAATGTGTAAATAAATGGGCCTGGTTGTGTTCTAACAATACTTTATTTATCAAAACAGGAAGCAGGCAGTGGAGATTTGGCCCAGGGGCCCTAGCTTGCCAACCTGTGTTCTAGAGTAATTAACTTTAAGGCTAGGATTGTTCCGGGGATGACCTAACTTGGTTTGGGTCTCTTCTAATTCTTCCTAATTTTCCCCATGAAGTTGAATTTTTTCTCTGTTTTGGAGGTATTTGTGTATTGATTTGGGCTTTAGAAACTTTTAAATCTCTTAGTCTTGACAAAATAACTCATTTGTTTTTAGAAGTTTTAGATCTACTCTCTAATTAATGGTACAAATTTTTGAGCTTCAGATGAGTGTAAATTCTAGAGGGTAAACTCCCTCTCAAAGGTAAATTGACTGTATAAAGTCAATTAAACTATTTTATGACAGTTTTCTTCTGATAGAATTAAAAGATTTTAACAGATCTCAAATTTATAATATATTTTGAAAATAATATGTTATTACTGTTTAACTATTCTACCATATAAAAATATGTATATGTGATAAAAATGTTGCATTATAGAGATGAAAAAGAAATAACATTTTTCATCTAATTATTCATATTCTGTATCAGTGGTTTTTTTCCCTCAAATTTGATTCTAAGCTGGAAGAACATTGGAATTTACCATACTAACAGACTTCACACTTAAATATCTTTTACTAAATTTGGATAAGTCAGATTGGGTAGTTATAAGGAAATAAGAGATTTTGTATATCAAATGCCTTTATATATGTATTTATGCTTGTCTTTATATAAACTCATATTCTTCATGTCTCATTTCAAGTATTATGTTATTAAGTTGTTTCTTTTTTTGCTTTAGATTATATTCAGTGTCCATATTGCCAGAGGAGATTTAATGAAAATGCAGCTGATAGACATATAAATTTCTGTAAAGAACAAGCAGCACGTATTAGTAACAAAGGCAAATTTGCATCTGATGCCAAAGGAAAAGCTACTTCTCGGACCCAGGTGAAATGCACTGCTTAATCATTTCTACAAACAGATGAGAAAATGACTTTTTCAAGTTTACTGTTTTGTGGTTACATTTTATAGAACATTTAAGTAGTTTTCTCATCTGTTAACATTTAGATATTACTATTCAGAGATTTAGTAAGAAATTTGAATGGCTAAACGAAAACAAATATTTAAAAATAATCAGGTTGAAATCGACTTGAGTTAGAGACTTGAAAATACACAGATTTTTAGGAAGTATTAGGGAAAAGTAAGAAAACAAGTAAAAATAGGTGAAGCAGATGCACAGGAAACCAGAGGTGACAGAGGAATAAGAAAATGACAGTCAAATCCTCTTTTGAAAATTATGTAAGTACTATAATATTTCCATGCTGTATATCAATAATGCACCCCAGGGAATGGATGTAGGGTCAAATCCAAGATGCTACTTTGAGTCTTTATTTCTTCATCTGAGAGGCGGTAACGTACATGAGTATTGTGAGACACAAGTGAACTGCTCTCTGTGAAAGCACTTAGCACACCATTAACCATGTAAGGATTTTGTTACATGAAATCGATTTTTACAACACTGCTGTTTTTCTTAAAGCATATTGTTACGTAAAAACACTGATGATGTCATACTTCCAGCAAATGTCATTTTTTACCAAGCTTTCATTTGTAAACAATTTTTTAGTACTGTGAATCTAAGCAGACAGTGAATAAATCCACTTCGCTTATTACTTATTAATGAAATACTGACGGAAAGGACTCCACCGAACTTGGGGCCTCTTTGAGACAGTACTTCCACTGAATTCTTGTCAATATTGTGGGAAATGGAGCACATCCGTGTCATCATCGTTGTGCACAAAGAACGGCGACTCTTTTTGAACAATTTCCACACCAGAGATCAAACAACATATATCTTTAATACAAATAGTTAATAACAGTAAGCTGATTCTTTGTGTTATTTTGTTTCAAGAATAAACTAGTAGAGCAGAGAATCTGCAATCAAATGGGTATATTCCAGCAGTTTGTTGACAAATGACTGATGCATGTAAAATCCAGGTGACGGTTTTCCCACCTTCAGTTGTTCCAGCGCTGATCCCGTCTCTGGTCGTGTATGTTCATCTGAGTTTAACCCCGTACCTTCTCATCTTTGTCCACTCAGGAGGTTTTTATCGAGTGCTCTCTCTGAATCAGGCACTGGAGCAGGCACTGGGTCCACTGGTAAACTCAATGCTTAAACGTGTCCATGTCGTATTCGGCAACTGTGCTTTCACCGGCTCAGTATTGTGGGTCCGGAGCATTTTTAGTGCTTAGCTGAACGGTGGGTTCAAACGGCAATTTCTGCCGTGTTCTAAGAAATGAATGGCCTCCGTAGTCTTTGAGCTTTTCTAACTTCAGTAAAAAGTCTTGCTCAATGTAAATATTTTACTAAGGAAATACTGGATTTGTGATCTTCATAAAAACATGAAATAATCAGCATCTGGTACTGAAATGAAAGAAATACACATGGACTGTAATGGTATTAAAACAAAAGTATTCTGTTATTCTGAATGAACTTATACAACATTGTTGGTAGCTGAAGTCGTCCTGAAAGCCTTTATAATTCTTCTAGAATATCAGCTAGATGTTTTAGAAGAGATAAAACACAGCTTAGTAAGGAAGAAGTCAGAGTATCTAGGTCAGGGGAACAGTGACTTACTGAGAGGCGGGCGAGCATGTTTTAAACAAGAGGCATTCATAGTGTGAGGTTCAGCAAGGAAACTAACCCGGCTGCTTCTTGTTGAAAGTAATAGAAATATCATAGGAGATAGATGAGGTTGGGCTAGGTTCTCGGTACCTCAGAAAACCTGACAATAAAATGGAGTAAAATGGCAGGAGGTCTAAGATAGACAGTGGAAAAACAAAGGACCTTTTGAAAGGGATATTCTGTCTGTCTGCCATTAACTTGTTAATAATAAATTCGAATATGTACATAAAAATCTACAGTCCCTGGTGTGTATATATATATATATGTATATATGCTGCCATGAGAGCTCTTTCTACCTGTGTGCAACCGAAAGACGTGGCCTCTCAGTCAGTATGTAATATGCTGCCCTTCGTTTATCCTGATCATTTTGCTCTTTTTTTGGTAACTAGCAAAATATGAGTATTGCCAATTCTGTTTCTCAACTCAGTTTCGTGGACCCTGTTTTTAGTAGACATGCCTCTGATATGTTGACAAGTCTTTGTTAGGTCTTGTTTTCCATATTGTCGTTTATTTTAAAATCTTTCCTTATGTCTTCATTGGCATTTTAATGAGAGAGACATACTAATGGATGTCCTTATAAACCAGAAACACCTGTTAGGTATTTAAAGAAACTTTTGTATCGCTTATCTCCAAAGTCTTCTAGTCATTTGTTCATCTAACAGATAATTATTGAAGCTTTTCTGTTTGCTACGTGCTTTAAGAAATTTCAGTTTTTGGCATAATAGTTCCAAAGGTGCATGGTATTCGAGTGTGTGTGTGAGACCCTCGTATCAAGATTCACTTTTTTAAAGGGTTGCATACTGTATTTCAAAGAGTTATAATGTCTGACTTTAAAATTTGTGTTTAGCCCGCAGCATTTTAGTAGTAGTGCTGCTACTGATTATTGGCTGTGAAATACGATTTGGTCTTTGCAAATCAGGTTTAATACCATTTTCACAAAGCCCTAAGCAGTCTGAAAGCATCGTGCTAAAGCTCAAGTGTGTGCGCAGGCGCAGCAGCCCCCGTATGGTTGAAGCCCTGGGCTGGAACTAAGGCGGCCTGAGCCTTAAATTCCGTTCAGGTGTTCAGTTGGGGTATAACCCTGGGCAAGGGCATGTCTTTCTGCCAGAGCAGGTGATATTTTTTACTTAGTCTATGAGCAAAATTGGGCTCATACAGGACAGTAAAATGAAATTAATACTGATATCCCTCTAGAGAATGGAGCAAAAATAAAATAAGCTGAGGTACGCTCTCTTTCCTCCACCCGTGTCCTGTTCATCTCCCCTGAGGATGTGAAGATGAGTGGCGAGGGTGGTGAAGCCAGCCTTGGCTCTGTCTCTTCATGCTGGGCGTATCCAAAGGCAGCTGTTGTAAAACTTGTCCCTATTGATATGTAATCTTAGAAATTTTTACCAGGAAATTCGATAGGATTATTCATGTGGAATAAAAACCATACCAGGAGCATGCAAAATCCTCACGTTTAAAGCTGCACCGCCTAGTGAGCATCGTTATGTGTCTCTGAGTTGTTCTGTTAGCACTTGCTTGGCCTTTAAAATCTAACACTGAGGACATATTTTCACTAACCCTTCCCCCCTCTGTGAACTCGGAAAGCTGCTCTTTGTTTACTTTAGCAGTGCAACGCCTGAGCCAAACCTTCAGTGCACCAGTTTTGAGAAGGAACATATTTTGGGGAACCTCTCTGTGAGATGACACCATTGTTTTAAAGATTAATCCTCCCCTGAGGATATGTTTATAGATTTTTTTTTTCTGAGAGAGGAAGAAGGGACAGAGAGTGAGCAGAAACAATCGGTTGCCTCACATAGGCTCCTGACCGAGGATCAAACCTGCAACCTCGGTGTGCATGCCAGCAGTGCTCGAATCCAGAACCTTTCGGTGTAGGTGATGACACTCCAGCTAACTGAGCCACCTTGCCAGGGCTGAAATGACACTGTTTAATCTGTGCTTTCTCATTTTGGATAATAGTAGCGAAGACAAAGATTGCTCATTGAAGGGAATGAGAAATACTGGTTTTGAAATACTAGTTAAAAATAGATGTTAGAAAATGATGCTGATACCGTTTTATTTTCGTTATTTTAGTATAAGCCTCCTGCTCTTAAAAAGTCAAATTCTCCTGGGACCGTATCATCAGGATCTTCGCGATTACCACAACCAAGTGGAACTAGCAAGACTGTTGTAGGTAATGAGAGCTCTGAATAACTTGTTTTATTCTTGATATGAACAGTATTGGTAGAAAAGGAAGTGAAGATAGTCTTCTATTTCGGATTATTAAACTAGATTCATAGTTAACAAGATATGGGGAGATTAAGTAATTTTGGGGTAAAAACAAAGTAACTTTCAATAGCTTCTACTTTAGATATTTTATAGTCCTTTTTTTTAAAACTTCAATGCATATCCTTGATGTTGTTGAAGCATTGGTTCAGAAGAGTCAACCAAGTTCTTTTCTTGATTCTTTATGACTGTTTTTTCCCCGCATTTCTACTTATACCACTCTGAACTTGACAAGTGTCCTTAACAGACAAATGTTTAATGGTTTGAAGAAGATATTGACTGCTGACATGTACCCTTATTTGTATGTGTATTATAAGAAATATAGAAATAAGAAATGAAGGATATTATATGTGGACTTCTTCGTTGATAACTCGTTTAGATGTATTGCCACTAAACCATTGTTTTCCTTGTCAGATGCTATTTTATGTGATTTTATTTCATAACATCATTAAAACTAATACCTTTTTATTATAAGGTGTACCTTCAGGTAAAGTGTCTTCAGTTAGCAGTTCTTTGGGAAACAAACTTCAGACCTTATCTCCCTCACATAAAGGCATAGCAGCCCCTCATGTAGGGTAAGTCTACATTGAATTTAATTTATTAGTGATTAATTTATTAGTGACACACACATACACATATATGTATATATATGCATAGATAATACTAAGCCTTATTTTGTTTAGATAATTGGCTTTTTAATTATCCTTAATTTTCTTTCTAAATTAATTTGTCTTTTAATATTGCTGGTCAGATCCACACTCACTGCCTTTGGGCATCTAAATTAGTATAACCATATTGGGAAAATACTTGGTGCCATTTATCAAGAGTCTTAAAACATTTATATTTTTGATTGACTAATTTTACTCTGGGAATCTAGCTAAGGAAATTATTTTAAATACAAAGATTTTTGTAATAATTATTCAGCATTATGTATCAGGCCCTGTGCTAGACATTTTACATATATTTTTATTAAAACCACCTGACTACCATATGATGAGAGGGTCAGAGAAGCAGAATAATTTGCTCAAAGCCACACAGCTGCTTAGAGTTGGAAGTAGAATACAAATTAGGGTCTCTTTAGCTCTAAACATTGTTCTCCTTTCATATGCTTTTATTATAATGTATAAAATTATCTGAATATGTCTGGCTTTGTTTGAAGAGCAAATGTTGAAAATCTACATTGGGATGTTATACAACCATAAAATATATATAAATTTTAATAAACTAATTCTGCCATAACACAAATGGAATATAGAATACAAATGCCATGTTAGCTATGATAGAAATGAGAAAAATAGGTGTTAAAAAAACCCTAATATGCTGAAATAGTAGTAGTGGGTGATTCTTTTCCTGTCATTTAGTACTTTCTAAATATTTTTTATTTTTCTACAGTTTTATATAGCTAACATTCAATAAAGTAGAATAATTAGCTTCAACAATTATGTTTCTATGGGAAAATTATTGATAACACTGGAGATTTTAATGGAAGGCCTCATAATCCAGTAGAAATTCACTTTTTCTTCCATTTCAGTGTAAGAAAATTAAGGATTACTATATCACCAGTAAAATGAAGGCTACGTCTATGTCTTTAGAAATAGTGATATAGTCGATGTGGGAAATATAGCACATATTCCTTTCAGAGTAAGTAATCACTTTAGTTTCATACAGGAAATATATATGAAAATATATATCAAATGAGAGTAACTGCTGTTTGTTTTCTCATTTGGACTACATTGAGAGTGCAGGAACTAAAAGGAACTTAATTTCTTTTATGGAAAAAGAAACATGATCCACTAATGAGATCTGATTAATTTAAATGGTTTTTTTTCTTTTTGTTTTGCTTCCAAAAAGAAGAGACAGGCTATCCTTCATAAAGACAGAGGTTATCAGTCAAACTGGTGATTGAAAAGTAAAAGGTTCTCATCTTCCAGTGGTAAAAACTGATTTGATTTTTTTCTTCTCTAATGATTTTATTTGACTCTATTTTATTTTATTTTGTTTTGTTTTGTTTTATTTATTTGCTTTTATTTGCTTTTATTTTTTATCCTCACCCAAGGACATGCTGATTGATTTTAGAGAGAGAGGGGAAGAAAGGGAGAGAGAGAGATAGCCAAACATTGATGTTAGAGAGAAACATCAGTCAGTTGCCTTTCAAATACACCCCGACCAGGAACCAAAGCTGGGCATGTGCCCTGACGAGGAATCAAACTCCAGACCTTTTGGTGTGCTGAATGACCCCAACCAACTGAGCCACATGGACCACAGCTCTACTGATTGGACTTTAATAACTAAAATATAGACAGAGCCATTTGTGTTTTAATTTACAAAGCCTCTCTAACTATATCACAAAGAATTGCCTTCCATGTTAGTTAGTATTTGTTTGTAGTGCTGTTTATAGTTTGATTTGCAATTGATTATGAATTAAAAGCTAATATTTTTCGGTACCTCTCCTGTCATGCTAGTAATTTAATCAGTTGGCTATACCAAGTTGTACTGACACCCAGTATTCCTTAAGTAGGGCATGTGAAGCTGGCTGGTATAACTGAACAGGGCCCTGACTTTGAATTCGAAAACTAGACTTCAGGCCCCACTTTGCCACTAAAAAGCTGTGTGACTTTGACTTTGTGCCTATCTCGTTTCTCTGTCTCACTCTGAGAACATCTGTGACTTATGTCACCTTGACAGCTGACATAAGAAAATCTGATCAACATTTGCATGATCCCTTGGAGAAAATATGTTTTTACTCCAAGCAAAGATTATGAGTACATAATTTTACGTTATGTACTATGTATAATATGATGAAGAGTTAAAATTTCTGGTTCTCTTACATCATACTAAACTGTTAGAATAACTACTCAAACCCCGATTATGCACTTACATATGATCCTTACATGTTAAAGGACTGTTTTAGGTACAGGGAAGAGAGCAGTGGTGTTTGCTTCTGGCTAATACAGTACTTATCAACTGGAACATCACTACAATAAACGGAGCCATTCGTGGCTGTCTGTTTTGTGGCAGACTTCCTTATTTTTCTAGAATTATTGAGGTCATGATCTTTTTCCTGTGCTAGAGTATAACCTCTGTGACCATAAAGCTTTGAGTGTCTTCCTTGCTTACAGACAAATATAATACAGGTACATATAACTACAAAATGTTGGATAACGCACAGCATATAGGCACTCAACAACTTTTTGACAAATGAATGAAAAAAAGTAATGAATTAATAAATTAAATCTCTCATTTGTCGGTCTGTTGGCACATCACAGAATCATGATCCTGGTGCTGGTGGAGTAATTACATGAAGTTTGTAGCAACTATTATTTCCATTGACACAGGTGATTCAGGTAGAGTAAAGGAATTAAGACATCTGGTTAGCTGAAATGTTCAAGAAATTGATTGGTAAATTGTGAGTAAAATGAAATAATTTCATTTCATTACTTCTGTGGTTAGTAAAATGAAATAATTTCGGTGATTTGGAATTGTTTAAAGCCTGTATGTACACAATCTGTATTGTGTTCAGCTTTAATCACGCATACCAGTGATTCCGTAATATTTAGCATATATTGGAAAAATACCACAGAAAAATTTATCCTTGGACTTCAAAAAATTCTTGTGTTTGCTAATTAACTTCTAAACAACGTGTGGGTCAACCACTTTTAACACTTTTTTTAAGTGAAGTGTACACCCAATGGAATTTTTTCCCTTGCTCTAAAAGATGGCCATCTTTCATCCTAGGAGATTTGGAAGTATTACGAAACACAAAGCTTTTAAATAAATACCGCTACATTTGAATTCTGTCAGGACTTCACAGTCATGCCTTGAGAACTGTGTTTTCTTAATGGTTAATTACCAGCTTCAGTGGATGTTCGGGCTGATGATTTTCAGTAGCTAAAAGATCAAATTTCAAAGCTTTCCTTCTGTTTGGTTACTGTGCAAAACAGGAGTTTGAAGCAGCAGAATGCATGTAAGGAACATTTCTTAGTATAGAAATTGAATTTGGTTCCTCATACTGTATATTAACAGTAGTATAAATAACTGGTTTTTAAGTATATTTTGTATTTAAATTTTTATGAACTATTCTTTTTTATTGATCTAGAAATGCCCCAAAACAACCTAGAATTGCAGAGTTGGTTTCTCATGTGGACAACAGTGGTTGAGATTATTGGATTTCAAAAGATAACTTTGTCAGGGAATTATATACCAAATTATCTATATAAGATAAATTTGAGATCAAAAATAGGAGGACACATTTCAGAACTTTGAATGTCTTGGATATTATAACAATGGAGGTCTACAATGATACAGACAGAATACCAACTGGTAGTATAAAATTTTTCTCAATATTAATTCAGAAGTCATATTTTAATTATATCTCAATCTACTGTGCTTGCTATAGTTTTACAAAACTGAGTGGCTTATTTCTTAAGAGAATTCACTTTCATAATATCAACAGTAAACAAGGACCTCCTATAGGTTAAAGTTTATTTCATATTAGAAATATGTTGTTGATAGCATTGTCAAATATTTCTAAAACTGCTCATTCAGCTATGAATATTTTGGAAGCTTGCCAAAGTATCACTTCTTTCTAGATATACTATTCATACCATGGCAGTTATATATAGCTACAGATAGTCATTTTAAATGTATAAGTCTTGGTCAAAATAGAACAGTTTATCATCTGTAGAAATGTGTTAGCTTGACAAAAGTAATGTATTTTTGTTGGGGAACAAGGTGATGTAGTGATATCATAACTTTTTAATATATGGTAAAGTTTTTAAAAATTATCATTGAAATTTGCTTTTTATTTGGATTTTCAAAAAATGCTGGCATTCTCTCATATATGAAATTTTGGTATTTTGGAGGATCTTCTTGAATTATGGCTTGAGAGCCAAATCCTAGCATCTGTTTTTCTTTTTTTTTTTTTAATTTCTTAAAAATTTTTTTTTGTTTCATAAATTACTTTATCATTGTTCAATCACAGTTGTATGCATTTTCTCCCCACCACTCCCCGAAACCCCAGCCAAACCCACCTCCCTCCCTTGCTTCCACCCTCCCCCTTGGTTTTGTCCATGTGTCCTTATAGTGGTTCCCGAATACCCTTCTCCCCACAGTCCCCTCCCCTGTCCCACCTGGCTATTATTAGATTGTTCTTAATTTCAGTGTTTCTGGTTATATTTTGTTTGCTTTTTTCTTTTGTTGATTATGTTCCAGTTAAAGGTGAGATCATATGGTATTCGTCTTTCACCGCCTGGCTTATTTCACTTAGCATAATGCTCTCCAGTTCCATCCATGCTGCTGCAAAGGGTAGGAGCTCCTTCTTTCTTTCTGCTGCATAGAATTCCATTGTGCAAATGTACCATTGTTTCTTGATCCATTCATTTACTGATGGGCACCTAGGTTGCTTCCAGCACTTGGCTATTGTAAATTGTGCTGCTATGAACATTGGGGCGCATAGGTTCTTTTGAATTGGTGTTGCAGGACTCTTAGAATATAATCCCAGCAGTGGAATCGCTGGGTCAAAAGGCAGTTCCATTTTTAGTTTTCTGAGGAAATTCCATACTGTTGTCATTAGTGGCTGTACCAGTCTGCATTCCCACCAACAGTGCACTAGGATCCCCTTTCTCCACAACCTCTCCAGCGCTTGTTTGTTGATTTGTTTATGATGGCCATTCTGACCAGTGTGAGGTGGAAACTCATTGTGGTTTTAATTTGCATCTTTCTGATGGCTGCTGATGCTGAGCACTTTTTCATATGTCCCTGGGCCCTCTGTATGTCATCCTTGGAGAAGTGTCTATTCAAGTCTTTTGCCATTTTTTAATTGGGTTGTTTGTCTTCCTGGAGTGGAGTTGTGTGAGTTCTTTATATATTTTGGAGATCAAACCCTTGTCTGAGGTATCATTGGCAAATATGTTTTCCTATATAGTTGGTTCTCTTTTCATTTTAATGCTGTTTTCTTTACTATGCAGAAGCTTTTTAATTTGATGAGGTCCCATTTGTTTATTCTTTCATGTCCCTTGCTTTAGGGGACATCTCAGTGAAGATGTTGCTACATGGAATGTCTGAGAGTTTTCCTGCCAATGATTTCCTCTAGGGCTTTTATGGTGTCATGATTTATATTTAAGTTTTTTATCCACCTTGAATTTATTTTTGTGTATGGTGTAAGTTCATGATGGAGTTTCATTTTTTTACATGTAGCTCTCCAGTTCTCCCAACACCATTTGTTGAAGAGGCTATTTTTACTCATTTTATGCTTTTGTACCCTTTGTCAAATATTAATTGACTGTAGAAACTTGGGTTTATTTCTGGGCTCTCTGTTCTTTTTCATTGGTCTATGTTTCCAAGATATTCTTTATGTATTTGGGTGTTCCTATGTTGGGTGCATATATATTTACAATGTTTATGTCATCTTGATGGATTCTTGAGTATTATGAAGTGACCTTTTGGATCTCTTTTTATGATTCTTCTTTTGAAGTCTATTTTGTCTGATATGAGTATTGCTACCCTGGCTTTTTTTTCCTGTCCATTTGTTTGGAATATTTGTTTCCATCCCTTTACTTCCAGTCTGTGTAGGTCTTTTGTTCGAGGTGGGTCTCTTGTAGGCAGCATATGTGTGGCTCATGCTTTCTTATCCATTCAGCTATTCTGCGTCTTTTGATTGGGGCAATTAAACCATTTACTTTTAAGATTATCATTGATAGGTACTTATTCATTGCCATTTTTTCCATACCTGTGTTCCTTTCTCTTTCACTGTTTTTATTCTTGTTCTTAAAGCAATCCCTTTAACATCTCTTGCAGAGCTGGTTTGGAGGAAGTATATTCTTTGAGGCATCTTTTGTCTGGGAAGCTCCTTATTTGGCATTTTAATTGAGAGCCTTGCTGGATAAAGTAGTCTTGGTCTTGGTTGCAGGCCTCTGTTTCTCATTACTTAGAATATTTCTTGCCATTCCATTCTGGCTTGGAGCATTTCCATTGAGAAGTCAGCTTCTAGTCTTATTGGGGCTCCATTGTATGTTACTTCCATTTTTTCCCTTATTGCCTTTAAGATTCTTTCTTTCTCTTGGAATTTTGCCATTTTAATTATAATGTGTCTTGAAGTGGGCCTCTTTGGGTTCCTCTTGATTGGGACTCTCTGTGTTTCCTGGATTTGTGTGACTTTTTCTCTCATCAAATTAGGGAAGTTTTCCATCATTACTTTTTCAAACAGGTTTTCTACACCTTGGTCATCTTCTTCTCCCTCTGTTATCCCTGTTATACAGATAGTATTGAATTTCATGTTGTCCTGCATTCCCTTAACCCCTCTTCAGTCTTTTGGAGCCCCTTTTCCTTTTCTTGATCATTCTGGGTGGGTTTCTTTTTTTCTCCCTTGTCCTCCAGCTCCCTGATCTGATACTGTGCTTCATCTAGCCTGCTTTTGATTCCTTCCACTTGATCTCCGTAGCTTGCTGCTATTGGGCTGTCATTTATGTTGGTTCTCTGTATGTCTTTGGGTTTTGATTGTTGTTGGGTCTTTCTCTGGTGGGTCCTTCCCTCCAGCTGGTTGACTGAGGGTCACTCCACCCACCACATCTTGTATTCTGTTGTGCAGGTGTAGGCAAGTTGTGTTGAAGCTGGTTCTTCGGTGTGTGCAAGGTTTTGAGGATTCTCTCTTGCTCTTGTTCAGTTGTTTGTTCTGAGTAATTTCTCCACCATCTAGTTGTCTTTCCAGATCGGTCCTGGGTTGAGTTAGTATGGCTTCCACTCCCTCCTTCACCTTCTTCTGTTGTTATCTGTTGGTGTTTCCTTTGTTGCTGGGTTTCCTCTTCCAGCAGGTATCCTGGTGTTCACAGCTTCCACCTACTCGTCTGATTTTTCAATGTCCTCTGCAATTTTTGGTCTCCAATCTTCATATATGCTGGGGTACTGTTGGCTCTTCACTCTGTTCCTCAGAAGATCCGCTAGGTGTTTCGCCCGTGTGCAGGGGGAAGTAGACTCTGCTCCCACCTATCTCGCCAGCATCTTCCCATTATCTAAATTCTTTATCCTCGCATCCGTTTTTATTGGGACATGGCCATGGCCAATTGCTTTGCATTGTCTGTGGCTTTCTTCATGCTCCAAAGGCACAGTTAAATGTTCATGACAGAGAGAGTGCAGTCCACAAAGCCTAAACTACCTGCTGCCTAGCCCTCCATAGGAAAAGTTTGCCACTCCTTACTTTAGAATAAGTAAGTTATCGTAGTAGGCATTATATATTTCTAATTTGAAGGTAGGGTTTTTAAGGATTCTTCATTTACATCCAAAGGTAGAACTGGTACTTTTTTAAGTTATTTGGGCTCTCTAGGAACTTTTGCCACACATTAGTGTTCTGTGGAACCAAAGTGTTTTATAACTTTTACTAATCCAACACTATCAATGATCGAACTCAAACAGTGGTGAGGGATTGAAAATGTGCCGTCATGTTGACTGTGCCCAAATCTGGGTGCCGGTTTAAGGGCGTATTGTATGAGATTGGAATTCTGTGCAGTCGTCTGTGGTCGGATTGCTTCATCTGCACTGAGGTGCCTGCTACGTGCCAGGGCTTGGTTGGCATCAAAGTGCCCGCCTTTGTTTTCCTTAGCAGCAGCAAGACTGCTTTTACTGCTGAACGGATGTGTTTGTTCCTGCCTTAATTCCTCGCAGGCCTTGGGTGTGTAGTAACTGCCATTACTGAATTGGAGCCTTTAACAAAGATGGAATTGAAGCACTCGGTGAAAATATTGATCTTATCAGTTCCACGATTGGGTACTATCGGATTGAATTTATATTCCTCAAACTCTGTGAGCAATTAAAAACACCTAATAAAATGGAATTGTCATTGTATTTTCCAACATTTACTAATTTTCAGAGTGACCCCAGTAGTAGATGATGTGTGAATTCTGTATGAAAATCAACAAAGTTGCATTTTTTTCATAATTTGAAACATCTAAGCCCTTGAGATCAAGGCAAAACATGTAATAGAAACAGACTTCCTGGTTTCTTTGTTTCTATTACTTTTTTAAAAAAATTAATTAATTTTTTTTTTAGAGATTGGGGAAGGGAGGGAGAGAGGGAGAGAAACATCACTGTGTGGTTGTCTCTTACGTGCCCCTGACTGGGGACCTGGCCCACAACCCAGGCCTGTGCCCTGACTGGGAATCAAACCAGTGACCCTTTGGTTTGCAGGCCGGCACTCAGTCCACTGGGCCACACCAGCCAGGGCAGGTTTCTACACTCATATTACTCACTTCCTTAACTGATGGTTTACAAGACCAAGGAAGACAGAGAAGAAACTTCAACCTGAGAATTATCAGCTGGATTAATGCTTTTAAACTCCCTTTGATAACATAACCACATGTGCAAAACTTTCCATTTCTTTTCAAATTTCCCTTCATCTTGTTGCTTGCTTTAAATGGTCCTTAGTGCGACTGGAGGCAGAGATGGAGAAGTCAGGGGTTTGATAGAAAAGAAGACATGAGCAAAGACATGTCTGTGTGCACCAAAATAAATATGAAGATGGTGCATGAGAAAAGCCTGTTACATCTCAGATCTGGGTAGCTAAGGGAAAGATTTAAATATTTGAAAGTTCTTCCATAAATGAGTCTTTTTAAATTTTTATTTAACTACCCCAACATTGGCTTTTATTATTTAAAATACATGTGTAATTAAGATTTTATATGTATATATTTTTACAAAAATTATCTATAATGTATTTATATGTATAAATGTTTATATATGTAAAATTTTATTTATATTGTTTAACTTTATAAATTAATTTCTATATTGTTATACCTTGATATGAACATAGTATGGAGCAGCAGATTTTAGCAGAACCTAAGTTAAGTGATTTTTAGGTTGCGATTAACATTTACTTACAGTTAGCCTGAGTAACATTTGAATTGTGTGTGTTTGTGTATGTACACTTATATACACATATAGGCAAATAAATCAGTTGGATTGAATTTGTAACACAGGTATATGGCATGATGGTAAGTCATTGGAGCTGGCCTTTCAATTAGGTTTTCAAAATCTGAAAATTCTGGCAATCCTCTCACATATGGAATATGTGGGATATTTCCATTAGATAATTACCTCCAGATTTTTATTAGACTTTACAGTCCCCTTTCCAAAATTGAACTTTGTTATATCGTATGTAAGATCCGAGTAGTTCTTATGTTAGAGGAGTCTGTCTTAAAAATGTAGTTTAAGATTTTCTAAATTTTAATTTTTATAACTTTTTTCTGAGAAAGAAAATAAAATCTTTTGTTCCTTATCCCAAATCCAAATTCATTTTGTTAAGCTAGAGTTGGAACAATGTTTTAATAATTGTTAATTCAAAGAATTCTGATTTGCTAGCTTAAATTTCAAATAGGTAACTTTTTTAGTAATTTTTCACAAGTAAAAAGAAACATCAAATTTAATCTCAAATACTTTAGAGATTATGTTTAATATGTATTTAATGAAGCCATTTTTAAAAACTTTAAAATGTCTTAAGTAACATAAACATCACAACCCGCAAATTATTAATACGAACCTGTTAATTACAACAAAATGCCTGTTATGTATATAGGAGAGTATAGGGTATTAAAAGAGCATAAAAATGGGTGAAATATGGTTCTCCGTAGAGACCGTTATAATCTAGAAAAATGAACAGATTCTTTTTGAACATTAAACTCCGTAAGAACAAGCAGCAAGTCTCTTATTTATCACGATATCCCCAGAATGTAGCACAGTGCCTGACACATAGTAGGTGCTCAGGATCTGTAAGGTCAGCAAATGCGTGGAAGCATGAATGAGCAAACAGGCATCCCTTTAAAAGAGTGTCCTTTAAAAGTTAGTAAGCAGTGAGGTGTTATTCAACAGGCGTGTAAGGTAGTTCCCTAATTTCATAGTTTAATTTTCCCTGTTCCTTACCGTGAATGCATGTTGGTTGCTGATAGTACACATGGTGCACATGATTCAGTTGTATGGTTGTTAGGAAAAATGAAACACCTGCAGACCATCAATTCTTCTATTATCCTCTAAATAGGCATACCTTATACTTTAGCCATGACGATGTCACGTTTTACCTGTGATTTTTCATATTGTCATCCATGTTCTTCACATAGGGTTATTTTTTACTTTTCCCTACATAAACACCTAAAATAGTCATCCTTTGTTAGAAAGTTAAACTGGGTAAAGATATAAATACTTATTTGATTTCTTATTTTATACTTGGACTTTTAAAATGCAGGAGAAATGAAAAATAAAAAGAAAAAAGAGAAAGGTTGTATGAATTCAGGGAAGGGAAAAAGTGAGATTATTTGGGAACAGGCATCTCGTCTGTCTTCTAGAAGAACAACTTTCAGTTTGCTTCTAGCTTCACAAATTTTCCTTGAAACAATTGTTGTCTTAAGTGTTTTCATTGGTTTCATTGCCCTGATGTGCATAACTATGGCATTTCTTTGGCTAGTCATCAAAACCAGCAAGATGGCCTGCCTAGTCAGAGTTTTTATACTTAATGATGGACATTGTACGAGCTTTCTGAAGATTCCTTCTGAAATTAGTCCTGACCCCGGAAGTGAGATGAGTGAGAGCTTGAGGAGTGGATTTCTGATGAAACTGATACAAAGAAGCAAATGTGGCACTCCCCTTAGGGACACACCTTCACGTACTTTAATAGTAAGGTGGCAAGTTGGGCTCCACTTCAAACTGGAGGCTGTGTGCAGACGGTCTGTGACAGTGATACAAGATCAGACAGTGCCACCAAAAGGCACGGGTGATTACCCATCCACAAGTAAGTGTTTGCAACTCAGTTTGGCTAATCTTTGTCACATATTTCCTTGAAAGCTTTATGTACTGTAATACTATAAACTTGTACATTCCTATACTTAAAAAAATCTCATTTTAATCATTTTTTAAGCCAAGAAGTGCTAAATAATCTTCTAGGACTTACAACAGCTTGATTTTTTTTTAATTTTTTAATTTTTTTAAACTCCTTTTTTCCCCTAAAGATTTTATTTATGTATTTTTAGAGAGATGGGGAAGGGAGGAAGAAAGAGAGGGAGAGAAACATCAATGTGTGGTTGCCTCTAGCACACCCCCTACTGGGGACCTGGCCTGCAACCCAGTCATGTGCCCTGACTGGGAATCAAACCGGGGATGCTTTGGTTCACAGGCCTGCACTCGATCCACTGAGCTACACCAGCCAGGGCAACAGCTTGATGTTTGCTGAACATTTTCATTGTCCCAAAACTGCTTTATTACATACATTTTATTAAATTTTAATTTTAGAGGGTTGAAATAGCAGTCATCTTCAATAATCATTAATTTTAAGAAGCTCTTTTTAAGAGTAATATTTTTGAAGAGTATAGGAAGTATTATATGATATACAGGAGTATTATATAATATTGCTAGATTATCTTTTAGTTAAGCAGATGATGAATGGTTAAAAAAAGGCAGAAAAATAATCTTAGAAAACATTTAATGTAGAGATGCTCAGTCTTTTTGTTAGATGGTTATAAATTCTACCTTAAGCAGGGCAAAGGTATAAAAGTCACTTTGGAACTCGTCTACATAAGTCTTCAAGTTTGCTTGTTTGGGCTCCAGTACAGGTCTAGCCCTCTCATTTTAAAATGATGAAATTAGGGCCTAATAAATTGAATTACTTATTAAACTTTTAAAATATATTATTTGATAGAGTTCACTTAGGTAACTTTGAAACCAAAGTCTACTATACAGCAGCTCTTACTATGTGTGGAAAGTAATACCTTTTTTTAAAATTATATTTTATTGATTATGCTATTACAGTTGTCCCATTTCTCCCCCATCATTCCCCTCCACCCTGCACACCCCCTCCCACCCACATTCCCCTCCTTTAGTTCATGTCCATGTGTCATAAGTTCTTTAGCTTCTACTTTTCCCACACTATTCTTGCCCTCCCCCTGTCTATTTTCTACCTACTGTCTATGCTACTTACTCTCTGTACCTTTTCCCCCTCTCTTCTCCTCCCACTCCCCTATTGCTAACCCTCCATGTGATCTCCATTTCTGTGTTTCTGTTCCTATTCTAGCTGTTTGCTTAGTTTGCTTTTGTTTTAGGTGTGGTTGTTAATAACTGTGAGTTTGCTGTCTTTTTACTGTCATATTTTTTATCTTCTTTTTCCTAGATAAGTCCCTTTAACATTTCATATAGTAAGGGCTTGGTGATGATGAACTCCTTTAACTTGACCTTATCTGAGAAGCACTTTATCTTCCCTTCCATTCTAAATGAAAAAGTAATACCTTTAACTAGACATACAATAAAATAAAGATGGGCGAAGTCTTGAACTTAGTAGCAGCCAGCAGCCATGAGCTCCTGTTGAGTAGTGAACGATAAGTCCTAGAGGGAAGCGTCTGCCCTGGACCACTTTTGTTGTATTACTACTGCTGAAGCAGATCTCAGAGAAACACTGACGAGCAGTAAGCCAGTTTGAGTGCAATTCCAAAACTAAACCTTCTTTTTCAACTGCTTGAACCACATACGGCAGGCAGATTTGACCCTGTGAGCCTGGGGCAACAGGTGTCGAGTGCTGATCGAGACAGATCTTCACAATCCCTGGCAATGGTCCCCACATTCAGAGTCTGCCTTTTAGAAGATATTACTAAAAATACGTGATCGACATTGGATAATGGCAGTTATTGTTTATAAGCTTATTTCCCCCAATTTTTTTTTATTTCTAATTATTTAAACAATTTTAAATTATTCATTTGGTGAAATTGTGAGTGTGTTTATGCATGGGTGTGTTGGTGTTATCTGTATATATCATGTACAGACTATATGAAAGTGATAGGATTTCTAGTAAGACTTGCTTTCAGAGCCAAAAAATAAAGATATGTGTCCATTCTATTCCTCGAATGACTTTCGCTGGAGGAACTGCCGCTCACTGGCATGGTGTTTTAGAGACTGGATTCCTGGAAAGGCGTAGCAGCAGTTCTGCAGCGGCCCCAGAGGGGCCCACACCTCGCCGGTGGGCTGGCCGTGCCCGTTCGAAGGCCGTTGGAGGTCCAGGGGTAATCTAGGCGGGCACCGATGTGAACGGTGATTCTGGTCAAAGTTTAGCAACGATTTAAAGGCACTATTCAAAGCAGCCTCTTTGAATGCCAACACTGCATATTAGACATAAGATTTGTAACATGACCCACCCAAATCCAATCTCACGTACTCTGGCCATGTAATAGCTTTGCAAATTACTTAATCTCTCTGAATGTGAATGTTTATTCAACCTAAAAATGGGAATGAGTTGTACTTTCAGAGATTTTTGTGAAGATTAAACAAAGTTATACATGTATCATACTGGGCATACAGTGGTATTTGAGAAATAGTAGATATTGTATCACCTACATTATTTTCAAGGTAGCTGTTTGGAATTTTAGGAAGTTCCCTCCAACTTTGCTGTGTAAGTAGACAAAAAAGAATTTCAGTCATTCAGTTTAAAGGAAATATGAAAAGCATTCAGCTTGTTTATTCCACAACGTTGCTTATTTCCGAAATGAAAAGAGTCGAGTGAATCTCTAAAAAGGAGGAGGGAACAGATGCTTTACTGAACATCTAACCACTGGTTTAGCACAGACTGGCTGCGTCACCTTGGTAAGTGGCTTCACCACTCCTCACCTGGCTTGCCGCGTTTGTAAGGTGGAATCAGTAACTCTGCCTCCTGTGTAAATTAAATAATTTGTACACGAAGGCAATTAGAAATGTAGCTGTACCAAACAGAGTAGCACGGTTGTGTAAATGTGAACTTGTGGTAGTAGCAACAGTCATAGTAGTAATAATAATAGCATTGCTGAATGTTCATAGAAATTGCAGTTTCCATCTTAAACTTCCTTTGTAAGCAAAGACAGTCCCATTTTATGAGTGAGGGACCTTGGTCTCGGAGAGGTTGACCGCCGTCACCCAGTTGGTCCCTAGTAGCTGCGATTTGCGTGCAGACCCGCCTGTATCTCCAAAGCCTGTACATTCACAGTTAACCGTCATCTACCATCCAGTTTTCCTTGACTCCTGAGTCTCAGTACGGGAATTAGTGACGACCCAGCCAAAACTTCCCCTCTAGTAAGAGCAATAGCCCAGGCCAAGCAGTTGGTGAAGCTGCAGTTTTAAAGTTTTATATTAACCCATTTATTTGACTTGATGTTTCCCACAACAGACTGTCATAGATTGAATTATGACTCTTTACAGGGGTTAGCTAATATTTAAAGTGATTAGCTAATTTTTTTACCATATTGCATACACTTACCATATTATGTAGCAGTGATTTGTAGGCATTTAACAAACCACATCTTTATTTTGAGGGTACCATCAATTTTAAACTTTGAAGCTTTTCAGAATGATTAACTTAAATATTTCATGTAAAGCATATATACATATTTTAATTGAGTTTATACACCATCAAGATAATGGTTAGTAAATGCAAAATGCTTTGGTTTAACTTTAGTTTTAACTACTGTTTTCAGTTTTAAAATAATTATTTGGATTTTAATCTTTTGACTTAGCTTTTTACAGCTTCTAATTATTTTTCTAATCACACAAGTAGGAATTTAAGAAATAAATGTTTACTATTCAGTACTTTTTCACTGCCACTTCTTTCTGTCTCTAGAGCGAACATCAAACCTCGAAACTCCACACCACCTAGTTTGGCACGAAATCCTGCCCCAGGTGCTCTTACAAGCAAAAGAAAAACATATGGTGAGAGCTACATAGTCAGGTATGTTTAGTTCTGATGCTTTAATAGCCATACTGAAGATGAGTATATGTCATTTTCCAAGGACGATATGCAAAAATATGTATCAGGCTTTGATGGAAAATCTGTTTTTTCCTTTGTTTCTTATTTAATCTGGCTTTTAATTTGTAGACTAAAGAAATACTTTGGACATAAGTACTACAGTCCTATGCTTTGTAGTTAGAATTATAATATTGTAAATGCTGAAGGACAATTTGGCTCCACTGGGTTAATTTTTTTTTTTTGTCTTTAACTTTGTAGTTAGAATTACTGTTATAAATGCTCAAGGATAGTTTGTTCAGTTCCACTGGGTTAATATATTTTTTATGTCCATGTTTTTAACTACTCATTGAATAACAGACTCTTTAAACTACCGTCATTGTAGTGTTCAGCACCATTTTCACACATTTAAACTCCTCTGCCAAGGCTGTGTCTTGTACAGTTTTCTGTCTTCTACTCCCATCCCAGCCCACCGCCCCAGCCCTCCCCACCTCCCTCCCATTTCCATCCCCTCTAGTTTTTGTCCATGTGTCCTTTATACTTGTTGCTCTAATTGTAGTTTAGATACAGCTAAAGAAGAGAAGTGAACTGGAGGATAGATGTAAAGACATTACTTAGAAACAAATACAATGCTAAAAAAAACATTTAGCATTTCATTATTTACTAAAAGAGGTTTTTTTTTTCTTAATCTGAACTGCAAGAATATTAAACATGAAATTAAGCAAGCTTTTAGTCATGCTTAGTATTGTGGCCTGTTTCCAAGCATATGGGCGGGGTGCTGGAACAACTAATGTGAACTTTTTTCTGTGCTTCTCCAGGCCAGATGGAAACTGTGTATCCTCACTCAATGGTGGAAACATTAAAGGCATTGAAGGAAATTCATCTGGACACTTACCAAAATTCTGCCACGAGTGCGGGACTAAATACCCGGTAGAATGGGCCAAGTTCTGCTGTGAGTGCGGCATTCGAAGAATGGTTCTGTGAACAAGATCCCCAACGAAAAAGGGCGAGGTCCAGAGTTTTGTGGCTACTGCTGCTTCCTGCTGGGGCACTTCCCCTAGTTACTTTGTCCTAAAATTGCTACACTTGTTTCTGGAATTTTTAGAGCAGAAGTCCTCTGGCTGTGTAATGTGTGGGGGTGCATGTGTATATATGTGTATATATACTGTATATAATAAATTCCTGATACCCCAAATTGTGCCATTCAAGGAAACGTTCACTCATGTTAGAAAATAATTTCAAGTGGAATCATTAACTTATGTACTATATTCTTTGGTTGTTAAAATACATTAGGTATTTACTTGTACGTACTTTCAAACTCCAGTGTTTAGTCCTTCATGTTTAGGATAATCATTACTTTGAGTAAAAAATCAGAATAAATGTTTTCTTATTGGTGCCTATTTTCAGGTAGTATCTATGATGGTAGATTAGGGTGCTTGGAATTGAAGAGAATATTTTTAGTTAAACTGGGTCGTTTGGTATAAAGCTCTTCAACAATTAATTTTATAAATATTTTTTAAAAAGAAAAAAATACCTAAGTTCTCTGTTACTCTTTACTTAGTGTATGATTAATGATATAATTTAAATATTTTTACTCATTCTCTGAAAATATAATCATGCAATTTTCTTTCCAGAGACACAAGGCTGAAAATACAAATTTATCTATTCTTGTTATTACTGAATGTTTTACCTCTGTGTGTATTGGTTGAAAGTATATTCCTTTTTACTTCCAGCTGCATCTTCAAATTTCAGTTCTTTTCTTTCTTTTCCATAACTTCATATCTAAAGAGTAGTTTTAATTTACTCCATTTTTACAAAGTTTGAAAATATAATTAAGTTGCAAAAATTTTCTTCAAAATCTTTTATGTTTATTTCTATGTATCTGAACATAGAAGAAATTACTTTAAGGAATTTTAAAACCAACCACCTCACCTAATAAATAATAATTTGGTAAGTGATTAGTAGTGGAGGGCATACAGGTAAAAGTTTTGAATTTTAGCTCCTTCAAGTTTAGTAGGTGTAGTTATTAGTAGGTTGAGAGAATATCTAACTTTTCCTACTTATATTTTCTTTTTAGTTTTTCATGTTGAAACACCTTTCACATCACAATAAAAAGCCACTGAAAATGCATTGCTTTACTGCATACCTGACTTTCATAATTAAACATTCACAAAAATGTAATTATACTCCTTAACTTTGGCCACAATATAGCATTTAATTATTGTGACACTCAGTGTAACATAGAATTTAGCAGTAAATTTCTTTGCTTGTATAAAACCATATTCAGTAATTCAGTAGTAATTTGAATGAAACCTAACGACTCTGATTATTGATATTATAAAGGTACAAACAAATCTTTTATTGGCAATTTCTAGCTTCTTATGATTCTGCTTAATTATAAGGATCTATGTAGAAATTTGTGGCTGACAATTTTCTTTGAAATTCATTTATTCTTATACTTGATAATTTTATTCCTTCTTTTCTATTCAGGCAAGAGATAGAAACTTAATGTAATGGGAATTGTAACTTTACCCACATTATAGCTTCTGTCCTGACTTTTTGTTAACTTGCTCTGGTTGTCTTTATTCACTCACAATAGTCGGAAAAGAGTTCACCAACTAGATTAGCTGTAATAAATCTAGGAGGATAATGTGCAATTAGATTTCCATGTCAATGATTTACGTTCTTCTGTCCTAATGTTATGAATCATAGGAACTTCAATTCTTGTTTTATCTAGAACTGGGCTCTGTTTCCTTTCAAGTATTTGTATGGAATTTATTGGGGTGGCATTGGTTCATAAAATTATCTGGGTTTCAGGTGTGCAGTTCTAGAATACATCATCCGTGTATTGTATTGTATGTTCTCCACCCCAAGTCAAGTGTCCCTCGACCACCATATGATTTGTCTCTGCCTTTTTACCGTCTTCCACCTCCGCCCACCCTCCTTGCTGTTGGTCTGCGTTTATGATGTGCTTTTCTCTTTTAATCCCTTCACCTTTTCACCCAGCCCCCAACCCTGTTACCTCTGAAATCTACCTGTTCTCTATCTGGGAGTCTATTTCTATTTTGTTTATTTTGTCCATTAGATTCCATATATGAATGACATGATGTGGTATCACATAATTTTTTGTCTGCCCAAGAAAAGAGTAGAAAAATGGGCCCAGATAAAGTGGTACGTGTTCGTTTTTCACTAAATTTTATAGTAGCAAGTAAATGTTATATTGTACCACATGGAAAATAAATTTGTTAAGTATCCAATCCCAGAGCGCAGAGATTATTATAAATAGTAAGTGAAATATATTCATAAATTATGAAACATGTTATGACAATGCATTTAAATCCATTTTTATATTACTTGCATATATCATTCTCACATTGATTTGTTGTGCAATAGTTTGTTTTTTAAGAAATTTTTCTAGATCTAAGCATCACTTTTTATTTATTTTTACCAGTTATTTTCCAGTGTGCTAGAATTTAAGAGATTGTAAGCTTAAATTAAAATGTAAAAATTGCTTCTATATTATCCTGAAAGTTATTAGCTTGAAAAGGCAAGATTATTATAACTGCTGTTGTCTCCTGTTCACTGTTCTTTTATTACAAATACATTTTCATTTTTGAACACATTCAATAAAGACATGAAGAAAAAAATTGCCAGTTGGTTTTCATTGATGTCATCTTTTAGCCAAACATAGATGGGAATATACTGAACTATAAAGAAAATATTTGAAATCAAATATATTTTAAAATAATACTAGCTTTTAATTGAGAGGGTTTTTGTGTGTATCATCAGCTGTCAAAGAAATTACTATTTTATTGAAGTGTTTTTGACCTCAGAGTGTTGTAAATATGTTTTGTCACAGATTTTTAAGGCATAGAAACATTTCATAGCCAATAAAATTTAGCAATTAAAAACAGTGAAGTCAAGATTGATAAGAACATCATGGGTATTTCTAATTAGGTAACATACAATTTACTGGCAAAAAGCATTCACTTGTGATGAATACTTAATGATTGAGATTATCATGTTTCAAATTTTAAACAGGAGCTAATCGCTAGTGAAAATATCAGATTAGACATATTTGCACTCACTGTTTCTTAGGCTAGAAGTGAACACTGCTACCATGAGCAGAAGCTCAGCAGGTGAAAAAAATAATAGGAAGCGGTGTAACTGGGCAGCCTGGGGTCCGACAGCTTGCCATTATGTCCACGCGTAACACAAACACTTTGGGTGAAGGAAAGAAGTTTTGGTAACAGGGTTCCCAATTTGAGGGGCCTGGGAGCAGTCCTGCTCCCAGCCCTCCTCTTCCTCAAAGCACAAAAATTCCCTTTTCCCCCAAAGCTTAATGCCAAACCCATGCCCACAAGTTCCCCATCATTCCTTATCTGCAGCTCAAGGGTGTTACTCAGAGGGGTCTCTGTTTCTCCAGCTCCAGCCTCCCTCCCTCTGGTGTGCACCCATGAGGTCAGTGTCTCCATTTCCCCACCAGCTTTCCCTGGGGACTGCCAGATTACTCCAGGCTGCTGCAGGAAAAGCTCCGTCCATGCGGCCCAGGCGCCCAAGGCGGCCTCACCCGTGGGGCTGAGCAATGGCCCCAGGTCACTCGTCCATGCGCCGATTCCGTGAGAGGAAAAGCAGAGGTTGCGCTTCTGCCCGCATCCTGTGTGAAAGTCCCCAACCCCCCCCCCCCACCTGCTGCCTGCCACAAGCCCGTGGGAGTGTCCAGCTTTTCAACCAATGAGTGCTAATGTTGACCTCGTTCGCCTTTGCCCTTCTCGAGTGTCACGTTCTGCAAGGGGGCAAAGTCTCCGTCCAGCGCTGCATGGATCTCATCCCGGGGCGGGACGTTCGTCCCCCAGCTCACACAGGGGCTGTGCAGCCAGTGTCACAGGCCGTGCTGAATGTTTCCAGCAGCTCTAAGGTGCGGGAAGGCTGTGAGGCCCCAGCTCCGGTTTTTGTTGGGTTCCCCCCGCCCCCCAGGGGCCCCCTTCTCCGCCCTTCTTTCTGCGGGCCTTGCTGCTCGGTTGCCAGAGCAACACACCCTGGCTTGTTTACAGTGAGTTAGTCACCTGAGGCGATCTCCCCTCACCAGCGGCTCCTCCCTGTGCACGCAGGGCAAGCCTCTTCTGGGCACCCCACTCTGCTCCCCAGCTGTTTGGCCTGACGACACCACCCTGTACAGAGGTACACAGCTACAAAGAGCAGGACTTTTGTATCTATTTGCGCTGCAGGTGTAATACGTATTTTATATGGTAAGTATATTTATAGTAACAAAATAGATTGAATTTTCCAACTGACTATATTATTAGTTAAAGTGGAGTCATTAAAATGAAGTTAATGATGGCCGCACTCAGTTTTAGTCTCATTTAAAATTTCTTCAGTTACATGTTATGGTCAAGATACTCGTTGACTACATGTAAAAGTGGGTGGCTTGCTCTTTTTTGCCACTAGGGGGTGCTTTTGGATAATATTACCAGCCCTGTAGTAGGTATTTTAAAGGCCTCTCAGCAATATACGTATGAATTTTTTTTTTGAAACATGAAATTACAGAGCTTTATAAGAGCTAGGTTGCTTTTGTTTTGTTCAGATTTTACAATCCATATGTTGGTCCTCAGAAGCCTAGACTAGTTCATTTGGGGCACCAGTATGCTTATAATTGATAGAAATATTTAATATTTACCTCACCGTATTTTGTTATCAATTATATATCTCTAACATATTACTCATGCATATTACCAAATACTCCCTGGTCTATTACTCTAATATTTCATTTTAGTTACAACAGTTATAATCTCCTTTAATGTAAGACTTTTTTCAGCCATCTAGCCTAACAACAATGACATGTGAGAGTAACATCTATTTAAACAGGAGTTGAATAAATTGCTTAGACTAAATAATGCTAACATGCACAAAGCTAAAGCTTTATATTTATAAACATTTTAAATATCCTTTATGTGGCCTTCATTGTGTGAAGTCTTAAAAATCAAGAGAAATAATACGTAATTAAGTTTTTGCCCTGAAGTTGACATATTCAGTAATTTATTTGAAGCTGATGTGTAAGCAATTACAACTTAGGACAAAAAGGATTTAACAGAACTTTATTATAAAGTTACCAACAAAACAACGTAGAAGCCCTGGCTGGTGTAGCTCAGTGGATTGAGCGCGGGCCTGAAAACCAAGGGGTCTCAGTTCGATTCCCAGTCAGGGCACATGCCTGGGTTGCAGGCCACTTCCCAGCAGGGGACGCACGAGAGGCAACCACACATTGATATTTCTCTCCCTCTCTCCTTCCCTTCCCCTCTAAAGATAAAATAAATAAAATCTTAAAAAACAAACAAACATGCAGAAGGTTGAAAATGGAGCTTCTTATCTATCACAGGTTGAACAGCAGGTCATTCCTTTTTTTTTCTTTCTTTTTTTTTTTTTCATTCCTTATTTTCTATTTTTCTTCCCTGTCCCAATGCTCAGGAGGAAACCTGGGGCATATGAGAGCTGCATTAACTTTCGAAGGGAAAGGCTAGTGGCCCTGGGAATCATGTGTGCGTGGTGAGTCTGCCCGAGCTGTAAAATGTGGGCAACTTGCATTGTCCAGATGACCAAGAAAAAGCGATGTTGTGTGAAAGTTACTGATACTTCCCTCCATTCAGTGTTATCTTACATAACTCTTCACTTTTACTTTCCTTTTTTCTCTTTGTCCAAGCACCTCAGCTTCTATACAATTTTGAATTTGCAACAATTAGGCTGGGAATAGGAGGAGGGTGCTGGTAGTGCTCAGTACACTCAACAGTGAAGTGTTGATTTGATTCGTCAAATCAGCAACCTTCAATTATAATAAAACTGAAAACTGCCATGGGGCATGATGATGAAAGACCTTATCCACTCACACAGTGGAAATATAAATTGATAATACTTTTTTAATGGAATTTCATTTTATTAGTAATATTAATAAATTCTTTAATTAGCATAAACTCTAAAAATTTCTGGTGTGAACTCATGTAAGTTTCCAGGCATGTAAGCTTTCTTTTTTAATATATTTTATTGATTATGCTATTACAGCTGTACCATTTCCCCCCTTCACTCCCTTCCACCCTGCATACCCCCTCCCACCTCCATCCCCCCCCTTTAGTTCATGTTTGTGTGTCATACTTACAAGTTCTTCAGCTTCTACATTTCCCACACTATCCTTGCCCTCCTCCTCTCTATTTTCTACCTACTACCTATGCTGCTTATTCTCTGTACCTTTTCCCCCTCTCTCCTCCTCCCACTCCCCTGTTGCTAACCCTCCATGTGATCTCCATTTCTGTGGTTCTGTTCCTGTTCTAGCTGTTTGCTTAGTTTGCTTTTGTTTTTGTTTTAGGTGTGGTTGTTAATAATTGTGAGTTTGCTGTCATTTTACTATACATGTTTTTTATCTTCTTTTTCTTAGATAAGTCCCTTTAACATTTCATATAATAAGGGCTTGGTGATGATGAACTCCTTGAACTTGACCTTATCTGAGAAGCACTGTATCTGCCCTTCCATTCTAAATGAAAGCTTTGCTGGATAGAGCAATCTTAGATGTAGGTCCTTGCCTTTCATGAGTTGGAATATTTCTTTCCAGCCCCTTCGTGCCTGCAAGGTCTCTTTTGAGAAATCAGCTGACAGTCTGATGGGAACTCCTTTGTAGGTGACTGTCTCCTTATCTCTTACTGCTTCTAGGATTCTCTCCTTCATTTGAATCTTGGCTAATGTAATTATGATGTGCCTTGGTGTGTTCCTCCTTGGGTCCACCTTCTTTGGGACTCACTGAGCTTCCTGGACTTCCTGGAAGTCTATTTCCTTTGCCAGATTGGGGAAGTTCTCCTTTATTGTTTGTTCAAATAAGTTTTCCACTTCTTGCTCTTCCACTTCCCCTTCTGGTACCCCTATAATTCGGATGTTGGAATGTTTAAAGATGTCCTGGAGGTTCCTAAGCCCCTCCTCATTTTTTTGAATTCTGGTTTCTTCATTTTCTGTTTGGTTGTTTCTTTCTTCCTTCTGGTCTACTCCATTGATTTGAGTCCCAGTTTCCTTCCATCACTATTGGTTCCCTGCACATTTTCCTTTATTCCACTTATTGTAGCCTTCATTTTTTCATCTAATTTGTATCCAAATTCAACTAATTCTGTGAGCATCCTGATTACCAGTGCTTTGAACTATGCATCTGATAGGTTGGCTATCTCTTCATCACTTAGTTGTACTATTTCTGGAGCTTTGATCTGTTCTTTCATTTGGGCCATTCTTTTTTTTTTTTTTTTTTTTTGGTCTTGACGCACCTGTTACATATGTAACAGGGGTGGAGCCTTAGGTGTTCACCAGGGTCGGGCAACCCAGTCGCTGGGTTATGATGCTGTATGTGGGGGCGGGGTCTGAGAGGGAACAATGGTGCTTGCTCAGCTCTCTGCCTGATTTCAGTCACTTCCTGCACTTCCCACAAGCAAAGTGGGCCCTTCTGGTACTGATTTCCATGTGGGTGGGCTTGTGTACGTTCTAGGACCCTGTGGGTCTCTCCAATGCACTATCCTGTGATGCTGAGAGTCTCTCCCAGCACCTCAACCCCCACAGGTGTTTTCAATCAGTGTTTTGAGGCTTCATTTACCTGTGCTGGAACCCCGGGTTGCGTGGTCTGTCTCACTCACCAGTTTCGCCTGGTTTATCTGTGTATGAACGTGGGACAACGTGGGACCACCCAGTCCGCCAGCCACCTTGCAAGCCACACCCCTCCACAATCTGCTGCCTCCCTGGGTTCGCCCGTTGCCACCCCACACCCGGGGTTAGCCAGCCACGGCCTTTTTTGCATCAACCCCTCTCCACTCCACCGACCGACTCCGCCCCTCCTACCGGTCTGGATGAATGTTTCTTCTTTAACTCCTTGGTTGTTGGACTTCCATACAGTTCAATTTTCTGTCAGTTCTGGTTGTTTGGGGTTTTTTTGTTTCTAAATTTTTGTTGTCCTTATTTTGTTTGTGTGAGGAGGCGCAGTGTGTCTACCTACACCTCCATCTTGGCTCGAAGTCTGATAATACTTTTTATAAGGTAACCAAGTTTAATTTAAAAGCCTTTAAAATATTCAGGTTTCATAACCTAGTAATTTAATTTATAAAATTAATTCTTGGAGGAATAATATTTATGCAAAACACACTTAACAGTACTGTTATTGGTCTCATACATTCTTGGTAATATGGTATTAAAGGTTATATATTTAGTAAAAAACAGATCAAATAGTGGGGCAACATTAAAAATCTTAACTTAAAAATATCCCGTTGGGTCACTAGGGAAGTACAAATTTAAACCGTGAGGATACATCACCTCTTGCCTGTTGGAATGGCCATCATCAAAGAGACAAGAGGTAATAAAGGCTGGCGAGGATGTGGGGGAAAGGGGACACCTGTGCTCTGTTGCTGGGAGTGTGATTTGGCCCAGCCACTGCAGGACACTGCAGGAGCCTTGAAAAATTAAAAACAACTACCATGTGATGCATAAATCCCACTTTTGGAAATATGTCCACAGGAAACGGAAACAGTAACTGCAAAGGATAACGGTACCCCCTCTCATGGTAGCATCATTCACAATAGCCAAAACACGGGAAAAATCTAAATGTCTACTGGTGAACAGAGGAAGTCGTGAGAATATATATATATATATATATATATATATATATATATATATATATCCAGAAGGTATCCAGCCATGTAATATGAAAAACAGAGACATTTATTGAAAAGATAAGATACAAGAAACATTGTACATAGGACCATGACACCTCAGTCCCCTTCAAAGTACGCACCCTGGACTTTACACGGTTCTCCAAATCTCTTCCCTTTCAAAGGTGATCTGAGTTTGGGGAAAAGCCAAGGAGTCACAGGGCATCAGATCTGGGCTGTAGGAGGGCTGAGTCACCCTCAGATGTTTCTGAGGACTTGATGTTTTGCCTAAACACTGTGCATGAGATGTGATGCATGAGCGGGCACGTTGTTGTGATGAAGCTGCCAATCACCAGTTATCCACAGCTGGGTCCTTCGGAATCATCCGAATAGTTTCCACAGGGAAATGTTCAACCCTAATGCAAAATTTGATGCAGATTCATTGCTTTATTCTCCCAGTCATATCGAATGCGATGGCCACACAGTACACACGCTCTGTTGACCGCGTCTGCCGCCCCCAATAATTAGTACAGGGAAGTCATCCTTATCCACACACACAGTCCAGTCCACTCTCCTGGGCCGCCAGGTTACATCAATGTCACTCAAACTGCTCCCGTTATATTAACAATGGCTGGACTTTTTCTGGACAGGATGTAGATGCATGTGTATGTATATATGTATACCTATTTGTATATACATATATGCCATATATGTATATCTACATATATTATGTATGATACATATCTATCATATATTTATATAAAATTCATTCATAAAAATGAGGAAATTCTACCATTTGTGACAACATGGATAGACTTTGAAAGCATTGTTAGGTAAAATAAGTCAGAGAAAGACAAATACCATGTGATCTAATATGTAGAAACTAAAAAGAAAAGCTCATGGAAAAAGAGATCAGACTGGTTGCTAGACCGAGCGGGTGGGGGGAGGTGGTAATTGGAGGCAGGTGGTCAAAAGGTACAAGCTTCCAGTTACGGGGTAACTAAGTACTAGGGCTCCGACGTACACAATGATGACTATAGCTAACACATGCAGCTGTATGCTGCATAAGAGAGTTGTTCAGATTAAGTCCTGTAAGTTCTCGTCACAAGGAGAAAATTGTTTTCCTGTTTTTATTATGTGAGAAGATGGATGTGAGCTAAACCTCATGTGTTAATCATTTCACACTACACGTAAATCAAACCATCATGCGATATGCCTTAAACATACACAGTGATGTATGTCAATTATTTCCCAATAAAACTGAGAAAAAAATCCTGTTGCGAGTAAGTGAATCTGACAGTGTTGATACGTAGGTCATTTATTGTCCAAAGTAAGCAATTTGTTTGTAATACTCTATGAAAATAGTTTAATATATAGATATACCGTCAAAATTAAATATACACATTCCATTAATTAAAAGGCAAACATATATTATTCTCTTAAAAATATACTTCCCAAATTGAAAGCTCATTCAGACATGTTTTATTACACATAAACGACAGAAGAAACTCAGTACTGTGGTTTAGCATCCTTAGAACAGATGACTTACTGTTTTGTGAAATTATTTTCTATTTTCATTTTAAAGCATTTGCCATGCCATCTATTACAGGCTCTGTGCAATACATTCATGTTGAATTACATGTCTTGATACCTCTCTTAAGCGTCTTGTACTCCTTTATGTTGCTGCTTTAAGTAAGATAAATGACTTGTTTGCATGGGCATTATCCATCGCTCACTGTTAACTCTGAAACATTTTCAGCACAGATGACAACAATTTCCACACTTACTGCAGTATATTGATGCATTGGAGGCCATAAAATATTTTAGTAATAAAGCAATGTTAATTTTTAATTCTTGTAACCTTTATATACATCGCAGATTTTAATTGCTTTTGAAATTTTTAACAGGTCTAAATAATTAACATTGCAGCTAATACCTTACATGGATCATCTTCCAAAATTCAGCACAAAATCACCAGCTGATCTATGTCCACATACATATGAAATAGTTCACTGATTGCAGCATTCACTTTCCATGAAGTCCATCTTCAAGTACCACAGTACGTATTTCTCAACCGCACTAACCCATTCTTACCAGGACGCGTTCAGTAACTTCTAGAAGGCATTCTTGAAGGGCGCAACTGAAGTTCACACATGTTTATATTGTCACGCTGTACTTTTCACTGTTCTTTTGTGCCTCTCAAAATTTTATTCCAACAAGTTTTTATCTTTTCTAGTAGTATCTTTAGGAAACACATTTCATCCTGTCTTTTCTGTTCCCTTAAAGATTTTTTCTCTTCCTAAAGAAATACATTAAAAAAAATTTAAGTTCACATTTTTAGAAATATACACATTTCCAACTATGCATTTCTTTAATTCTCATCATCGTAGGTTCTAATGAAAATTTGGTGTCATGGAAAAGGAGAATCTTGCATGATATTTCTGAGCTATGATTGCTAACTCTAGTTGTGGTTGTTGTGGTTTAAGATCTAGAATTCATTAAAGAGCTGTGTTGGGTGGCTGCAACAGTGAGACAAGAATGTTATTTCACCTTTTGTGACAAAAATATCTGTAAGTTACTCAAAAATTTTTTGTAATATGGACAACTGTATTTTTTTGTGGAAGGAGTAGTTAACCCTGAAAATATGCACAGTATTTTGGCAAAGATGGTTAATTAGGGTCTACCTGATGGGGCCTGTGCCCTGAGGTCCACCCCAACAGTCTGGTCTTCACTAGAGTATGGAGGACACCGCCTCATGTCCTGATGAAAATCTTAAAATGTGTTACCTATACAGCCTACAGAAAATGGAGAAAGGATACCTCACATGGAAGGGACACACAGGGAGCAGGGTTGCTGATACCCAGTTATACTCCTGAGAGCCCCTGAGAAGTGGGACTGTACGTGGCAGAGGAGTTCTTCACTGAGAGAATATCGATTGTTGGGTGTTTTCTGAGTCGGTATTGTGCTCAGTGCTTCACATACATTATTTCATTTTCTCTGAGGTATTGCTGATTTCACCTCCTTTCGAAGATGAGAAAACTGAGCTGCAGAGAGGGTAAGTAAGCTGCCGTGGTCACATGTCAAGTATGATGACTGGGTCTTGAGCTCAGCTGTTCTATTTTAAGTCACAGGTTCAGATCTCTTTTAGGTATTTATTTAGTAATGGATTAACTTTTGGCCTTTAAATAATCCATTTGAAAGATTAGACAACAGATATCAAAGGTAAACGTGAAGAAGAATTTCTATAGACTTCTTAATGAGGGTCCCAGGACATATTTTAAAAGTATACATTGAGGTTTATGTGACTTGAAAGATTTGAAATACATAGATGTGAAAATTTCATGACTTTTCCTCAGAGACCAAGACTGAACATTCATCAAAAAGACAAAAACAAAGAACCATGATTTTATTTCTATAATCCTGAGAAGACAGATATTAAATCCCTTTTTTATCTTTCCAAATCTTATTTCTATTTTTATTCTCATGCCCTTTATTTTTCTTTTCTTTTTTATTAAATTTATTGGTGTGACATTGGTGAACAGGATCCTATAGGTTTCAAGTGTGCATTTATGTGTATGACACCTGATCTGCATATTGCATTGTGTGCCCACCACCCAGAAGTTCTTAGAAGCCGTCGCTGTATTTATATTACATATTTATATTAATGCTCATGTATTCATCTCAACTCCGCCACTTTAGGTGGAGTTCCTCGGTTTCCTGAGTCCCAGGGTGAGCGAGCTCACCCTGCTTCTCTAGGGGGAGTAAGGAATTTCCATGTTCCCATGTATCTGTTGGTCAAACGACAACAATAACAATGAAAATATAAAAGAAAAACCCATCACTCTTATGAACCAGGGTGTTTATTTTTATATGTCCTTTCCTAGTTGATATTTATATCATTAATGTTTAATCCTATTTATCATGAGTTTTGCATTCATAAATATTTTATATTACTATATGATGTAAATATTTACTAGTATAAATAGTTCATGTAAATATATGATATATAAATATAGAGTATTCATGTATGTATGTTGTATACTTTATACTGATAAAATAGGTATAAAATGGGTCATTTATTTTTAATTTGTATTTCTTTATTAACAAATGAGGATGGCTCCTTTCTTCACATGCTTATTTTCTGGTTTATATTCTCCTATATAGTTTGCTCATATCTTTTGCCTATTAACTAGTCAGGTCTCAATTCTGTTGCTTTTTACAAAATCAATGCTTTGATATTTCCCCTAGCTTCTTCTATGTTAAAATAGTGGGTTTTTTTTTTTAAAGAAAAAGTTTAAAGGACTCCAATTTCTAAGAAGTAGCTTCTTACTCCTTTTATTAACATTATAATGAATACTTTCAAAATCAACCATAAAAAAGAAAATTCAAAGAGAAAATGAAGAAATTACAGTAAGTAAAAAGCTAATGAAGAAAGAAAATTATACAATTATTCTCACCAAATTCTTAGTGGGCTGGGCTTCACCCAGGGGAGGTTGTTTTTTTTCTTTATCCTTAAAAACAAAATGACATTTACAACATTTAATATTAATTTTTATCACTTCTCCCATTAATGTAATTGCTAATTTTCATGTATTACTCTCAACTCATTTAATCTCTTTGAGGATCTACTTTAAATTATTTATTGTTAGTATGGCAGAATACTAATTTCATTTAGAAATAGAATACAAGCATACCTCATTTTCTTTTGTTTCATTTTATTGTGCTTCACAAACATTGCTTTCTTTTACAGATTGAAGATTTGTGGCAACCCTGCACTGAGCAAGTCTACTGGTGCCATTTTCCCAACATCAGTTAACTTTGTGTCTCTGTGTCACAATTTGGTAATTCTCTCTATATTCAAAACTTTGCCATTATCGTTATATTTGTTACGATGATCTGTGATCAGTGATCTTTCATGTTACTATTACAATTGTTCTGGGGTGCTGCCAACTGCACTTGTATAAGATGGTGAACTTAACTGATACATGTTGTGTATGTTCTCACTGCTCCAGACCAGCCGTTCCTCTGTCTCACTCCCTTTCCTTGGGCCTCCCGATTTCCTGTGACACAATAATACTGATTTAGGCCATAACCCAGCAGTGGCCTCTGAGTGTTCAGGCGAAAGGGGGAGCTGCACTTCTCTCACTTTAGGTCAGAAGGTGCACATGAGGAAGCTTAGCGAGGGCGGCATGCTGAAAGCCCAGATGGGTTGGAAGCGAGGCCTCTTGTGCCAAAGTGAACCATGTTGTGAAAGCAAAGGAAACATCCTTAAAGGAAATTAAAAGTGCTACTCCAGGGAACACACGAATAATAAGAAAGCAAAACAGCCTTATCGCTGATATGAAGGAAGTTTTTGTGGCTTGGATAGAAGGTCAAATAAGCCACAACATTTTCTTAAGCTAAAGCCTAGTCATGAGCAAGGCCCGAACTCTTCAGTTCTATGACGTCTGAGAGAGGTGAGGAACCAGCAGAAGGGAAATTTGAAGCTAGAAGTGTGTGGTCCATAAGGTTTAAAGAAAGAAGTCCCCTCCTTAACACAGAAGTACAAAGTGAAGCAGCAAGTGCCGACGTGGAAGCTGTAACAAGTTATCTAGAAGAACTAGCTCAGATAATGAAGGTATCTACACTGAAAAACATTTTCAGTGTAGATACGACAGACTGGTATTGGAAGATACCATCTAGAACTTTCATTGCTAGAGAGGAGAAGTCAACGCCTGGCTTCAGAGCTTCAAAGGACAGGCTGAGTTTCTTATTAGGGGCTCATGCATCTGGTGACTTTAAGTCGAAGCCAGTACTCAATTTCCACTCTGAAAACCCTAGGTCCCCTCAGAATTATGCTAAATCTCTCTGCCTGTCTCTATACATGGACAAAAAAGCCTGGATCATAACACATCTGTTTACAACATGATTTGCTGAATATATTAGGCCCATTGTTAAGACTTACTACTCAGGAAAAAAAAAAAAAGATTCCTTTTGAAATATTACTGCTCACTGACAATGTACCTGGTCACTCAAGAGCTCTGATGGAGCTGGACAACAAGATTAATTTGTTTTCATACCTGTTAATACAACATGCACTCTGCAGTCCATAGAACAAGGAGTAATCTCAACTTGCGAGTCTTATTTTTTTTAAGAAATACATGTCAAAGGGCTATAGGTTCATAGATAGTGATTCCTCTGATGGATCTAGACAAAATAAATTGAAAACCTGGAAGAGATTCACCATTCCAGAGGCCAGTAAGAACATTTGTTATTCATGGGAACAGGTCAAAATATCAACATTAACAGGAGTTTGGAAGTGGTTAATTCCAACCCTCATGGATGACTTTGAAGGGTTGAAGATTCCAGTGGGCAAACTAACTGCAGATGTGGTAGAAATGGCAAGAGAACTGGAATCCGAAGGAGATCCTGAAGTTGTGACTGAGGTGCTGCAATCTTACAACAAAACTTTAATGGGTGAGGAGTTGCTTCCTGTGGATAAGTAGTAATGAAATCTACCCCTGGTGAAGATGCTGAAATGTCAGCTAAGGATTTATACTATTACACACACTCAGTTAATAAAGCAAGTTTTGAAAAGATTGACTCCAATTTTGAAAAGTTTACCGTGGGTACATGCCATCATACAATGTCACATGCAACAGAGGAATCATTCCATAGAAGGAAGGGTCAGTTGACGTGGCAGAAATGTCACCGCCTTATCTTAAGAAATCACCACAGCCACCCCAGCCTTCAGTGATCACCCCGATCAGTCAGGAGCCATCAACATCGAGACAGGACCCCCCACCAGCAAAAATATTATGACTCACTGAAGGCTCAGATGATAATTAGCATTTTTTAACAATGAAGTGTTTTAAAATTAAGGCATGTACATTTTTAGGCATAATGCCATTGCACACTTAATAGTCTACAGTATAGTGTAAGCAGAACTTTAATATACACTAGAAAAAGCAAAACTAATTGTGTGACTCGCTTTATTGCAGCAGTCTGGAACCAAACCCACACCACCTCTGAGGTCTGCCTACATGACAGAAAAGGAAGAAGCAAGAGACGTTAGTCTTCGGAAGACCCTGGATCCACAAGTTTACAGGTATGCCCAGCACCGTGTTAATGGCTGTGAGGTATGAAAAACTAACATGGAAGGGTACAGTAACAGAGACAAAACTAGAATTTTAATCAACATGACAATAAAGTAATCATTAAATTGTCATATGTTAACCATAAATTTTACTATGCTTTACCCGTCAGAAGCAAAATGAAATAAACAATAGGAAATGCTTGCAGCAGGCCTGACTCACGAAGAAATTCAATGTAGCTGACTATCTTTAAATATCTCATTATATTAAGAAAAATGGACTGTATTAGGTTAGTTGGGTTAGTAATATAATTTTATTTGCTTTCAAGTATAAATTATTTGTGTTTTCGTTCTTGATAGTTGATTTTGGAACACAGTGACCCATGCAAAGCTAAACACATGAGAGAAGGAACTGCAAATATATAACATACCCGTAACTTTTACCCCTCCCTTGGTCAAGAGGTGATATTATTAGTTTGTTCTGCAGTTTTTCAGGTAAGCCTGACTTGAGGCTATACTCAACTCAGTGTTTCCAACAGTCACTACCAACCAGTTGGATGTGTAAGCAACATAGAAGCGACTGGCCATTCCTGCATTAAAGAGTAGTTTGAAATCACTATGAGGAAGGATTAAGAGCTGGTAGGCTAGACTATGAAGTTTTCATGAATCTTGAGCTTGGCTTTGGCAGATTGAGAGATGAGAGCACATCAGATTTATAGAAAGCAGGAGAAATAACACATAAGGGACCAACATAACGGGAACAAAATGGGAAGTAACCTTGGCCGATCCAGGACACCAAAGGGAGCTGACTAGTGCCGTGTAGGGAATGCGCGGTGAATGAATGGCTCAACCTACATCATCTTTGCCATCAGTGTCGGTAAGGCTCAGACACAGTCTCACCATTGTACCCTCTGCGAGCAACATTAGCATTAAAAAAATAATGTACAATCCTTTTTCTATCGGAATTTTTAAAAAATTTCTAAAAAACAACCATAAGAAATCCTTTGGCTTTGTGTGGCAGCTGGTAAAATTGCTGAAGAGGGTGGGTACTAGCAATAATAAAACATTTACTGAAATCTTCAACACTAAGCACTTTGCATGAAATACTAAGCACTTATGCCATTTAAGCCTTCAATAAGGTAGATACTATATTCTTCCTCATTTTATAGATGAAGAAGCTGTTATCTTGTCTCAAGATAATGTCTTCCAAATTTCGTTTAGTCGCTTAACAATCACTATTAGGAAAGTGGGAAAAAATAGCATGTACTTATCAAAATTATTAAAGCAAAGAAAGAGGAAATTGCTGGGTGTATATGTGTGTGTGTGTATACCAATATACATATGTATACATATATATATATACCCAGTATTAGCATAGAAAGATATTTGTTAAATACATTTATTACCTATTCTATTGACTATGTTTTTATAAATTTATACATCCATGGATTAAAATTATTAATAAGTTTTAAAGATAAAAATTCACCTTTCCTCACCTACGTCATCCCACTAGCCTCCTTGAAAGTTGTTAGGGCAGCGAAGCATGCATTTTATTCCCCTTTTAAAATCCACCGATGTGCCCTAGCCAAGAGGTGAATGGGTACTTTCCAAGTTGAGATTGTCCTCTTCCAGAGTTGAGTAAATGTGTATTAAGTTATAATAAGCACTTAGAATTCCATGATAATGGATCACCAGACAACAATAATACCCTACCATGGGAATAGTTTGCATTTTTGTTCAAAGTAAACAGTCCTCAGCTTACCTTCCTCGTGCAGTTCAACAGTTTTAATGTGCCCTGTGAAACTACCGATAAGTGGTGCTTGAAATCCTCATGGATATTCATTTTAACAAATTGCTTCAACTTGCGAGCAGCAGTTTTTAAAAACGTAGCTTCCTATTACAGAAAAAAACCAAAAGGGCTGTGATTCAAACAAAATATGAAGGAACGATAAGCATTCTTAAGGATCCTAAAGCCAGAACCCTATTTCTGAATAAGGCCCTACCTGCGCCCAGATTCCTGTTCCCGTTAATCACATGACTGACAAGTAACTAGACTGAAAACTGCTGAGGTCCTAGGTGACAGCCTGAAGAGCCCAGAACTGGGTTTAATGATTAGCTGGCTCTTTCAACCCCTTTTCTGTGTTATATATGTGTGATCTTATCACTTGTGGGTGAACACATGACAAATTTAATTTTAAACACTGAAAAGGGAGGTCATCTGGAAGCGACAATTATGAAATGTATGTGTGGCTTTTATTACTGTTATGTTTTCACCTTTTAGCTGCGGATGAATAGCTGGTAATAGGAAAATAAAGGGTCATATTAATCTAAAACAAGTTTTTCAGACACTTAATGTCATTATGGAAATTTAAGAAAATAATGTATAGATTTAAACTATTAGATGCCATGAGGTTAACTCAGCTATTATAAGTTTTTAAAAAACACTATTTAATACTACATTGGCTTTTGTTGAAAGACATCACACCAATTTTTGTTAAAAGTTTTGTAGATTGTATTATTACATCAAGTACAAGCATAGTGATGTGAAGATCAGAAAATAGTGAAAAAATTTTCTGAATGCCTACAACTAAATTATGCCCATAACTTATATTTATGTGTGTAATCATTCTAACAAGCTTTTTACTGCATAAAGATTTCAGATAAAACAGATATGTATCTCTGAACTCAGCAATTCTAGCATTTTATAAGTGAACATGAAATGATTAAATAAATAAATATAAAATCAGCACAGAAGACTATAGTATCACTTAATAGATCAGTAGGAATTGTCTGGTTAGAACCAAAGGAATTTGTTATTAATATAATTAATATAATTATCTAACAGAGATACAAAAATATATAAGCTTCTACGAAATCAAGTTTGAACGAGATATAAACTACAAATAATTGTCATTACCTTATCATCATCACATGAATGCCTTTTTAAAAAGCTAGGTTCATTATTCAGGCAATTACTAGCATTTTCTCTTATATGTTCCTGTAATAAATAATATAAAATTAAATGATTAAATTGGGGACTTTTCTAATAAGTGGTAATTATAAAAATAACAATGAACTTGGTAGTTATATGTACATTTTAAGGAAGATAACTTTAGCTTGGCTTAGCTGACAAGGCATGTAGAACGGTTTTCTGAAGGTAAAGAATAAGCAAGTACATACCCAGAGCCCCACAGACTTAGAGCTCCCTCCAGACTCCACATTTAATCCCAGAAATCACCGAAAGAATCTGGCTCATTTGGGAAAATAAAAGTTCCTATTTTAGAAGTTATACTGTGTACAGAAAATACGATAAATTTTGAGGCCTTGTAATTGAAATGCACGTGAGGTTATTTGGTCCGATTCTCTATCGCCATCAGACAGTAACAAAGGGCACTTTGCATTCGAATGAAGGGGAAACCTCTTGAGAGCGAGAGCCAAGTAGAAAATCATGCTGCAGCATTTTTTCACAATCCAGCTTGTCTGGAACGTCTGAGGCAGAAATTGGCTAGGAAACAATGGAATCGAACGTGTGCACATTGTAAAGCAGGAGTGGGAAAGCGGACTGGCACATCCTCGTACTTCGTTCCTAGGGAGTGTATATTTGAAGGTGGGGGCTGCCTGAATGAGAAACTTTAGCGGACATATGAGTAAGAATTTCCGGAGGGTTCAGATTCTCCGATGCGCAAGGTTGGACTAGGTCTATCTGGCAAGTCCACGCAGCCAGAGTTTCCAAGCTTCAGGCAGCCTTACTATGTTGTCACCAAAAAACAGGATAAGGAGTGGAGTAATGAGGATGTAGCCATGGGCTTTTAATCTTCCTTCCTCTGGCTCTCGGAAAATGCATTACTCTTACCACCTATGAAAAGCATAGATGGTTTCTGGGTGCATCCTGATCCTAAACGAATATGCTATGTGTTTTTCTTGCAGGAATTAGCGGCTGAACACATAATCGTTCACTTAAACTTTCACCACTTACTGTAGGCCAATGTGCAAGATCCTCTCCCAAACCCTGCAGGGAAATGAAGGTAAGAAAACGCTGTTGCAGTTTCTTGTGCCTTTTGATATAAAGGGTGGATGCTATATGCATCAGACATTTTTATATCACTTTTCATTTCTGGAAAAGTGTATTTTTAAAGGCGGATTTGTTAGTGGAAACCACCCCAGCCGTACTGCAGATGTCTCTAGTGCAAACACATATATTCTTTATTTTTTAAAGGTTTTATTTGTTTATTTTTACAGAGCTGGGAAGGCAGGGAGAAAGAGAGGGAGAGAAACATCAATGTGTGGTTGCCTCTCATGAGCCCCCTACTGGCGACCTGGCCTGCAACCCAGGCCTGTGCCCCTGACTGGGAATCGAACCACAACCCTTTGGTTCACAGGCCTGTGCTCAATCCACTGAGCTACACCAGCCAGGGCAACACATATATTCTTTATAACTATCCCCAGGTTGCCCTTATACACATTCCTGAAAAGGTAGTAGAGAGCTACTACTTGTCTATTATCTTCTTATTGACTTCCACTTTACCCCAAGCAGGAGAATATATCACACATATATTTCTCTTTGATAAAACGTATATTCATTTTTTGCTATGCCATCCTTCTTAAAAAAATAGACAAATATGCAGCAAATCTCTGATATCCTCCAATTTACAAAAAAATTTGCATGAAAATATGTCACAGAATTAGTACACATTTCTTGGGGCATTTTAACAAACTGCATGATTCATGAATATTTGAAAAGCCATACTGCTTAATCCACTACTCCTGGTATTTAATAAACCTCATTTTAGGCAGATACAGAAAGGTAATGTTATACCAGTTGATTCATTTGCCAAGTGTTTGATACAGTATATGAAGATAAGTGGTGGAGGGGAAATGGAGACAGCTGTACTTGAACAATAATAAAAAAAGATGTTATTATTCACTTGAAACATTGACTTCTATAGAAGTCATAATTAGAATTGACTAGTTGACTTTAGTACCTTTTATGAATAAATTAAATATAAGTGTACAACTGTACTGTTACATTCGCCTTCTGAAATTGTTTTCATTTGAGCCCTATAAGAAGGATGACACAGACTAAGATTTACAGAATCCCGGAGTTGGAAAGAAGCTGCTACAGGGTCTGGCACAAACAATGCACCTTTTTTTAAATTACAAAATCATAGGCATGTAATTCTTATGTTATGTAATAACATAAAAATATCACCCTGAAGCACACCATATGACATCTTAGGTGAAATGTTCAAACTAAAACTATAAATTATTACACTGTATTATGACCCTACCAACCACACTCAAGCAGGCCTTACTTCTGCCGGACCCTGTAGATCTATCTTTTGATCTAACCAATAGTAGAATTGCTTTGCCAATAATAGTTTCTTATAGGCATGTTAACATATTTGAAGATTTCTTCATATCTATTGTGAGTATGGAAAATCAGAAGAGAAAAGCCAAGATCACTCTCGCTCTGAACTGCAATATTTTCCAGTGTAAAATATGGCTTTATATCAGCTATTCATAAAATACATGTCCTTTCACTTTTTAGAGGTATCTTCACTATTATCTTTTCTCATTTCAACAATTTTATTATATCTTCGGAATTTTTCGATTGTAACAGTGTCTTCTTCAGAAACACTAATTATGTATACAATGGATTATTCATTTCACTTTTCCTTTTATACATGTGCCTTGTGTTTTGTGCGTGTATGTGTGGTTTTTCCCCATCATAACTTCCATATGCTTGTTCTAACAGGGCACTCATTTCTGCTTTTTATTTTATCACTATTACTAGCCACCCCCAAATCTAGATAACTCACTTTATTTTTTTCTATCATTCATCTGATATAATGCTATTTTTAGCTCTCTGTAATTTGATTTCTTAGTGTTAAGTAGAAAATTATTGACATTTTCTACTGCTTTCATGGATAATTAATCTGTGATCTGAATTCTTTATTTCCATATGTATTCATTCGATTATTTGTGTGTTCATTCATTTGTTCATTTATTTTGCTAGTATCAGTACATAGTGTTTCTTTCTTGATTTTACAGTTATTTTTGAAGGGATAATAGATTAGATTGTTGTTCAGTCACATGAAGATATTTAGAAGTTCTCTTAATTGGTCTCCATTTAACCAACTTGCTGAGTTGATTAATTCTCACTATTCCTTCCGTAAAAATATATTGACTAATTGCCATAGCACATTGAACATGCTCAACTATAGTCCAGTATCTTTTTTGTATATTTTATTAATTATGCTATTACAGTTGTCCCATTTTTCCCCCTTCTCCCCTCCTGCCCTGCACTGCCCTCCCTCCAGCACCCTCCCCACCCCTTATATGTCCATGGGTTTATGTATAAGTTCTTCGGCTTCTCCATTTCCTATACTATTATTAACCACCCTCCCACCTATTTTGTGCCTACCAATTATGTTTCTTATTCCCTGTAGCTTCCCCCCCATACTCCCCCCTTCCCCTCCCTGCTGATAACCCTCCACGTGATCTCCATTTCTGTGATTCTGTTCCTGTTCTAGCTGTTTGCTTAGTTTGTTTTATTTTCTTAGGTTCAATTGTTCATAGTTGTGAGTTTGTTGTCATTTTACTGTACATAGTTTTGATCTTCTTCTTTTTCTTAGATAAGTCCCTTTAATATTTCATATAAGGGCTTGGTGATGATGAACTCCTTTAACTTTACCTTATCCGGGAAGCACTTTGTCAACCCTACCATTCCAAATGATAGCTTTGCTGGATAGAGTAATCTAGGGTATAGGTCCTTGCTTTTCACAACTTTGAATACTTCTCTCCAGCCCATTCTTGCCTGTAAGTTTTCTTTTGATAAATCAATAAATTAGGAAGTTGATAGTCTTATGGGAACTCCTTCGTAGGTAACTGTCTCCTTTTCTCTTGCTGCTTTTAAGATTCTCTCCTTTAATCTTGGGTAATTTGTGTGTCTGGGTATGTTTCTCCTTGGGTCCAACTTCTTTGGGACTCTCTGAGCTTCCTGGACTTTCATGTCTAGTTCATTTGCCAGATTTGGAAAGTTTTCTTTCATTATTTTTTCAAATAAGTTTTCAATTTCTTGCTTTTCCTCTTCTTCCTCTGGCACCCCTATGATTTGGATATTGGGACATTTAAATTTGTCCCAGAGGATCCTAAGCCTCTCCTCATTTTCTTGAATTCTTATTTCTTCCTTCTATTCTGGTTGAATGTTTATTTCTTCCTTGTGCTCCAAATCTTTGATGTGAATCCCAGTTTCCTTCCTTTCACTGTTGGTTTCCTGTATATTTTTCTCTATTTCACTTTTCATAACCTTCACTTCTTCCTCTATTTTTGACTGAACTCAATCATTTCTGTGAGTATCCTGATTACCAGTGTTTTGAACTCTGCATCATATAGGTTGGCTATCTCCTCATTGCTAAATTATTTTCTGGAGTTTTGATCTGTTTCTAATATACTCATGTATTTTCATGCTCATGATTTGAGTTGCATATTTACTAAGTCAATCCCATTATACTAAGTTATACCTATTTATATATCAGTGAATAATTCTATATAAACCTAAGAAGTATTAATATGAGGATAGAGTTGTTTGGGGGACTTCTGGTTTCCAGTTGGACAGTCAAGGAGCTTAGGAATCACCATTTCATCATAACAAGTAAAAAAGTTGAATAGACCGAAGAATCAGGAACTCTTCTTACACCCATTAAAGGCATGCAGTGCAGTCACAGGGCAAACTGCTACCCAAAATATTGGAGAGACAGCGAGGTGGATATGATCATCACAATTTACAGGGCTCAGAACCTGTATGGGAAACAGTGCAGGGGTATGGAGACCTCAAATGTAAGTGATGAATTGTTGGAGGCTCAGAGTGGACAAGTCTGAGAAGTAAAAACTCTAAGAAAACCCTATCACTGTGGGTGGGAAGCACACTTTTCCAAGTTTCCCCTACAGGAGTTCTATACATTTCTCCCAGTGAATATCTGGAAAAAATCCCTCTGTGCTTCTGGCAGAGGGAGGGGAGCGAAGCCATTCTCTACACACCAGAGCCATGTGTGTGTTCTTCCCATCGCCCATCCTCGGGAGAAACTAGTTAACCGGAAACTAGCCTGCATCCGAAATAAGGGAAATCCCATCTCAGCCCCTCTGCCCATCCTGTCTTACCTCAGGGCGGGAGGTACTGGGAAGCGCCGGTCAAGTTTGCAGCCCAGAGGTGCACAGTTATCAAGGACTGAGACCTAATCACAGGACTATACCCGCTGCCTTTCTCCCCGCACCTACCCCCACATTACTACCACACAGCCTTCCGCCCAGTGCTCCTGTCCACATCTCAACAACCATTACAAGGCCTGCTAAAAGGCAAAGACGCACCAGCCGAAGACACAGAGCAGCTATCAGAACCAGGGTTAGATATGGCAGAAATGTTGCAATCAGCACACTGGGAATTTTTTTTAAATATTTTTTTTATTCATTTTTAGCGAGAGGGGAAGAGAAGGAGAGAGAGAGAGAAACATCAGTGTGTTGTTGCTTCTCATGCACCCGCTACTGGGGACCTGGCCTGCAACCCAGGCATGTGCCCTGACTGGGAATCTAACTGGCAACCCCTTGGTTCACAGCCCGAGCTCAATCCACTGAGCTACACCAGCCAGGGCGACCCTGGGAATTTTTTAAATCTATGATTGATGTGCTAAGGGCTTTAATAGGAAAAGTAGAAAACATGTAAGAAAAATAATGTAAGCAGAAAGGTGGGAATTCTAAGCAAGAATCATAAAGAAATGCTATAGATTGTAAGAAGCTGTAATAGAATAATAACTACACTAGACATGACTGAGGAATCTTTGAACTTGAAGATATCACAGTGGAAACTTCAAAAACTGAAAAGCAAAAAGAAAAAATACTGGGGGAAAAAAAGGAGAATAGTTAAGAACTGTGAACACCTACAAAATGCTTCACATATGCACAGGGGAGTATTAGGAGGAGAAAGCAAAGAACACAAGCCATATTTAAAGCAATAATGACAGATTTTTCTCCTAATTAACGCCATACACCAAACCACAGAACCAGGAAGCTCACAGATCACCAAGAAGAGAAGTGCCCTAAATCCTATATCTAGGAATATCAGATTCAAACTCTAGGAAATCAAAGATTAAGAAAAAAATCATGAAAAAAGCTATGGGGCAGGACGGTACTTATACAAGAGGAATGAATTATATCCAACTGCTCCTCAGAACACACACAAGCAAGAAGAGAGTGAAGTGACATGTTTATAGTGTTGAGGGAGAAACACCGCCAATCTAGAATTCTGTACCCTGATCAATTTTCCTTTAAAAGCTTTCCTAAGATCAGGGACAAGGCAAGGACGTTCCTCCCATCATTGTTTTTCAACATCCCATTGGAAGTCCTGGCTGATTCAATAAAAAAAGAAAAGGAAATAGAAGGTATATAAATTAGAAAGGGTGGAACAAAACTCTCTTTTTTTTTACTATATGACATAATCAACTATACACAAAAACCAAAAGAATCATAAACTAAATTCAAAATTTCCTGGAAATAATAAAATGATTATAGCCAGTTTGCAGTATACAGGTTAGTAGAAAAAATTGTTTTTCCATATACCAGCAATGAACAAGTGGACTTTGAAGTTAAATACATCATTTACATTACACACCCAAAAATGAAATATGTAGGTACAAATCTAACAGAATATGTATGATATTTATGAGGAAAACTATAAAACTCTGATGAAAAATCAAAGAACAAAATAAATGGAGAGATAGTCCATGCTCATGAATAAGAATACTCAATGTTGTCAAGATGTTGGTTCTCCCAAATTGGTTTAGAGATTTATCACAATGTGAATAAAAATCCCAGCAAGTTATTTTATGGATATCAACAAACTGATTTTAAAATCAACATATGGAAAAGCAGAAGATCTAAAATAGCCAAATCAATATTGAAAGAGAAGATCAAGTCAAAGGACTGACACTACCCAACTCAAGACTTACTACATAAAACTACAGTAATCAGGACCGTGATAATGGCAAAGTAATAGATACATAATAAAACAGAAGACAAGCACAGAAAGAAACCCACATAAAAACAGTCAACTGAACTTGAAGAAGCAAAAGCAATGCAGTGGAGCAAAGACAGTCCCTTCAACAAATGGTGCTGGAACAACTGGACATACATATGCAAAAATAAATAAATATATACACTCACAGACCTTATACCTATCACAAAAAATTACTTAAAATGTATCACAGTCCTAAATCTAAAACATGAAACAAGGCTTCTAGAAGGTGATGTAGGAGAAAACTTAGATGACCTTGAGTATGGTGATAGCTTTTAAAATAAAATCCCCAAAATGTGACAGCATGATTTATTAAAGAAGTAATTGATAATTGGGATTTCATTAAAATCAAAACTCCAAAATAGACACATATACACTTTTCCCCGATTATGGTAATTAAATTAGCACTCTCCTTACCCATACACATACATGCAGCTGGGATGTGTATGTGTGTAATATGCACTATAACATAGTATATATATGTACTTTATATTATTTATATGTAGAAACACCATCCACATCCACTCTATAATATATCACATTGTATATTACTTATACACACACACCTATATCTTTGAAAACAAAGTTTGCAAATTAAACTCTTTTTTAGGACTTGCTTCCTAAGGTCGTTCACATCGGCAGGCAGGGAATCAACAGGTTAACACGCTGTCATTTAATTACTGCATCTGTGATTAACCTCGTAGCCACAAAGACTGATTTCTTAAGAATCTTAGGCGTTTTGAAAAGGTAGCATTCCACCCAGAGGTGATTTTACCCAGACAAGGCGGTGTACCAGGTCCTTAGGTAACGTCGTTTCGTTGTAACATTGATGAGATGCCCCAGGAACCGTGGAAGAAGAGGGGCCCCATATTAACCTGACAAGCTCAGGGTAGGTCCGCAAGGCAGCCTGCTAAACTCATAGACCTAAAGTAATCACAAAGGGTGGTCTGAAATGGGGGGCGGGGAAGGTGCAAAGGGATTAAGCAAAAAGGGGAAAAAAAGACTCATGGACGTGGACAGCAGTGTGGTGATCACAGGAGGTGGGGGGTTGACATTAGCGAGGACTTCCTGTGCCAAGATAGGAGTGTGTATCTGTGGGTATGTCTGTGTATACATATACGTATACAACTTCTTTTATATTACTGCCTGCATTTCTCTAAAATTGACTCCCGTAATTGAAATTTCCTGAAGAAAAATATATATTCATTTCAAAAAATAATTCACACTTCTACCAGCAAATTAGGGGATGTATTTTGTCACAACCTTTTCAGCATCAGATGTCATCAACCTTGAAATTTTTACCAATCCTGACACCAGACAATTTCCATTTCATCATCCATTTAAATTTGCATTTCCATAACTGCTGGGAGGTAAGTATCATTTCATATTACTCACAATTTGCATTTCCGTTATGTGAATAGCCTGTTCTTATCTACTCTCAGAGGCTATCTGACTCTTAATGATCAGTATGTTTTATATTAGAAAATTTAAAAAATTTTCTATGTTTTATTTCCAGGTGAATCTCTCATATAACGCAAGTTTTATACAGTTAGCCTTACTTAATTTCATAGTTTAAAATAATTTGCATTTGCCATATATTCATTATTATTTCTTAATTTTTTACTAATTTTTTTAAAGAGAGAGGGGAGAGAGAAATAAAACCATTTAGAAAGAAAAAAAGAAACACTTATTTGTTGTTCTACTTAATCACTCATTCACTGATTGATGCTTGTATGTGCCCTGACCTAGGACTGAACCCAAAACCTCAGTGTATCAAGACAGTGCTCTAACCAACTGAGCTAGCTGCCCATGACTCATTATTTCTTCATGCTCCTTTTTATTTGTTTTGTAATTTTGGCACATAAATTTTAGTATATTAAAAAATTCTTTTAAAAGTGTTTTCCAAAAAAAGTATAATTACATTCTCTCTCAATATAAATACTAAACATATCTAGTAGTCCTTTTGATACAAAAACAGGGCTACATCATCTTTTTTTACTTTCTGTCATCTGTAATGATATGCTTTGTATGTTATTAGTTTTTAGGTGAAACATTATTGTTTTATTCCTGTATTTGCCATAACTATCCAGAGTCACTAAATAGTTCACTATTTAATAACTCATCTTTATTCACCATTTATTTATTAATATATTATTCAACTGGACTAATCTTACAGCCAAGTTTTCCTGATTGTTTTAGATGAGGAATTTGTATCCTTACCGAACTCTGTGTATATTTATTTTTCTTGCACATTCAATGGAATTTGCCTATGTCTAGGATTTTGAATTCATGCTCTTGTTATCAGAAATCTCAGTAGAAATTGGTCAATTGGAGGTAAAATTTGATGAAATAATGAAGGGTAACCTGATTTCATTTCCCTTTATTGGAAACCCTCCCTTCCTATTCTTCCAGAAAGAAGTTCTTGGAAAAATTTCTCCTTGGTATATCCTAGCATTTGTCTCTTGTTATTACTGTTGACTCGCAATGAACAAACTTTTTCAAAATAGAGAAATGTATCTCTCTTCAATTCTGGAGTTTTGGCTTCTGTTTCATTTGTTAGCTTTTCTTGAGAATCCTTTATTATTCACAGATTATCTCTCTGGACTCTGCCTATGGTATCAATTACCTTCTCTCAATTGTATTTATGCACAAATACACAGAATAGTAAGTAGGTGTATGTGTGTGTATGTATGTGAAAGAAAGAGAAAGAGATAGAAAGATAGAAGAAAGAAAGAGGAAGAGAGAGAGGTAAAAAGATAATATTTATAGTTGTATGGTTATATAACATCTTTGATTTTGTGTGAGAGACTTTCCATGTGTGTCTATGACGGTTACAACATAAAGTCACTCTTCTTTTCTCATACACTCATTATAATAAGTCTCATAATAAGCCCAAGTAAAGTAGTTTTTTCCGCAATGAGTTTTTTATTAATAATCTGTTTATTTTGAATAATTAAATTAGTCTGAAAGAAGTATGCTTACACAAGAAATGTTCACTTTAAAAATAAAATATGTGACCCACTTATTAAGATTAGATCATTTTTCTCCAAGTAAATTAGTTTGAATGAAATTTATTATCACTTTGCTTCTTATTTAACTTACACTCAAAAAATAGCATGTTTTATATTGCGTGTCTTCACAGAATATAAATGATAGCAGAAAGAGAAAGTTAAATGCTTCAATAAAATTGATGGTCATCCACGGTAGAGAACACTCCAGGAATAAAGCAAAGAACACAAGAATAGCATTGAAAATGACTATATTATCAAATATGATGTTTCAGAATGATATCGTAAAAGTGCTCCCAGAATGCTTGTTTATGCAGAAGAGTTGGAAAAGAAAACTTACGAATGTGAGTTTTCATGTGTGGAACTATCTCTATAGAATTTCCTTGATAAGGTTCAATGGAAGAAAAATCAATCAGCCCAAAACAAAGCATTAGACACTTACAAAGTTGTGATTATACAATGAAGGAGGGTACCACAAAGTGTGATGAATACATCTTAGTTGTTAAACCCATTCTTTATCTTGTGTAAAGTTCCATATTCATTGAAGACTTTTCCTTGAGGTGAATATGTATTTTCTATTCATGCAAGGTCTTCCCAGCTTCGCCAACACACCCTAGATACACAACTTGCTTTTTTATTCATTTGTATTAATCAAGGTGGGGATAAGAAATGGTATTCCAGAAATACATGATTCAGCAATTGGCAGGTTTTCCTAAATATTAATGTTGGTGTCAAATACAGACACTAAATATTAGAGATCTGGCAACATATTCACCTGTACAGGGTACAGTGCTGCAGATGAAAGAGTCATGAATCTTACTCTGGTATATGGGAATGCGGTTATGAGAGTTACATAGAAGCTTTATATGGGGTATCCATTCTCTGCTTATTCTAAATAGACTGTAATCCCACATCTGTGCAATGGAAAGAACATTGAAACAGAGGTGAGAATATAGGTGGATCTAGTGGTATTATATAGTTTTTCCACTAGAGCCATTATATAATTTTTCAGCAGGAACGGGCCTCTGAGATTACATAAGCCGAAATTCTAATTTCATGAGTTACGAATTTTAAAGCCCTACAGCATGTAATTGATTGGTCCAAAGTTTCCCACTGAAGTGACAAAGCTGAGATTCTGACCCAAACATTTCCGGACCAGAGGACCTTCCCGTGACCCTGTGCTGATACGATGTTGCCTCTCCTTGAATTTCTTCGCCAGTAAAATGACGCCAAGAAAGTTGAGCAGCGGTTTTCACAAGGTCTGGTTAGAAACGGGCACCAGATGATGAAGGGTAATCAAGGCTGGAGGCCGCACTGGAGTTCAGTATGGGATTTATTTGAAAAAAACTCAGGACAAAAAAATTGAAAGCCAGCTATTGATGGTCTACCTCTAAGTTCTATAAATGCAAAATCATCTTGTATATGTTCAATTTTTTAAAAAATTTCACTCTCATAAATCAAGTAATTTATTACCATTCAAAAATATTATAGGTTCTTATTTAGTTTTGTTTTTCTAAGGATGGAAAATGGGATATTTAAGAGGTGTTATTACAGACATATTTCCAACATGAAAAATATTGATAGTTATCACTTCTTGAATGCTCACCAAGTTCCTGGCACAGTTTCGCGAACTTTGCATACACTAATTCATTGAATCCTTACACTATCCCCATTAAATGTGGTTGTAATTTTCACCTCATTTTAAAAATGAAGAAACTAAAGAGTAAAAAGATTAAACAATTTATTCAACATCACACAGCTAAGCAAATGGCACATTCAGGCTGAACATGCTAACTTGGAAAAAGAGTCTTCTCAGATATAATTAAGTTGGGTCACATTCACGAGTTCCTAGTGCGCATGTCATCTGGGGCACCACCATTCAACCACATTTCATTATTTTTGGAGGGTCATTGTTTTTAGGAGATGCTGTTACCATGTGGTTTGTTGAAAGATTTTTCTCATTCCTAGGCTGCCAGTTTTCAATGACTCTTTTTTTTTTTGCAAAAATAACTGTCATTTCCTTGGTTTGATTTTATATTTTATACTTTTGTAAGACCTTAGTTCATTTAATGTGCATCCATCTGTCATCTTACCCCTGCAGTACATTTTAAATCATGAATCACAGTGATACATGCACCTATAGATTCTATTGTGTGCATGATAGTCATCATCTAACGCAGTCTGTTAAAAGTACACTACAAAGCTTAGAATCTACATTGTATTATTTCTTTGTTGCAACGAGGTCATAGGAGTTTTCAAAAAAAGGTACGAATGCCTCGGTGGGTTGAAAGTACTCAAATTTCATGTCTTTTCCATTTTTCCAATTAAAGTAGGTCTATCCTGACCTGCTAGATTAGTGGAAATATTTATTTTCAAGCTTCTGAATTCAGAATATAGAGAGTTTAATCACAGATGATGTTTCCTTCCATTTGCCACGTAGAGGAAACAGGACTATATGATCCATCCACAGCCTTTGGCTCCTGCTTTTTCTTTCTTCTTTTGAGAGAAAGGCACTTCTTTTGATGTATGTAGCAGCTATGAGGCATCAACATAGAAAACCCATGCAACACAGTCTGATGTTCTTACTGGTCCAGGTGTCTGTCCCAGTTCCTACCATACACAGGCCTCAGGGACCAAAATTATAATCGTTTAATTCATATTTATATACCCAACATTGTCTCCAAAGATATCTGCTATCGCAGAGTACTCAATCGGAAAGTGATGGCAATCCTTATTTTTCTAGAGTAAACTTTCTCCAACAAATGTCTTGAAACTTGTGTGGAGTCCAGGTAACCAGTTATGATTCCCTTCTCTCACGATGAATTCCCCGTCAGTGGATAGCAGCCAGGAACGATTCAGTCTTTCATAAAGAATCTAATATCATGGAACCTCAAAAAATAAGAGGTTGGGTTTTTTTTAAGTCATTCTTCCCAGGAAAGTACTTTCCCAGGAAAGTACCTGGAAATGTAATTATTTCCTCCCTGGCAACTAGTTGCATATACAAAAGGATGCTGGACTTGGAGAATTTATGCAGTCTTAACATAAGTACTTTTATTCTTTAATTAATTAATTATTTTATTTTGTTTTTAAAAATAGACTTTATTTTTTTAAACACTTGCAGGTTTACAGAAAATAAAGAAGAGAGAGTGCACATGTATCCCCTCCTCTCCATGCAGTCTCCCCTATTGTTAATGTCTTTGCATTAATGTGTGGTACCTTTGTTATAAAACATGAATCATTATTGTTACATTATTAAGAACTGAAGCTCATAGCTTACATTAGGGTTCGCTCTTTGTGCTGTAAAGTTCTCTAGGTCTTGATGTGCATGTCACGAATTCACCATTACAGTGTTGCACAGGTAGTCTAGTTGCCTTAAAATTACGTTATGCACCATCCACTCATTCCCTCTTCTCTCTCTCCCTCCCTCCCCATCCCCTGGCAACCACTGATCTTTTTAATGTCTCCATAGTTTTGTAATTTTAGAAGGTCATATAGTTGCAATCATGTAGTATGTAGCCCTTTAAGACTGAATTCTTTCATGTCATATGCATTTATGATACCTCTATGTCCTGTGTGGCTTAGTAGCTCATTTATTTTTATCATTGGCTGTATTCCACTGAATAGAATGGTCTGTCCAGGTATTTTGCCCATTTTTTTATTAGGTTGTTTCTTTTGCTATTGTTGAGTTTTAACAGTTCTCTGGATATTTTGAAAGTAATTCCTTTATCAGATATATTTTTGCAAACATGTTCCCCCATTCTGCGGCTTGTCTTTTTATTCTTGTAATAGAGTTTTAATTTTTAATTAATTCAACCTCATTCTTTTTCTTTCATAGATTGTGCTATTGGGTGTTGTGCATCGAAAGTTACTACCAAGTCCAAGGTCACCTAGATTTTATTACTATGCTGTTTTCTATGAGTTTTATAGTTCTGTGTTTTATATTGAGGTCTACAATCCATTTTGAGTCTATTTTTATGAGAGTAGAAGGTCTATTTTGTGTGTGCGTGGATGTTCAGCTATTCCAACATTATCTGTTGAAAAGACAATCCTTTCTCCATTGAATTGGCTTTGATTGTCTGTCAAAAATCAGTTGACTATATTAGTGTTGGTCTATTTTGGGTTCTCCATTCTGTCCCATTGGTTTATATATTTTTCACTAGTATCATACTGTTTTGATTACCTTAGTTTTATAATAAGTTTTGAGACTGGGAGGGGGCAGTAATCTTTTTTCCTTTTCTATATTGTGTTGGCTACTGCATGGATCTTTCAATATTCCATACAAACTTTAGGGTTGGATCATTGGTATCCACAGAACCACTTGTTGGATTTTATTGAAAATGCATTGTAATTGACATCTTAACACTATTGAGTCTTCCTCTCAATGAACATGGAGTATCTCTATTGAGTTCTTCATTGATTTCTGTACCTTAGGATTTTATAGGTTTTCTCAGATAGATACTGTATATATTTTGGTATATTTATACCTGAGTACTTCTCTTTTTTGATGCTAATATGAATGGTGTTTTTTTTTTTAATTTCAAATGCTGATTGTTCAAATGCAATTGTCTTTTGCATGTTGTACTTGTATCCTGCAACCTTGTTATAACTGCTTTTAGGTCCAGGAGTTCTTTTGTTGACTCTTCTGTATTTTTTATGAAGACAGCGGTATCTTCTCTAAACAATAACCATTTTATTTCCTTTTTTATTACTAGATTAGCTAGGAGTGGTAAGAGGGTACATCATTAACTTGTTTTTAAGATAAAGAGAGTTTAAGGCATTAAAGAATTTTTAAAAGGAGAGAGAGTATCAAATTTGAATTTTGGAAAGATAATGCAAATGCCAGTGAAGAGGACAGATGTATACTGGTGATAACGAGATCCACCAGGCTGAAGGCTGTGGAAGCTGTCCCACTAATGCTTGATGGCTACCTGAACTAAGACTACAGCAGTGGAAGTCAATAGAATGAATGACTTACACAGGTGTTATAGGGATAAACTAATCTATAGGATTTGGTGATGAATGATATGAAAGAACGAGGGTATCAATGATGATTCTAGGCTTTTAGGATTGAATGACTGGATGAATGCAAATGCTCTTACCCAAGACACAATATGCAGAAGCAGGAACCGGATAAAAGTGATGATAATCAACTCTCTATGGTGCATGATGTGCCACAGTACCTCTAGGTAGAGATTTATAATTCATATTAGAATTAAATGGCTCCAAAGTTCAGGGAAGAGGTGTATACCAGTGGCTGATTGAGAGCTATCTATGCAAAGACAGAAATGGAATCTCTGTGAGCCTCTAGAATAGAGATAAAGACATTATAAATTGTAAAAACCAATTATAACCTCTTAGTCATTAGATATTAAATTTCATAACTTAAAAGAAAGGACAGCCCTTCATGAACATGTGTGAAACTGAAGCATTCCTAGAAAGTATTTGGCTTTCCCTAGTAGTCTTTAAATATTAACCAGCCTCAAGTCCGGTGACTAATAAGACTTATATAATTCAATCATATGAGTCATGTTTAGGCAAAACAGTTTCCTGTGGATAAAATAATGTATAGCATCCAAAACCAGTTCATACTGAATATTTAAAAAGTACCTGACATTTTATTTATAACAAATATCCAAAGAAACAAATGTTCAAGAAAAAAGTCGTCCTAGCCTATTTGAAACAAATTCTGGGTTCTCACTAACTTATGGTATTGATTTAAAATTCATATATTATTTATCCTATATCATTACAATTCATATTTTTATTTGTATGATAAACTACTAGGCGCAAGGTACTGTGCTGAGCATTCTGTGGGATGCAAAGATAAATCAAACATAAAGTGTCCTTGACAAACTTATGGACTAGTATGGGGAAATAAGATACAACCTTAGGCAAGTATTCAAGAAGTACAGAGTAAAGAATCACAGATAATTTAAAAATGAAAGTAAGAAAGCAATCCCATTTACAACAGCATCAAAGACACATAAAAGGCTTAGAAATAAATTTAACAAAAGCAGTTCAATACTTACAGTCTAGAAACAACAAAACATTGTTGAAAGAAAATAAAGAAGAACTGAAAAATGGAAAAGCATACTGTATTCATGGATTATAACCATCATTTTGCATTGTGAAAAAGACCATACCCTACATGTTGGTGTACAGGGGCAACACAATCTCTATCAGATTCCCAAATCACTTCTTCCTAGAAATTGACAAGCTGATTCTAAAATATACATGGAATTGAGAGGGACCTAAAATAGACAAAACAATCTTGGAAAAAGAACAAACTAGAACTCACACTTCCTGATTTAAAAATTTACTTAAAATCAATGGCAATAAAGACAGAGTGTACTGGAACAGGATACTAAGGGGGAGAGAGAGAGAGAGAGAGAGAGAGAGAGAGAGAGAGAATGTGTGTGTAGAAAAATAAATAATTCTATTGAATCATCCAGAAATAAATCCATACATGTATGGCTAAAAGATGTCAGGACTGTTCAGCATAATAAAGAATATTCTTTTCTTATCCAAGTATGGCTTACTTGTTGCTTTATAAGATAGTATTTCTGAATAAATTTCATTTCAGTCCTTGATTATATGTTCACTGAAGACCATTTAATATTATTATTTGTAAGAATTTGGCATAGAGCACTGTACACAGTAGAGGATTGATGAAAACTTATGAAAGGAGGAAAATCATCCAGAGAAGTCAGCAATGCAGGAAAGGAAAAAAGGAAAGGAAGGAAGGAAGAAAGAAGAAAACAGTTTTTCCCATGTCCCCCAAAATTTAGCAGTCTCAGTGACCCCAGGGATAATTCAATTTTCACATTTAAGGGGACTGAAGATTCTAAAGAGGTTAAATGGGGTCTCCAAGTTCACAGTGCTTGCTAAGAACAAAGCTAGTAAAGACTTGGTTTTCTGACCCTTCACTCGGAGTCCCTCACACTGCACTGCAGCGCTGCTTCACTGAAGTGCAATCTAATTGAGGGTGTCAGTGGAAAAATGTTTTTCCATGATACAGAATATTGCTTTACTTATCCTTAAAATGGAGGTCCAGTCATGGATTCTAAAATGAAATGTGAAAATAAAATGTGTAATAGAAATCATAGCTAATTGAGTTTACGGCTCAGTCTTTTTCTGTTTTATTACTGTGGTTGAGCTAACTACTGAAAAACAAACAAACAAGGAAACTCATATCAGCTAATACCCACAGAGTGTAATGTATGGCTTGGCAGAGCTGATGCAACAGAATTTAAGTATCAGACTAAAATCAGGGGACTATTCTAATTTTTTTCTTTGACTTCATAAATTCTTTCGAAATAAGTGAGGGATATACATGAAATTATCCAGTAGCCCCCCCAGATCACTGAAATTCCTCAAAAATAGGAATCTCTGGGGATGAGGCCCAGCAAATTATATCTTAATAAGCCTTTCAGTTTGTTCTGAAGTGCCCCAAAATTCTGAATCACTACTTTGGTTTATGCCCATCAACAATTTTCACCTAAATGACTGAAGTTGTTTCCCATTGTCTTGCTTTCCATCCTACTCAACAAATTATCTACAGGGTTGCCAGAAAGAAAAAATTGTAAGATAAAAATCTGACAGTATTATTTCATTCATTCATCAGATATTTATTGAGAGTTCTAGTCCTTCCCAGCACCGCAGTGAATTATGAAGGACAAAGATTTCTGTTGTTATGGCTCTTACATTGAGGGTCTTCCCGCTCCCCACACCTCTGCACACACAAACTCCTCAGTGACTTCCTGTGCTTAGGAGAAAGTCTAGACTCCTCTGCATGGTAGGCACAGCACGGAGTGGTCCAGGCTGCCTCTGAGGATTCAGTTCCCATCCTGCAACCTACAATCCAGCCACAGCATGCCAAGTGGTTTCCTACTTCCATTCTTCTGTAAAGTGATCCATCCTCTCCTTGGGGTAGCCCCCCAAACCCTGTTCTACTGGTTTTGGTAACCCCTACATGTATTTTAAGATTCAAGAATCACGTGTGACCAAAATTCATGTAAGAAGAAACAGATGGCCTGAATTGGCCTATGTCTATAAAAGAAATAAAATAAATAATTAATAACTTTTTAAAAGAGCAAGCACCAGGCCCTGATGGGTTTACTGGTGAATTCTACCTAACATTTAAGGAATAAGTTAGACCAAATCTCTACAATTTCTTTTACAGAATGAAAGAAAAGGAAATACTTCCTAACTCATTCTATGACACCAGAATTACCTTAATACCAAATTCAGATAAAGACATTACATGAAAAGAAAATTACAATCCAGTATGTTTCATGAACATAGATACAAAAATCCTCAACAAAGCATTAGCAGATCAAATTTAAAAAATACAAAGAAATATCTATCAAAAAGCAAAATAAAAATGTAAATGGTAAACTGGAAAATGTTTTCAACAAATATGACAATCATAAAATTATTATACTTAATATGTAATGATCTATTACCAAATAATAGGAATATCAATAAAAGCCCATAAGAGAATGACAAGGGATAATGAGAGAGAAGATACCCTTAAGCTCATCACCACCCTTTCCATGGTCCATGCCATCAACTGAGCCATCCTTACCAGTGTGTGGAGTTACATGGTTAAATTATTATGCAGAATCATGTTACCAACAGAGAGTCTTGCATTGCATTTGAATTCTAAAGCTTTTAAACAACAGAATCCCTTTTAAAAATGTAGACAATCTATAGGATAAATATCAATAACTGATTTAATGTAAATGATGGGGACCCATGAGAGCCAAAACAATCTTGAAAGAAAAAAAAAAAACAGTTGGAGGATACACACTTCCAATCCCCAAACTAACTACTGAGCTATGGTAATCAAGATTGTGTATAACTGACATTAGGAAAAATAAATGGACAATGGGATAGAATTGAAAGTCCTGAAATAAGCCCATGCACTTTGGGTTGAAATGATATTTAATAAAGGAGGCAAGATCATTCAATTCAGAAAACACTCTTTACACCAAAAGTTTCAGGAACAGCTGAAAAAGAATAAAGTTGGACCCCCACCCCATACCATTTATAAATATTAACTAAAAATTAATCAAAGACTTAAATGTGAGTTTAAACTATAAATTTCTTAGAAAAAATAGGTGTAAATCTTTGTACTTTGTATATATGCCAAAAGTATGGCCAACAATAATGAAAGAAGGAAAGAAAGAAAAAAGAAAGAAAGAGAAAGAGAGAAAGAAAGAGAAAAGAAAAGAAAGGAGAAAGGGAAGACTGCATCAAAATACAAAACTTTTGTGCTTCAAGGGACACTATAAAGAAAATGAAAATGCTACCCACAGGATGGGAGAGAATATTTACAAACTGCATGTCTGATAAAGGTCTAATATCCAGAATATATTTTACAAAATTCTTGCAATTCATCAATAAAAAGACAACACAATTTAAAAGTGAACAATTAAAAGAGATGCCTCTTTAAAGAACATACAATAATAATGGTCAGTCATGAAAAGATGCTTGATCATTAGTCATTAGGGAAATGCAAATCAAAAAACAATGAGCCCTGTCCAGGTGGCTTGTTTGGATGGAGCACCATCCAGTACATCGCAAGGTTGCATGTTTGTTCCCCGGTTAAGGCACATACATACATACATAGGTTGTGGGATTGAACACTAGTCAGGGCACATATGGGAGGCAACAGATCGATGTTTCTCTCTCACATCTCTCTCTCTCCCTTTCCTTTCCTTCCTCTCTCTCTAAAGTCAATAAAAACATACCCTTGGGTGAGGATTAAAAAAAAAATGACATACCACTTTCCACACACCAGGATCACTAGAGTGAACTAGTCAGCAAGCTCTGGTGAGGGTGTGGAGAGACCCTGACCTTCATACACTGCTGGTGGGAATGGGAAATGGTGCAGCCCCTTTGGAAACAGTTTGGCTCGTCCTCAAAAGTTAAACACAGAGTTACCATATGATGCAGCAATTTCACTTGCAGATATACACCCAAGAGAATTGCACAAAAACTTGTACACCAACGTTCTAAGCAGTATTACTCATCATGCAAACAACTCAAATGTCCATCAACTGATGAATGGCTAAATAAAATGTACTATATGCATAGGAGAGAATACTATTGATTTATAAGAAGAAAAGAATAACTGATTCATACCATAATATGGTTAACCTTGAAGACATTACACTAAGTGAAAGAAGTCCAACATAAAAGCTATGTGTTGTATGATTCCATTTATACAAAATGCCTGGAAAAGACAGATCCATGGCAACAGAAACTAGATAGTGCCTGCCCGCATCTGATGTTGGGGAATAGAAGGTCACTACTAGTGATTTTCATCACTCTTTCAGGTGATGCCAATGTTTTAGAAGTAGATCATGGTGATAACCGCACAACTTGTAAATATACGAAAAGCCACTAAATTGCATACTTTATTTTTTTTAAGATTTTATTTATTTATCTTTAGAGGGGAAGGGAAGGAGAGAGGGAGAGAAATGTCAATGTGTGGTTGCCTCTCATGCATCCCCTGCTGGGAACTGGCCTGCAACCCAGGCCTGTGCCCTGACTGGGAATTGAACCGCGATCCTTTGGTTTGCAGGCCCGCGCTCAATCCACTGAGCTACACGAGCCAGGGCAAATCGCATACTTTAAAGAGTAAATTGTAAATTGAATTTTATCTCAATGCAAAATAATTAAAAATATAAAATTAATGAATGTAATAAACAAGCTATGTCACAAGCAATCAAAGAAATGTAAATCAAAACAAAAGGTTATTTTTCCATTGCCTTGCCAGATTTTACCAAAAACAAAAAAAAGAATACTCACTGCTGACAAGAATTCTTATTGTTGTAAGAACTATAAATTGATTGATTCTTTCTGGAAAATAATTTTGTTATATTTATTAAAAAACTTAAAAATGCTAAATCTATTTAATTTAGTTATCCCAATTCTAGAAATCTAAACTCCATATTTGGCAGATCATATAAAGTTAGTGTCTTTATCATTTATTATGAACCTCCCTTCCCTAGACCCTATTTGGATTCTACGTAATGGTTTTCATCCTGTCTATTGTATTACTTCTACAACTAGATTCCACCTTATTTATCTCATTTAGATGGCTATAACAGAATTTACAACACCTGCCCATCTCCCCAGCTCCTTTCCCTACAATTCATTCAGCCTGGTTACCATCTTAAACTTCCTGACACCTTCTGCTGTTGTTATCATCAAAAGTCCCTAATCCATGTTCTCCCACAAAAGTAGGAGGTCAGAGGGGTGCTATTGACTGCTTTGCCTCATAAGGGCATTTTCTAGAACCAGAATGCTTGCATTTGAACTCCAGCTTTGCTACTTGCCGTCTAAGTTATCTGGGTCCCTGTACCTTTATTACATAGAGTTGTAAAAATTATAAAATTGATACGTGGAAACTGCTCAGATCAGCATTGGCAAATAGCAAAACCTATTATTATTACATCATTATCACCTCATAGAGATATGGTGAGGCTCAAGTAAGATAATGTGTATCAAACTCCTTTGTAATGTACTATTAGCATTTTGCATTATAGTGACACATGTCTCCATCACTCCCATAGATTACAGAAGAACAAGGACTTCCACTTATTTTAGTGGCCCACTTTGCACATAGCAAATGCTCAAAAGTTTGTATTTTAATGAAATGTTACCTTATGAATGAATCACCGTTGACTTTTAGTTGTGTTTAGAAGAAAGCCTGAATACGATTACATCAAGACCACTCCCCATCTCGCTATATAACACATAGGCCCACTCATGTCTTCTGCTACGTTCATGATCTTCAAAGTGGAGTCCACAATGGACAGTCCACTGCAACAGGGGAAGGCAATTTTAAAAATTCTATAACAACTTATTTTTTACCTCATCTGGGTAAATTTTAATTTTTGTATGTATCATTACTAATGTATATGAAAATGCTATAATATATAAATAAATGTTAAATGTGCATTGGAAGTACAGGCTCAACATATTTTTGCTGACTTCCAGCCAAGATGGAGGTACAGGTAGACACACTTTGCCTTCTTGCACAACCAAAAGGACAACAAAAAAGTTTAAAAACAGAAACTATTCAGAACTGCCAGAAAATCGAACTGCATGAAAGTTTGACAACCAGAGTTAAAAAAAGAAACATTCACGCAGACCAGCAGGAGGTGTGGACAGGCAGCCCGAGTGCGGATGACTCACATCAAGGTTAGCACCTCGCCTGGAGGACCGGACAGGTCAGGAGGCAGCTGATAGAGGAGGCAGCCCCACATTCATGTGCAGATAAGCCAAGAGGAACAACTGGGGAGCAAGACAGACCACACAACCCAGGGTTCCAGTGCAGTGAAATAAAACTCCAAAACCTGACTGAAAAAAATCTATGGGGGTTGCAGTGGTGAGAGAAACTCCCAGCCTCACAGGAGAGTTCGTTGGAGAGGCCCACAGGGTCCTAGAATATACACAAACCCACCCACCTGGGAATCAGCACCAGAAGGGCCCGATTTGCTTGTGGGAAGCAAGGGAAGTGACTGACAATTGGCCAAGAGCCCAGCAGGCAGCACTGTCCCCTCTCAGACCCCTCCCCCACATACAGCGCCACACTGCAGGTTGCCCTGCCCTGGCGAATACCTGAGGATCTGCCCCTTGCTATGTAACTGGCATTCGGAGACAAAGAACTATGGCCCAAATGAAAGAAAAGATCAAAGCTCCAGAAAAAATACAGCTAAGTGATGAAGAGAGAGGCAACCTATCAGATGCAGAGTTCAAAACACTGGTAATCAGGATGCTCACAGAATTGGTTGAGTATGGTCACAAAATAGAGGAAAGAGTGAAGGCTGTGCAAAGTGAAATAAAGGAAAATGCACAGGGAACCAGCAGTGATGGGAAGGAAACTGGGACTCAAATAAACATTTGACCAGAACAGAATGAAGAAACAAGAATTCAAAAAAAAAAAAAAAATGATGAAAGGCTTAGGAACCTCCAGGACAACTTTAAATGTTCCAACATCCAAATCATAGGGCTGCCAGAGGGAGAAGAAGAAGAGCAAGAAATGGAAGACTTATTTGAAAACATAATGAAGGAGAACTTCCCCAATCTGGCAAAGGAAATAGACTTCCAGGAAGCTCAGAGAGTCCCAAAGAAGGTGGACTTAAGGAAGCACATACCAAGGCAAGACATAATTACATTACCAAAGATTAAAGATAAGGAGAGGATCTTAAAGCAGCAAGAGAACAGGAGTTCCCATTAAACTATCAGCTGATTTCTCTAAAGAAACCTTGCAGGCAAGAAGGGGCTGGAAAGAAGTATTCAAGTTATGAAAGGCAAGATCCTACATCCAAGATTACTCTGTCCAGCAAAGCCATCATTTATAATGGAAGGGCAGATAAAGTGCTTCCCACATAAGGTAAAGTTAAAAGAGTTCATCATCACCAACACCCCATTATATGAAATGTTAAAGGGTCTTATCTAAGTAAAAGAAGATAAAAATATGAACAGTAAAATGACAACAAACTCACAACTGTCAACAACGGAACCTAAAAAAAAAAAATGAACTAAGCAAACAATAGAACAGGAACAGAATCACAGAAATAGAGATCATATGGAGGGTTACCAGTGGGGAGGGGGAGGGGGGGAAATGCGGGAAAAGGTACAGATAATAAGAAGCATAAACCATAGGTACAAAATAGACAGGGGGAGGTTGAGAGATAGTATGGGAAATGTAGAGGCCAAAGAACTTATATGTCTGGCCCATGGACATGAGCTAAGGTGGAGGAATGATGGTGGGGGTGTACAGGGAGGAGGGGAATAAAGGAGAGAAAAAAATAGGACAACTGTAATAGCATAATCGATTAAATATATTTTTAAAAATTTTACTAAAGGGGTGTACCATCTAGAAAGTCTAGAGATCAGCACGTCACTCCACAACGTGGTCTGTCTCCTAGCACCCAGATGACCTGACTCTCCCCTCCTCCTAGAACTCACTTTATATCTTTCCAAATCTGGCCCGCAACTTTTCAAGCTGCAACTTGAATTTTCCCCCCCCAAGACCTAAACACCACCAAAGGTAAGCTTCTTAAAAGAAGTGTCTACATCCGGTCCATCATTGCCTTATCCCTCCCAACACAGATGTCCTGCACTGGGAGGCAGGAGACGGTGCCAGTTACTAGCAGAGGCTCAGATTCTTCTAGCACTTGAGGGACTTAGCAGCCTGAGCCTCAGGTTCACTTGCCTGATAGGGACGGTGAGACGGTTAAATCAGCTATAACCTGGAACATAACAAGCACTTTCAAGTGTCTCCCTGAGATTTAAACACAGTCAAGTCTGAAAAGTACGCATGAGTGAGTGACTCAATCTTCTCTACTCGTCCCTTCATCTTTACAACTTTCCTGAGATTACGGTGGCACTTTTCACTTGGATTGATCACCTCACATACTTTTCCGAGAGTCTTGTGAATTAATCTCCTTAAGACCAGTAACCAGGCTTAGCTTTGTTTTAATAGTGTCATTGTTGCTGCTGTGCATTTTAATGAGATTAGCTCCTCTGTATTTCTGGGAGGGGGAGGGGGAAGCTGTGAATCTGGGGACTAAACTCTCCTTTTGAATTGTCAAAAGCGTTTTAATTTATTTCTAGTTTTCACAGTTTCACATGAGTGTTGCAAAACTAATACTGGTTGATTCCCTGCACAGATAATAGAGTTAAATAAAAAAAAAAAAAAACATTATCTTGGCTCAGGATGATTATTAATTCAGTAGTATTATTTAGTCCAGAAAATGTCAAAAATTCATGAAATATAAAATGAAAAATACTATAATCATTTGAGAAGACAGTTTGACAGTTTCATTCAAAGCTCAACATGGTCTTCCCATACAATGCAGTAATCACTCTCCTAGGTATTTATCCAAGTGAATTAAAAACTCACTTTGCATGTCCACCAAAAACCCTGCACACGAATGTTTATAGAAGCTTTACTAATAAGTGCCAAAAACTAGGAGCAACCAAGATATGCCCTTCTTTCTATCCGTGAATGGAGAAACAAACTGAGGTATAATCATTTGATGGAATTGCATTCAGCAGTAAAATGAGATGAGACATAAGTCATTCCAGAATAAGTTATTGGGAAACCTTAACTACTCATTACTGAGTAGAAGAAGCCAGTCTAAAAAACACGTCCTGCCTGACTCCAACTACAGGACCTACCAGAGAGGCAAAACTAGAGATCCCACAAGCAGGTGAGCGGCTGCCCTGGGTTCAAGGGGAGGCCGGAGGGATGAATCAATGGGGCACAGGGGAGTTTTAGGGGCATTCGAAATCATTGTATGGGACAGTGTATTGGCAGACGCGTGACACTATGTATTTGTCAAAACCTACAGAACTGTACAACACAAACAATGAAACCCAATGTCAACTCTAAACTTTAATTAACAATAACATATCATGATTGATTCATCAATTGTAACAAACGTACTGCAAAATTGCACGATGTTAATAATAGAGAAAATTGTGCAGAGGGAAAATGCACATCTGGGAATTCTTTACATTCAGTGCAACTTTTTTTTGTAAACCTATAACTGCTTTAAAAATAAAATCTATTATTAGAAATTGTCCATGGTAAATAGAAAAATTAACTCACAGCAAATTATATATGCATGTGCATAAAAATACATACATAATATATGTGCATGTACATATATTCAGATAAAATGAAATAACTATATATATACATCTTTTCATGATAATCTTAAATGTTATATTCTGTTATTTTCCCTCTCAACATAATGCTTCTACAGAGACTAACTGCTAATGACAGGTGAGGAAATGCACACAGCTATGCTAAATCACGCTTACAAAAAATTTGATAATGAACAGCAGTAGCATTTAAATGGATAGTTGTGGGAGTCTGAAAGTCTAGGAAGGAATTATTTTTAAAGGATATAATGATGCCGGTTTTGAAAATACATAGTCAGTAGCTCAGTGAATTTTATTCTTTAGTTACTTCACTTTCAAGAATTTCAAATGGATACCAGAACACAAAACTGCATAGTGACAGTACCTATTAAATTTTCCCAGTGAGGTGAAGTGTGAGAAAAGCAAAAGAAGTACATACCAACTCCTTGAAGCTGACCATTATAATATGCTGATATTCTTCACCATTTTTACCTTCAATCTCACAGTCAGATGATGCTACCGGCAACAGAACAAGGATCAGGGGAGGAATTCCAAAGATATACCTAAAAGAAACTGAAGTCAACAGTAAGTAAGAATAAGCTAAATATTATAAGTCATATTATCTGATTTGATAGTGGCATTTCCATGGACCTGACCACGTGGGTCTAATAATTGTAAACATGCATCTTGGTTTTTTGATAGAGTGGGAAGAACTCTAAGATTCAATATTAAATAAAAACAAAAGTAAGACAGAATTTTAGTGTTCAGGTTTCTTTCACTTTTTATTTGAGAAATTACTCTTTGAGAAAGTGCAGAAAAGGGTGGATGCCAGCAGAGACTCTTTGCTTCCGGGAAACACTCAACATATAAATAGGATTTATCTAATTCTGATTTATGTTGAACATCCCTACAAGAAAAGGCATCCACAGGTGAACAGGTAAACTAATGACAGGTGAAAACAGTTTGCATTTTTGAAATGTTATGATCTATGGCCTGTGATTGTATATGTACATAAAACTCAGTGGTTGTCCAAGTGGATGCATTAGATAATCTCCACAGTACTACTCTGTGATCATGTGTGTGTGAGTGTGTGTGTGTGTGTGTGTAGTGTTTAGCCTTCCCAGAAACGTCAAAGTTGACATTTGTGTTTTGAGACTCCTTATCTTTTCAGTAACTGCTGTTTCTAAGTACCCAGAGACCTCTATTGTCCTCAAACACTGTTTAGTTTCTTGATATGTTAGAAAAACCAGTAAATAAGTTCACACCCTGTTAACTAATTATTTGGGTTTTTTTTTATATAAGCCTTCCTAATTAGGGGCAATTGTGTAATCAAAAGGAATGAAATAATAAATGGTATGATTTGGAGCAGTAATAAAACAGGAATAGAAAGCCAGTGGTTCCCTGAGACATAAAAATCTGGTTATATAGGGACTTAATTCTTCATATGCCTGCCAGAGTTTCTTCTCTGCATCCTTTGGTAAACGCTTAGGTTATACTGGCAACGTATGTTCTGTGAATTCCCCAAATGAGCTTTATTTAACTGTACTTACTGAGTGCAAGGCATTTCACATGTGCACCTTCTCTGATGAAGATTACCAACAATGCTCCTTAAACCCCAAGGTACAAATATTGTGACAATGACCTAGACTGTTAAATATATCACAGAGTTCCCAATGGCATTGTCATCTATGATATCGTCATGTTATAAAAAATTGGTAGCATTTAATAAATTATGTGCCGTTAAATACCCATATTTTACAGATAAAGTAGGGTGGGTAGCAGATATGGGAACAAACATGAATCCTACATGAGTCTCGTCCTCACACGTCACCGACACTGGGAAAGGCAGTAAAAACAAAATGAGACATGGAATTTATTCATTGCTCGGCATGAAATGTCCGTACACATGACGAGCAGTAGTTCACTTAGGGGGATTAACAATAATGATGACAGTAGTTGCCTTTAACTGAACACCTACCATGTGACAAGCACCGTTAGGTGTCACATAGATATTGGTTCTAAAGAACAAGAGTTCTGCAAGTTAATCTTTTTCTGAAACATGAATAGTAGGTGCCAGCTCTGGATTTTAACCTGCTCTCGCTGCCTCGCCAGGACGTGATCAGAAATGGTCGTCATCTTTTGGTAACATGTGATTATGTTGGTCTCCTGGATGCAAACCACACCCAAGCACCATTACACAGCTCCGCTCTCTCTTCTGCTACTCTTCCTTCAGCCTGAAGATTCTCAAATGTGAACAACTACTAATGATTTGCAAGGTCCTGACTTTGTCATCAGATGTGCATGGATTGTAGAGAAACTAACTTTTCTCCATCACCTTACAGGTGTCCCCATGGTGTACTCTGGGGGAACTAGAAGATAAAAGAAAAGTCATAGGCACATAACTTGACATGAGCTCTAAGGGAAATACAACGAAGTAATTAAATCCCGGAATGAAATAGAGGCATTGTTATCATTACACACACATGTTATTTCAAAGGGACACCTTCTGTGCTTTAATGAAGGGGGGTGTTTCATTTTCTAGGTAGAGCACTAGCTGTAACTTCAACTTTCAATAATTTGTGCTTCCAAATTCACATAAGCCTGTTTATTCATTGAAAGGCATTTTACCAATGCTTTTGAATGATGACTTGGTGGAAAATTCAGTCTGTTTTTTGTGTGTAATAAAACTAGTTTCAAATTCTAAAACATAATGTCACTTATCAGTAAGAAGTGCCCTGTGATCCCATCATTACCGCTAAACAAGTTACCCTCAGTAAGAGCAGGGCGGAGCACGCCAGTGAGGTTTTACAGAGTGGACATGGGGTTTGTGTCTCGGCATGACAATGGGTTGTGGACTGAACGAATGACAGAGTATCTTTTAAGCTTCGCTTTCCTGGTTTGTAAAATGAAGATTGAGACTAAATGATCCCTTCACACCCCTTCCAAGTCTCAAGCACCTTACTGCTCATAATCTACCTGGGTCATCCACATGCAGTAACTGTTTAGATTTGAAATCGCTCATGAACAATGCTGCAAGGGCACCCTGGGCTTCGGACCTACACCTCAGAGATCCCCAGCTCTCATGCTAATGACTTGCTCTTTGGTCTGTAATTGAAGTCTTTTCTCCACACCATGTAGAGAGTAGCATTAGTATTGCCTGGTTTGAGCTTGCTTTAACACTGTCACAATGGGAAAAGGGCTCACTTTGTTTTGTTTCAAATTACGTATTGATACCCACACTTCCCCCAACCCTGACCTTTTCATTAAGTTACAGAGAAGACAAACCATAAAGAATAATGCAAGGCAAGCTTGGACTTGTGGAATTTTCTTTAGATCTCCTGAAGGGATTGAAACTGGAGAATTTGTTTTCAGTAGGGAATTTGGTTAAGCCAAAATGATGGCTGTCTAAAAAAATTCTTGTTGGTTTTTAATTTAAGCCAAATAATACATTCAATCCTCAGCTACTTAAGTTAGGGGGTCAAAGTGAACATAAATAAATTAGTTTCTACAATCCATCAAATCCAATCTTTTTTTTTTTCAGCCTTTAAGACCAATAAGTGTTAATTGTCCATTACAAACATCACATAGGTGTATTTTCACTGGAAATTTTAACAAGTGGTAAAAAGACATTCAGGATGGATTCGAAAACATCTGAATGTATAAGACTCGGTTTTCATATGATCAACTGGCACAAGCAAATGGGTGAATAAAGAACATGTTAATGAGTATAAAAGAATCGTATGTTATATGGAAATCAGCTCTTTAAGCTTTCAGAAATGAATGATCGCATCCCTGCTTACATAAACAAATCTTATAATCGCCACAAGCGGGTTCAGATTGGACTGTAAATTCTACCCACAAATCCCATGACAAACACTAAAGACACTTCTGAAGCCCTCCTATGACATTGCATATAATATTTCATGTCCATATCATGAATTAAGGGCTGCCAATTATTAACATTTTTGCAGATGGAGAATCTGAAACCCAAAAAGATGTTTTTGGGGTTTTTTTTCCCCATATATAAAGTGTCTAGAGAGAGGCAAGATTGAAATTCGGGTGTGTTAGGTTGAAAGAGTCTGGAAACTCAGCTTTTAGCCACCAACTTACCCTGCTTCCTTAAAAAAAAAAAAAAAAAAACCACACACACCCCAACAACTGTGTGCTGTTCAGTCAAGGGAAATGTACAACAACCCACCTTGCTCCACACGAACCTCACTACAGCACTTCCTGGCCAAGTCCTGACACGCTGCCATCATATACTCTTATCACAGGAAAAAAGACACTATTACTTGCTGTTATTTCACTAGGTTATGTGTCAGAGGTGAAGCCAGAAAAAAATCTCACATGTGGTAAGATGTGCCAGTTAGTCCTATGAAATGATCTTTTCCATTTTTGCTTAAGATAGTTAAATGTTGATGTGGTGCCCTTCACCCATGTTCAAGTTTTCTAATCTTTCTTAGCTCTCTGTTTTCAGTGCCATTCCATTTTTCGGCCCTCAAATATGAGTAAATTATCTCAACGACATAGCACAGTTGAGGACCACATAGTAGGTCCTCAATAACTTCAATTCCCAAATGAAGGAGCAAAGTAAAAAGGTGAAGGAAGAGTTAACCTTATCTTTAAGCTTCTAGTGAAATCTACTGAAGCAAACTGCAGAAAGCCATTTATTATAACCATTATTCCAAGGTTAGAGTTTTAATATTGCTTGCTGATAACAATTTATGGTGCACGATTAATATAGACATGTTTCAGAAAATAAACGCTTGTTCATAATGCGCACCCTTGCTTCCTTTTCTTGTGTCACCTTCCACTTCGGGTCAGAGGTGACGCGAGGATTACACACAACCAGGAACGATCCAGAAAGAAGTACCAGCTGGACCCATGGGCGTTGAAAGGAAAACAAGACTATACCTAATTTTTAATTCTCCACAAACTTCCGGAGGATGCCCATTATAAATCTTCTTCCATAATTGCCTTCTATACTCTAACCCGTGCCCCTTTATTCTGTTGCTGATCTGGTAATTCTGGGCTAGGTCCGGTCTTGATTCAACACCTTGGAGATGGGAAAGGGCTCGTGGGACCGCGCGCGGGAGCCAGGAAAGCCCACCGAGCAGGCGCCAAAGGGACCGACGAGCTGCTCCCGGTTCCAGCCCTCTCCCCCACCCGGCTCCTTTTGCTTGAGGAACTATTTACTGTAAAACTTTCCAATTTTCCTCAGCAGATTCTCCCCCTTCACATCTCTCTGTCCCATTTCTTCTTCCAGTAAACTTTTGGGCTCTGGCCACAGGGCTGCCATCGAAACCCAGCTCGCACCCCCCCCCCTCCGCCCCCTGCCCTCGCTCATTCCAGGTCTGAAATCCGCACAAATACAATCGGAAGAAAAAGAAACCTGAAACTGGCCTCTCCCGGTGCCACCCCGAGGACTTGGTTCCCGGCAAAAGGCACAAGGTACAGCCCTGAACGGAAACTCCCAGCCTCTCCGAGGGAGGAAAGCGGGGTTTTCCAGAGTCCTGTCCCCTTAGGGTTTAAAAGCACTTCTCGTGGGAGCCGCGCTTTCACTTCTCCAGGGAGTTGGGAGCCGTACGGAGCCCAAGCGTTCGCTCCCCGACGCCGGTAAATTGTAATCGGGAGCGGCCGGGAACGCGAGCAGGGCGGCTGGGCGAGGGGGACCGCGGGCAGCGGAGCTGAGGACGCCGGACAGAGCCCCGGTCTCCCGTGGAGACCCGCCTGCCCCAGCGGACCCGCGCGGAGGCTGCGGCGCTCGGTCCCGGGACAGAGAGGGGGCGTCGGGGATGGCTTCTCGCAGCCAGCCAGGCGCGGCTGCCCCAGGTGCCAGTGGCTTTGGGCCAGGGGACTCCGGCGCAGCTGCCGGCTGCGTGTGGGGGAGCCGGTGCTCTCCGCAGGTCCAAAGTGCAAGGCCCGGCTGTTTCCGGACGCACCTGGGCGCGGGGCGCGACGGCGCGCCCCGGAGCCCCCAGCGTGCCGGGCGCGCGAACTTGTGCGCCGGGAGCGCAGCGCTTACCATGGAACATGGTCTGCGGGAGGCGGGCGTGGTCATGATGACCGCAGCTGCAGCAGGAGCGGACTCTCACAGCCCATGGTCACTGCGAGGACCACCGTGTGCTCGGAGGTGCCGGTAGTCGGGCCCCGCGGCCGCCTCTGCCGCTGGTGCCTCTGCGGCTGGTTCCTCTGCCCCACTGCGCGCCCGCTGCTTCATCCATCCCAGGGGAGGGGGTGGGGGGAGCGGCACACGCCACGGCCCGGCAGGGCGCTCTGCCTTTCCCAGAACTTCCGTAGGATCTGCCGCAGTGTACTTTCAGTTTCTACTTCGCGCTGGGTCTGCAGGTTCGAGCTTTGGGTTCATCCCCAGGCGCCTTCCGTGGCCCCCATGCCCCGTGCACCTGTGTACCCCCCGCCCCTGGCGCTTTCTGTGAACCTGGACCAGGACTGGAGGAGGGCTCCGCAGGAGGACCGAGGGGGCGTTCTGAATTAGAGTGGTTCGAGGCAAGACACTTTCCAGATGACCTCTAGCCGCCTTGGCAGAGCTAAGTCCCTGGAATAGTCAAGCATCGGTTGCCAGTGTGTCACGGAAGCGACAAAAGTGTAGGACGAAAGCTGGGCTACGGCAAGCGGACGCCAGGGAGGGGGCGTAGCAGCTCTGGCCGCAGGTGTGATGGCCCGTGCCAAACGGTCTTCTAAAGAAAGAAAGTGGGAAGGATTGAGAAAGTCACGCCCTCGGCCTCTCCAGCTCCTCTCATCAGTGTCTTTCTGCTCTTCGGAGATGCACCTGCTCAGGTGAGACCTTAGCGAAAAATAATTCTGTGGGTCCACCCACGCTGGTAAAGGGAAATCTTTGGACGTGGAAATCAAAGCCCAGATTAGGTGGAGGAAGTGGAGTCTGTCAAATAACTGACTCTCACATTTGTATCTGAATTGGCTAAGAAATCATACTTTTCATTTTGACTGTGTGTTGCTGAGCAGTTAATTTTTTTTTCCAGGCCTGAATTATTTAGATATATCCTGTTTTAATTTGGTTTCTGTTAGTCTGCCGAAGCGTTGCTTACATGAAGGTGGGTAGTATAAAGTAATAACGGTGATAATAATAGTGGCTATTATGTATCTGTCGTTTGTTCTGCGCTAGTGATATGCTAAGTAAGCATTTTGCACGTGTGGTCTCATGCAACATTTTCTGTGAGGTAGACACTTCTCTTATCTGTGCTTCACAGATGTGGGAACCAAGACTTCCTCAAGTAATTTGGCAGAGTTCACCTAGCCAGTTGGTGAGGGAGCTTGTATACAAAACTGCTCCATTCTGGGTCCGGAGTCTGTGCGTGGAACCCTGCGTTAGAAGTCCTCCTGAATCATGTAGGAACTGATGCCAGGAAGGGGACAGGGCCATGCACCGTGTGGATGCATCTTTGCCCCAGTGTGAGGACCTCAGGAAAGGTTTCTGGAGGTTATGATTTCTGAATTGGGACCGCATCAGGAGTTCACCTGGGGATAGAGCATTCCTGATTCTGTTCTGGGGTGACGGAAGAGAGAAAGCGGGAAGGAAGAGAGAGAACACCAATGAAACGGAGAGCGAGACAGGACGGCTCAAGGCTGCAACTTGGATCCTTTATTTGTCTGTTAGGCTCATGCCCCACATCCAGTCCCCAGTCAAGCCCCGGTCACCTCTACCTCTGAAACATCCGAATCCACTCTACCTGCTCTGAGCATTGTCTGCGGGCCAACCATAGACACCAGAATGGCCAGCTTTCACTCTCGCCGGCGGCGACCCTTTCTCCTCCCAGGAGCCTGGCTACTTCCAATGACACCACCACGCCTGGGGCCCTGGGTGACCTGGGCTGTGCTGCCCCTCTGACCCTCTGTGGCTCCAGCCACACTGTCCTGTTTTTCTCCTACCCCAGCCAAGTCGCCTCCACCTAGGTACAGTGTCTAGACTCAGGCGGTCAGACAGGACTCCTTAGGGACAGAGTGAGACCACCACGGGGAGAGAAGGCATGCATGGGTGGGGACATGCCTGAGGCGAAGGATGCCAGTGCAGAGGGAGACAGGGACGATGGAGAGGAGGGCGCAAGGGAGAGCAGGGGAGGGAATGGGTGGGCAAAGCGGAGCACTTCCATGTGACTGGGACCGAGAGGAGAGATGGACGTGGAGGCACAGGAAGCTGCAGTGACTTTTGAGAGGGAATCCAGTACCTAAACGCACTTAGGTTGGTTCTTGATTGTCCCTGACATGGACATGGAGGTATAGGAATTGTCCAAACCCCCCCCCCTTTTTTTTTTTCACTTTTCAGGGACAGATAAAAGAGCCTCAATCAATAACTTCCTCAAGAGGAAATCCGTCTTCCTTTTTCATGCAATCACCACAAAACTTGGCACCATAAGGGCGCGTGCATAAGTGAGCATTGCGGGGGGCCTGAGGAGAAAGTACTCAGAGCTGCAGGAGAGACGTGAGTTCCTCGTTCTGACCCCAGATGCGAAGAATCGTCCTTCAGAAGAGAGGATTTGGAATTTTGTGTCTGAGTGGGCACGTTCTCACCACATTTTTATCATTTTTCTATGAGAAAAACGTTTCTGAATGAAGTCTGCAATGAATGGTTGATATTTTGATGAAGTGAACATTATTTTTTACAAGGCAGATGGGCAAGGACAAAATGTCTGTGAATTTTTATATGCTGATGTTTTATGATTAGGAGAACGGAGTTGCGACTGTCACATTTACTCACAGCCCCAGTGAATCGTGCGGAACAGTCAACATGGAAAGAAGATGTAAATTTTATAAATTATGACCAATAGATACTACAAGGGAAGACAACATTCTCAGGATTATTAATACAATGCAATAGAAACAATGAAATAAGATGATATAAAAGTCAACGTAAAGAGAGACTTGTTAAAGGTTAATCAGTGTCTTTTTTAATGTTCTATTGGGGTATCCAACCTTTTGGCACCTCTGGGCCACACCAGAAGAAGAAGTGTCGTCTTGGGCCACACGGTAAATACATTGTGACACGTAACCACGAAAAAATCTCATCATGTCTTAAGTAAATTAGTGGTTTTGTGTTGGGCCGCGTTCACAGCCATCCTGAGTCGCATGCAGTCTAGTGCCTTCAATCCAAATAGTCAATTATTGGTAACCTGAAAACATGTTCTTAATTAATTATCTGAACTATTTTTACCTAACTATAACTATTTTTGATGGTCTGAGATTTGAATGCCAGCTGTTGCTCTGTGTGAATTTTCTGAAGTTCCTAGGACTTAATTTTCCAGGCATGGCATTCAACATATTTTGGGGACACACACACACACACACAAGTGTGACATTTTTAATAGGCATGTGTTCTGTGCCATCGCCCAGGGCTCTGTGTTAGTGCATGCAAGGGCTCCCTGCTTGGTTTGATGCTCTACTGTCACTGTCTTGTGATTCTCACTTTTTTTTTTGTCAAAAGCACTCTCATTTTCCCAAATTCTGTAACTGGTTGTATACACACACATATTAAGCTGGGCATTGTGGATAGCAGTGCAAGTCTGGTGGGGAGATCAGAAGTTAAATGCATAATTTCAAAGCTAAAAGAATATTATAAAAAAGAAAGGACAAGACGTATTGGTATTTCAAACCAAGGATTTAAGGCAATCCAGGCAGACTCATTGTAAAGATTAATGAAACTGGGGTGCAGGAAAGGTTCATTTACCTGTCCAGTGGGAAAACAGCTATAATGGAGAAGCTATAAATTAAATTAGGTCTCTTTGTTTTCAGGCCTGAGCATGAAAATGAATTTTAAATTTTATCAGATGATTATTGAGCATCTATTTACATAGTTATGTTTTTTCCTGTTCCATTTCTAAATAAACTACAAATTTACCATAATGCTACATTCACGTTGCTAATAGCTAACTTAGAATTTTGTAATTAGATTCTTAATTGGTAGGTGTTTGTTCCTCATACTTAACTGAGCTTGGGCTATTTTTGTCAGATTTTTTTAGCTTCCTAAAGGGATTTTGGAATTCTCTTGTTTTTTAAAAACCATAGCTATTTAAGTATTATATAAACTCTTTGTTTCTGGATAGTTGGCTATAGTTCAACAATAAAAACATACTTGATTTAGCAGGATGAAGCCCAGAAATAAGAAAAGACTGCCAGTTTTGAGCATTATAAGAATGAAAATAAAAAGGCTTCTTTTGAAGTTTGAATCAAGGCAATGTCAAAATATCAAGAACCCTTGCCCAGGGTGGTATGGCTCAGTGGATTGAGTGCCGGCCTCAGTGGATTGGGGAACCAAAGGGCCACCAATTCAATTCCCAGTCAGGGCACATGGGTTGCAGGCCAGGTCCCCAGTTGGGGGCATGGGAGAGGCAACCACACATTGATGTTTGTCTCCCTCTTTCTCCTCCCCTTCTCCTCTCTCTAAAAATAAATAAATAAAATCTTTAAAAGTTATCAAGAATCCTGCTAGAAATGTGTATGTCAGCGTATTGGTGATTGCTTGAGCTGTAGAAGTGAATGAAATTACCCAACCTACCACTACGAAGGAAGCGACAGAGAACTAAGGCTGGGAGGAACCTTGAGTATTGAACACTAAAGGTAAATGGAGAAAAGGGTGCCCACCAAGAGAGTGACAAACAGTGGGCAGCAAAATGGGAAAGTCAGAATCTGGTGTCCCAGAAAGCCAAGGAGGATAGAATTTCAAGCTAAAGTAGGTAGTCAGTGTTTCCAAATGCCACAGAGAAGATTGGACAAGTGAAGTCCGAAAAGCAGGCCCACTGACTTGGCACAGGAGAGATTGTCGATATTCCTCATGGCAACAGTTTGAGAAAAACAACAGGGTTAGAAGCAGTATTCCAGTCTGTAGGGTGTAAGCAAAGATACAAATAAAGTGAGAGACAACTTTTTAAAGATATCTGGTCAAAGTAAAAGGTCTTGGGTAATGGTCTGAAAAGCAGGCCCGGTCTAACGGAGGTTTTCATTTTCATGTAGGAGAGGTACTAGAGCATATTTACATATTAATTGGTAAAATCGCATTCTTCTGAAGAAGTAGAAAAAGGTAGACTCAAGAAACCAAAGATGATTTATTGTTTTCTTATGCTTCCTTCATTTCTCTCTCCTCTTTCATGTTAGTCCTTAAATTGTCTAGTTCCGCATAATAGGAACCAACCATAGATCTAGTGTCTAATTTTATGTTGTTTATTGAAAGGTTCCCTTTAATACTCTCATGTCCACTTCTGGGTTGAGTATTGGCTATTGGAAGAGAAAAACAGTTCCTAAATTACCTTCAGAGGAAGCAAGTATAGCCTATGTAGTTTGCATTGTCCAGTAGTTTTGTGCATTAATGGATGCAGTGTGGGCAATCAGAGGTATCTTTCATGTACAAAATTCCGGAGAGATTATGCTTTTAACCTCTGCCTGTATAGATGCCTAATTAGGGATGATTATGCCTCTGACAGTTTTCTTCATGCAAGTTATTTGAAGAAAACGGAAAAATATTATCTTTTTTTTTTTGCCTTAAAGTCCCTGGAGAGGTTCCCTTAACATCATCCAGTTACTATGGAAGATGTTGTGTTGCTCTTATGAAGCCTTGGACAATAGTGGCAGTGTCTTATTCAACCTGGAATCCTCTGAAGTCAGCAGAATCCCATTCAAGATCCAGAGTCTACCCAAGTGTGGCTTGTGGAAAAGGAAGGAATCAGATGCACAGGTTTTCACTTGTTTTCGGAGAGAGCCAGTTCTTGCGGTGAACCTGCGACAACATCCAGCAATGTTGTAACAGCGATCACTGACTGACTTGAACTTATCTAAGTTTCTGGTAAGGGTGTCAGAATTCTCATAGTTAATAGATTCAGACCTTTTCTAATATGAAGGACTATGTAACCTATTAAAGTCCTTTTTTTTATTATATTAGATAATTAATCCAATCTTGTCCTACATATTGCCATTACCTTGGACCGTGAGTGAATTCTCAGAACCTCCGTTAATTTGTACATGGCATGGAATGATCATGTGTATTGTCACAGTAACGAAGTCCATAAACGGTAATCTGAAAAGATTTTGTGTTTTCCTGAGGGTATCAATCATGCATCAGTTAACCGACACCCTGTAAGCATGAAGCTACCATCAACGTGCTCACCTAAGTTGTTAATGTGTTAGCTGGCAATGACAAATACACCTCAATGAGAAGAGCACAAAAGTGAAGTTTCCGAGAGACTGAAACAGTGAGACACCAACTTCGGTGCATCAATATTTTCTCCAAACAATGGAACGAAGTGGCGTATGTTTTTCTCAGTGACATGCTCTATGCAATGGTGGCTAAAGGCTTTGATTTCCGCGTTTCTTTTACTATGTTGGTGATTTTCCTAATGTTTAACTAACAAGCTTTCTAAGTTTGTCCTACTCATTAGGTTTATTTGTTTTCTGATAAAAAGTTTTTTTTGGACCTGCCCTAGGCAGTGATTTTCAACCTTTTTCATTTCATGGCACACATAAACTGATTACTAAAATTCTGCAGCACACCAAAAAAATATTTTTCTTGCTGATATGATAAAAATAGGTATAATTTTAATTCACTCACCCTAGATGGCTATTGTGTTGGCTGTTATCATTTTTTTTATTTGGCAATGTAAGTGGAAAGAGGTCAGTGCCCCTGACTAAGTAGGTGCTGCATGTTTTAAAAGTTCTTGTGGCACACCCGTTGAAAAATCTCTGGTCTTAGGTAAGACATTGTTTCTTCCAGTAAAATGTAATGTTTTCTATTTCTTGTTATTTCTTTCCTTTCAAAGTAAGATTCTGTGTCATTTCTATTCTCTGTGACCTCTGAGCTTTTATTCAGATTTTAAAAGTTAAGCTTCTTTGATTTTAATATCCAAAGAACCCATTTTGCAACTTTTTAAAGAAAAGTATGAAATGATTGCTCCTTGCCAAACACAAATATGTTCCTATGTATTAACCTGTTTGAGTTTGTTTTTAAGCTTACAGTGTATGTATACATATATATGTCTATATATGTATGTATTTATATGAAACATACAATAAGACTTAACCCAAAAAACCAAGACAAAAATGAAAATTGTGTGTACTTGTGCACTTACCATTTAAGAATGATACTCTGAGACTAGAGGTATTTTCAGGCACTTTTGTTTAATAGCCAGATTTAAGTAAGTGACTTTAAAGTAAAATCCAAAAACAATCAAAACAAAACAGCAAAATTGAGGACTTTCAGGAGTCCTATCAAAAACAATCACTATCAAAAAGTGATAAAGTTTGGAGCCCCAAAGAAATCTCAGGAGGTTGAATCTAAAAAAGTGCTAGGAGATCTGAAATGGATCAAATTCATACTTTTCCATTTCTATATTCCTACTATAGTTGCTGTTAATCTTGATTGAGATTACTGTCTTCTTTATGACTTTAGTTTTTTCTAAGTCTTTTGATGACCTTAATAATAATCTATTTTGTTGACTTGAATTTGACTAAATACAATTCATTTTTACTTCCAGCTAATTTTTTATTGGATGTTAAACTGCATGTTGAGGAAATAAATAAGCCTCATGGCAAAACTTTTTTTAAATTTTTGTCCAAGTGCAGTTGTCTCCATTTTAGCCCCACCATTTCCCCCCAACCCCAGCCATCCCCACTTCCCACCCTTGATCCTACCCCCCTTTGGCTTTGTCCATGTGTCCTTTATAGTTGTTCCTGAAAACCCTTCTCCTTTTTCTCCATTATCCCCTCGCACCTCCCCTCTGGTTACTGTCAGTTTGTTCTTAATTTTGATGTCTCTGGTTTTATTTTGCTTGCTTGTTTGTTTTGTTGATTAGGTTGCACTTATAGGTGAGTTTGTAGCAGCACAATTTACCATAGCCAGGTGTTAGAAGCAACCTAAGTGTTCCCAGGAAATGAATGGATCAAAAAACTATGGTACATTTACACAATGAAATAGTATGTAGTAGAAAGAAAAAAAAAAAAACAGCTCCCACCCTTTGTGACAGCATGGATGGAAGTGGAGAGCGTTATGCTAAGTGATATAAGCCCGGTGGTGAAAGGCCAAACTTTTTTCAAGTAGCCTCTTTGGCAGTTCTTACTGATTCTTTTTCCATAGTGTCAGTGCAGCTAGTTCAGTATACCATATCAGTAAATGAAATTAGCTGGATCTTTGTTTTTCAGTGATACTAAGTACCGGATTATTATGTGTTTCTAAAATGTCCTGTTGCCAAGGCAATGAGTTTTTCCCCCTCCTGAAAAAGCACCAATAAAATTTTATGTAGCTGTTTGTTCCAGCAATGACTTTTGTATTACTAGAGGTAAAGGTCAAATAGCAAGGACACACATGGTAATCAGTTTACTCTTTGATTAGCCTGTAAAACGTCCTGAACAGCATTTTTGTTCTTACTCTATACACTCTAGGAAGATACAAAGGAAATCTCATAAGGATTGCTTCTCTCATCCTGAAGTTCATTAACTGGGTTTGTGTTTCTCCCTGGTAATAGTCAAGGTTGGCATGTAAATGTGCTCAAGTCTTTCCCAACCCTAAATAACCCTTCTTTTAATTCTGTGTATAGTTCTCAAGTAACACTAAGTTCTAGGTGTCTGGAACATACCAGTGTACAAAACAAATAATTTATATTAAAGTGAGTTCACATTCCAGTGGAGGCAATAGGCAATAAACAATAAAAAAAAATTACATAAAGCATTAGAAATTTACTAAGGTCTATGGAAAAAACAAGGTCAGAGTAGGGGATTTGTATTCGTGGAGGGAAGGAAGTGATAGAGGGAGAAAGGGTTGCGATTATGAATAGGCTTTAGCAGGAAGGTAACATCTGAACAAAGACTGAGATGAGGTGACCGAGTAAGTCACAGAGATGCCTGTAAGAAAGCATCTTCTGCAGAGAGGAAAGAAAGCCAGTGCCAAAGCTCTACTGCAGAGAATGTTTGCCTGGGGACTAGTATCTGCTTTTAATTACTCCCCTTTGTCCTTACTTTCTCATGTGCCTGACTCATTCTGAGCAGTCCACACTGATGGTGTCCACGCCTAGCCGTTCTTCACCCCAGGCACCCTGGCTTCTGTCCACCATGTCCTAGGTCGTCAGTGCACTAGTTGACAGTGCTACTTTTTAAATTTCCTTTTCAAAATAAAAGCAGATCATGTTAAATATAAACATGTAATAAATTGAAACAAAATTTTAAAAAACTCCATCTAACCATTGCACTTGTGATGCTTAATATGCTGTGAATATATATGTACATATATATATAGTTTTTTATTGTTGTTCAGTTACAGTTGCCCTCGTTTTTCCCCCATTGCCCTTCCCTGCCCTGACTACCCTTTCCACATTCAATCCTACCCCCACCATTTTCCTTGTCCATGGGTCCTTTATACAAACAGGTTCCTTGACTAGTTATTTTCCTCCTTTATCCCCCCTCCCCTCCCTTCTGGTCACTGTCAGATTGTTCTTTATTTCTATGTCTCTGGTTCTATTTTGCTCTCTTGTTTGTTTTGTTGATTAGATTCCTTATAGGTGAGATCATATGGTATTTATCTTTCACTTCCTGGCTTATTTCGCTTAGCATAATGCTCTCCAGTTCCATCCATGCTGTTGCAAAGGGTAGGAGCTCCTTCTTTCTTTCTGCTGCATAGAATTCCATTGTGTAAATGGACCACAGTTTTTTAATCCACTCATTTACTGATGGGCATTTAAGCTGTTTCTAGTACTTGACTATTGTAAATAATGCTGCTATGAACATTGGGGTGCATAGGGTCTTTTGAACTGCTATTTCAGGGTTCTTAGGGTACAATCCCGGCAGTGGGACACTATATGTATTGTTCTGCAACATGCTTTGTTTTCAGGCCTCTGTCTCTACCTTTATATTTTAATAAATTCTTACCTAGTAACCAGATATTCAAATTTCCAAAATTGCCCCCAAAACATCCATTACATTGGAGTTCCAGTTTCTTTTAATAGATTGTTGTATAGTGACCACAACCTGAGCACTAGAAGTACTCATTGCTTCCAGGCCATTTTAGCGGTCATAGCTGGAAAAAGTGTGAGTTTGTGTTGATCTTTCTAATTACATTTTAATAGTTCGGGTATATTCAGTTAATTTTTAAAATTTAAAATGTCATCACTTTTCTTTTTCACTGATAATTACTGACTGACTCCTGAGATGGTTAACTGAATTGCTTACCGTTAAACAACAAATATAAATAAAGTAGCTGCAAAATATTAATACAATTATTATATGAAATAATATAACTTCTAGTGGAATTTTAAACCATCTTTAGAGTTCCTTCTGTTACCTGAATGTCTCTCTCTAAGCATGTATATCACATCAAAGTGCTGTATTCTGAAGTCACTTAAAAACAGTATTTTCTATTTATGGTTACTTTGCTGATTTAATACACGGTAGGTTCATTGTTCCCATGGTATTTTTTAAATCTAACTACAAAGACAAGCCTGCTGCGGAAGTGCTGTGTGGGATAACTACTTCTTTCCTCTTGTAGCCTTTTCTCCTTCTCCCAGTAGGTAAATAGTTTCTCCATACAAGGGAAGACAGACCTTTTGTGACTTTTGAAATAACTGCATTCTATACAAATGGCCCATAATTTTTCCCGCCAGTTCTCTCTTGCTGGCCACTCGGGGTGATGCAGTTTCGTAAAAACGCCTCGGGTACATTTCACCACCCAGTTGACTGACATCTCAGGAGCATTGGACACTTACTCTTTTGGGGGCATGTTTTCTCTCCTATGTTTCTGCTGACCATTCTCCTGATTCTTGTCTTACAGAATTGAATTCTTTACTTCTCGTGCTCTGGACTCTTCCTCTGTCTGTCTATTGTGACATCCCTATGTTGCACTTCCCTCCTGAGTCACCGCAGCCACTCAGATGGTTTCAACCAACAGTTTGTGCTTATTCCCCACATTTTATATTTCCAGCCTAGTCCACCATGACCTTAAATTCCAGCCCCGTTAACAACGAGCCGTGTATGGTGTGTCTGTGCCTGATTTTCTCAATGATATCTCAAACTCAGCATACACACACACATTCTTGTTTTTTACCTTAATTCTTCTCATCCTATATCTTTTCAGAAGATATACTTTAATAGTACATTTTACAGCCCAAGCTAGAAACCTAGGGATTACGGAATTAATCAGTAAATCCTATTTGATACCATTTGCTTGATACTGTTCTCTGTCTGCCATTTCTACTTCATTTAGGTGTTCTTTTTCTCTCTTCTCAACTACACAATCTCCCTAAAAGGCATTTTGGAAAAAATCGACTATGAAACTCTGTTTTTCCATGGTTTCCTGTTTCCTTCCTAAGGGTAGTGCCCACATACCCCACCCCCGGATATGAGATAAAGTTTTCCATGATTTAGCACTACCATCTCGTCCTGCTATTCAATCACTTAGACACCCCACCTGGCATCCTAAACACCAAATAATTCGGACCTTCAGGCTTCCATACATCTTCACATGCTTTCCTTTCTGCCCAAAATGCCCTTAGTGGACAAGGTAAGGGTAAGCTCAGGTTTTATTTCTCGAGGGATGCTCTATAAAATGTCATTTGTGTGGACTAGGCTCTTCCTTCATCAAGTGCTTCTTAGCTATATTGTAGTTATTGTGATGATTTTCTCCCCACAATGTGAGATCCCTGATGGCACAGACTTCTGTTTATTTGTGGTATCTCTGAGCCCAGCACCATGGCTGTCTTGCCTTAGGTGTTTCATTCAAGTTTGTTGAATGACTAGATGGCCAACTCTGCTGTTGTATGTGCTACACTATTAGACTGTATAAGTCTCCTGAGGACAGACACCAGTCTTTTTTTTAAAGATTTTATTTATTTATTTCCAGAGAGAGTGGAAGGGTGGGAGAAAGAGACGGATAGGAAAAGCAATGTGTGGTTACCTCCTGCACACCCCCAAACGAGGACCCAGCCCACAACCTAGGCCTGTGCCCTGGCTTGGAATCATACTGGTGACCCCTGGCTCAGCAGTCCAGCACTCAATCCATGGAGCCACACCATCCAGGGCCAAACACCAATCTTGATGGCAGATCTATTCTCAATGTTTTGTACAGTCCTGGACATCGCAAACACCTGGTAAATGTACAGCCAATATCATTTCAAAGGTACATGCATGTAGTCATCCTGGTATATTTACTCATCAACTGATAACTAGGATTTCATTAATTGGAGTACCTTAATCTTTAGATACAGACAGAAATTTTAGACACAGACAAACTCTGCCTTTCGGAAATACTCAATTTTGTCATATATTTGAACAACAAATCCACTACTGTTATTTCATCATACATATCTGATATCAAAAGTGATATTTAAGAGAGTTCCGGCCAAGAAGAGGCATAGGTAGAGCTTTGCTTCCTCACACAACCAAAAGAAGGATAACAATGAATTTAAAAAAACAATAAACAACCAGAACTGTCAGAAAATCAAACTGCATGGAACTCTGACAACCGAGGAGTTAAAGAAACATTCATCCAGACCAGTAGGAGGGGCAAAGAGAAGGCCCACTGCAAGGCAAAACAAACAAACAAACAAAAGAAATAGAAGATTAAAACTATGAACAGTAAAATGACAATGAACTTACAACTACAACAACTAAACCTAAAAATCAAAAAGAAAAACTAAGCAAACCACTAGGACAGGAACAGAATCACAAAAATGATCACATGGAGGGTGATCAGTGGGGAAGGGGAGAATGGGGGGGAAATGTACAGGGAATAAGAAGCATAATTGGTAGGCATAAGATAGACAGGGGGAGGTTAAGAACAGTATAGGAAATAGAGGAGCCAAATAACTTAAATATACATCCCAAGGACATGAACTAATGGTGGGGGGAATACTGGAGGGTGGAGATGTACAGGGTGGAGAGGGGAGAAAGGGGAGAAAAACAATTAGAAAAGTGTAATAGCATAATTGATAAAGTATACTTAAGAAAAGAACATAAAAAACCCCCAAAGTGGTATTTAGAATATTTGGCTATGTTAAAAGCGTAATATAAGGGACAACTCCTATAAGGACAATTCCATGTCCTCAAACCTCATGTAATTCAGACAGAAAAACACTATAAAAATGAAAAAAAAAAAAAAGACTTGCTTTTTAAAAATGGCCTCCAAATGGATTTCATGCCAACCAAATACATGTATTTGTGTGTGTTCTATAATTAAAAAATAGGTATAAGGAAATCTCAAAGTCAAGGGGAAAAGAATTGAGTTTAAAACAAAATAATTTCTTATGTCAAACATTGAAACATTTTGTTTACATATATTCTATTAAATTGAAATATAATTTTAGTTGTAATATAATTTTAGCTTACAATTAAAATTATTCAGTTATTTTATCCTCCTCTTATTCCTTCCAAAACAAACAAATTTGGAATTGATGAGACTGGCTCTAGAAAATCTTCCGGAGCCGGTTGTCTTCAGTGGCAACATTTGATTTACGGGAGTTATTTGGTTATAGCAATAGGATGACTAACAGTGGTATCTAGGCAGCATTGTAAATAGACTTTTGTAAGTATGCATCTTGGCAGATGGAAGGTGATATTTCATAAACTCAGTCCGTGAATGTTTATAAACCAGTGCAGGTGTTTGTTTTGAAGTTTATTTGAAATTGGGAATTGGGAATTAAAAACTGTTTTACGTGAACTGATTGCAATAACCTGATAACCTTCCTGCTACATTCATTGCTGAAAAAAATATTTGCATTGATTTGTCATTAATTTGGTCAAATTCCTTCATATTGTCCTATACATATTAAATGATTTCAAAGTATGAAATGCTACTTATATTTCATTATGTTTTAGTAATGCTGATAGTGTAAGGGCAATCATAAGAAGAAACTGTTCTCTAAAGCTTACAGTTAATGTTAAAATAGACACATTGAACAATATGAGTATCTGTATAATGTTGTATACCTTAATTACTAATATAAGGTGTTATGTACATTTTAACACTCTGGAGATTTTATTTCCTGATATTTACTTTTCACATCAAAGTGAGTACCTTAATTTATACACCTGTTTTATACTTATGCTGTCGTTCTTCAAAATGTTTTTTGGAAATATCCATAGAGTAGGTTGCACAGCTTCTAGTATATTATTTAATTTTTTTTTCTTTGGATGGTGGGTTTGATTTTCAGAAACAATGGAGCAGCAGTTTAGAAACAAACAAATTATGAGATTCTTTTAGAAATTATTGATTAATTTTGGCAAGGTCACAAGTTCAAAAGTTTATAGGGAGCAGGTAGTTTATATAAAGTGAATGCAAACAGCCCGATGAGAACCACAGTGACTGACTGGAGAGCTGCACTTGTCTGAAGGATTCTGGAATTCAGGCTTTGCAGTGCCTGATTTTCTGATCTTACAGGCAAGGCTGAAAATGTGCATACGTGCTGGACCATCCCGATTTTTAAATTCTTTATAAAGAATTTATAGAAATGGCTCAGTTCTTTTGAACAGTTAATTTACAATCTCCCCTTTACAATACCTCTTTATAATACTTACACTCTATATAGACTCTTCTAAAAGTTTTCGTAAAATCAGCTTTCCTTTCCTAAATTCAACAGTTTTCCTCGCTGCTATGATAATGAATGGGAGCAGAGAGGAAATATATCATATGGTCTTATCCGTGAGACTTCCCCATCTGAAGTAGTAATTCCTCCTCCCTACCTCATCCCTACTCTTTCCCATATCATTTATCAACATTTGACAGATTGTATATTTGCTTCTTTGTTCATTGCCTTTTTCTCCCCACTATACCATAGCTCCATGGAGAAACCTTTCGTTCACTAATATATATCTAGTTCCCAGAACATTTATGGCTAAGAGTAGGCCCTTAATAAGTATCCATGGAATGAATGGATATTCTACCGACAATCCCCTACATGGGGGAAATAAGTAAAGAATCAAGGATTTTGACCTTGACAAGAACAGACACAGTCAGGAAGACAGCCAACAGTGTTAAGATGCCGGCTCGTACTGACTGGCCTGTGGGGACTGACTGGGCGCCTCACTTCTCAGCTCCACGTCCAGTGATTTTTCATGGATTGCTTGAAGCCGGCCATTTACAGAACACCACTGGACTCACGAATTGTGAGAAACTGGCGTAACGAAAGAAAGCATTTTGAAACATTTAGAACCATCTAACATCGACATGGCCTAATTCACAAGCGGTATTCAGGTCTGTTTTAGAGGTTCAGTTATTCTGGATATACATTGTGAAACTTAGGCATGTGGAATGGCTGGGTCTCAAGACATGTTTCCCTTTTGAAAATAATCTGTCCGTTTTCCTATGGCTTTTAAAAGACTTAATCTATCATCATTAATTTTTCTAAAGTTTTACCATGGTATATATAGATGTAGTTTTCTTTTTATTTATCCTGCTTTAGGTTTATGAGCTTCTTGAATCTGCAATTTGGTACCTTTTGTCAGTTCAAAAAATTTCAGCTACTTTTTAAAATTTAATTGTTGTTCTTGTACAGTTTTCTTTTACTCCCTTACCAGCCCACCTCTCCAGTCCTCCCCACCTCCCTCTGATTTCCACCCCCCCCTAGTTTTTGTCCATGTGTCTTTTATACTTGTTGCTCTAAACCCTCCCCCTTTTCCCCTGAAATTCCCTCCCCTCTCCCCTCTGGTGACTGTCAGCTTGTTCTCAATTTCAGTGTCTTTGGTTATATTATGCTTGTTTGTTTGTTTTGTTGATTAGGTTCCTGTTAAAGGTGAGATCATATGGTATTTGTCTTTCACTGCCTGGCTTACTTCATTTAGCATAATGCTCTCCAGTTCCATCCATGCTGTCACGAAGGGTAGGAGCTCCTTCTTTCTTTCTGCTGCATAGAATTGCATTGTGTAAATGTACCGTAGTTTCTTGATCCATTCATTTACTGATGGGCACCTAGGTTGCTTCCAGCTAACCAAGGAGGTAAAAGAACTGTATGCAGAAAACTACACAACACTGAAGAAACAAATCAAGGAAGACACAAACAAATGGAAACATATACCGTGTTCATGGATTGGAATAATCAACATCATCAAAATATCCATACTACCCAAAGCAATTTACAGATTCAATGCAATACCTATTAAAGTACCAATGGCATATTTCACAGACATAGAACAAACACTTCAAAAATTTATATGGAACCATAAATGATGTCAAATAGCTGCAGCAATTTTAAGAAAGAAGAACAAAGCAGGAGGGATCACCATACCTGATACCAAACTGTATTACAAGGCCACTGTAATCAAAATAGCCTGGTACTGGCATAAAAACAGGCACATGGACAAGTGGAACAGAACAGAGAGCCCAGAAATAAACCCAAGTCTCTAAGGTCAATTAATATTCAACAAAGAGGGAAGCAACATAAAATGGAGTAAGAATGGCCTCTTCAACAAGTGGTGTTGGGAGAACTGGACAGCTATTATTTTTTCAAATATTTTTTTCTGCTCTGTTCTCTTTATTCTACTTCTGAGATGTTATACTTTTTCACTGTAACCTCAAAATCTCTTACCCTTTCCTCCATATTTTCTATCACTTTATCTTTCAGTGCTTCACACCATTTAGTTTCTTCTCATCTTTCTTCCAGTTTAATAATTCTTTCTTTAATTATGTATAATCAAATGATAAACCCCTTAGAAAGTTTTTGCAATAGGTATTTGTTCTTGGTTTTTTATTTGGTTCTTTTTTTAACATGCTGTATAACTTTTTATAATTTATAGCATCCTGATGAAATATTTAAGCTTGATCTTTTATTTTTATTGAATAAAATACCCTGTATGTTTTATAGTCTTTTTATATTTCCACTTATTTATGGTAAGGTTTTATATCAAGAATTTCTGGGTAACTTTTTATCTCCAATTGTTTCTACTTGGCTCACACATTAGGGTCTTATTTCTTTGTGTGCCTGGTTATGGTCATATTGTATTGTATGCCACACATTGTTTCAGACCTAATTTGTAAGAATAATTGAAATGCTAAAATGATAGCTATCCTCCTCCAGAGAGGATTTTTGCTTTCTTTTGCTGAGTAACTTGAGGCACTTCCAGCCTGGGATCATCTTAATCAAGTATAAGGTTTAAGGTTTCTTGGACCATCCAGATGATGAAAATTTGAGGGTATAAGTCTATGTAAGACATGTTACTCTATAGTGCCTGTTCACAATGAGGCTAGACCTTTTTGGTGTCTCCATTTAAAAGAGTGAGTGATTAATTGGAGTCCTAATTTTTTAGCTTTTATTCTCTGATTCTTTCCCTTTTCCCCCTATTCTTGATTTGTGACTGCAATATTTTCTTCTATGTTGACAAAGAGAGGAAAATATATATTGGAAGGTCCATCTTTTTTACCTACATTATCTTCATTTGTTTGGGTCTCTTCTTTTCTCTTTTTTTGTGTTGTTGTCCGTATCTGTTGTTAAAAGCATCGAAGATGCTTCCTATCTCTTAGGACGGTTGGGGTAACCCGATGCCAGGGTGAAGCAAGGGGCCTGGAAACCTTGTCTTCAACATGCAGACTTGTCCTTAACCCCCTTTATCTTGTCTCTTCATTAATGTGTATGGCTCCTGTAAAGAACTGAAAACATTTTTGCAACTTTTCTATAGATAGGTACTAACATTACCCTTATTTTATAATAACTTGAGACTTTTAAGTAATTAAGAAATTGAGTAGCCAGCTCAAGGTCATGGAGTAATGAGATGGTGGCACTAGTATTTGAATTCGGGCAGTCCAGTTTCAGTCTATGCTTTTAACTCCTGCAATCTATTTACTTTCTCCCTCCCTCTCTCTCCCTCTCTCATGGGGTTTTAAATTAGTTGGTGGAATGATAGAGGAGAGAAGCAAATAATATCAAAGGGCCTTTGAAGTAACTCTATAGAGAGAAAAGAATAAACATGACACATAGAAGAAAAAAGAAGGTGTCTCCAAGAAGATGACTCTAGGAGTCCTCCTTCCTTTGCAAAATGGGTAAAGCTTTGCCTGTGGGTTTTGGAAAGAGAGAAGGCATGCCATCGAAGATAGCTGGGTGCCTGGAGGCTGCAGCTTGTTCGAACCCATCTCATTTGAGTAACTGGAAGGAGATAAGAGTATCCAAAAAAAAAGTCACTGACAAGGATTAAATCTTGGTGGTATGAACAGCTGAGCAAACAGTTTTGAAATTTCTTGTACCAGTTGCAAGAAATTATTAACTTGAAACCTTGTGATATGGTTGCTTAAGTTGGTTTATAATGGTTAGTTTTTATATGAAATTGATGTGGGACTATAATCTCCCCATTCTGAGTTCACATGATTGACATCCTATTTGGGGATGTCAATCCCCAGGAGTAGACATTCTTTTTTTAAAAAAATTAAACTCATTTATTTCTATATGTTTCCAAAGTGTTTTCATTGTATTTCTCCATTGCCACTTAACATCCTACACCCTTTCCCCCTGGTAATCATGCACTGATGTCCATGCCTGTGAGTCATTTCTCCTTTTTGCTCAATCCCTCTGCCCTGTAACCTACCCCCACTTATCTGTCATCCTGCTCTGCATCAATGAGTCTGTCTCTATTTTCCTTGTTAGTTCAGTTCATTCATTAGATTTCACATGTAAGTGAAATCATATTGCATTTTCTTTCTCTGACTGGCTTATTTCACTTAGCATAATGTTCTCCAGGTCCATCCATGCTGTTGCAAAGGGTAAAATTTTCTTTTTTTTTTTTTAAGGCCAAGTGGTATTCCATTGTATAAATGTCCCACAGTTGTTTTACCCACTCATCTACTGATGGACACTTGGGCTGCTTCCATATCTTGGTGATTGTAATTAATGCTACAATGAACAGAGGGGTGCTTATGTTCTTTCTAATTAGTGTTCTGTTTTTCTTTGGATATAGTTCCAAAAGTGGGATCACAGGGTCAAAAGGCAGATCCATTTTTAATTTTTTAACCCACAACATGGGAGCACATATTTGCCAATATATCTAAGGGGTTGGAATTTATGAAGAACTTACAAAACTCAACACCAAAGAATCCAATTAAAAAAATGGGCAAAGGACCTGCATAGATACTTCTCCAAAGAACACATACAGATTGCCAGTAGATAAATTAAGAGATGCTCAATGTCACTAAGTATCAGAGAAATGCAAATTAAAACAACAATGAGATATCGCCTCACACTCTCAGTATGGCTGTCATCAATAAATCAACAAACAACAAGTGCTGGCAAGGCTGTGGAGAAAAGGGAACCCTGGTGCACTGTTGGTGGGAATGCAGACTGGTGGAGCAAGTCCTATATTTTTATGTATACTCTAATACTCCCTGCAACAGTGCTCTCCTTGATCTCTCGGTTCCCAGTGCTTTCTCCCTTCCTTTTATTTTTTTTTTTTTACCACAGCTAGAACAAGTTTTCAAAATGTACATTTGAGCATGACACTCCTCTGCTTAAATATCATCAGTAGTCCCCATTACCCCCAGACTGAAGCCTGAGCTCATAAAAAACCTTCAGCAGGTGGCCTCTCCCTACTTTCCAACGCATTTCTTACCAACCTTTGTCTCCTAGCTAAATATTTTGCAAAATTCCAAATGTGTCTGTCATGCAGCTTCATGTCTCTTTCACTTTGCACACACTGGTTTTCTGCAAGACATAGCTTGATCGACACAGGCTTCCTTTCTTTTTTCTTTATCTTTGCCAATTTGAGAGGTTGGCAGAGAAAGCAGTGCTAGAATTGGGAAGGCATGTGACTATACCATTAGGGAAATTGTGAGAAGTGACATATGACTTCTGGGACATGACAGAGAAAATGTCGTGCATGATTCCCTTCCCTCATCTCTTCTTCATTTGCTAAGAAGGCACCAGTTTTGGATGGAATAGCTTCCTCAGGTGAGATCCTTAAGGGACTCCCTCCAATCTATGATAAACTTGTCACAATGAATGAGAAATCAATTTCTGAGCTACTGAGATTTGGGGATTAACATAGAGCCACAGAATAACTGAGGTGATCATAAAAAAATATTGTTGCACCATTGGTTTTCATTTCCATTGTTATTATTACTGGTGAGTTTGAACTTAAATATTTCATTGAAAATTTCTGTTTTTATGACCTTTAGTTCTTTAGTAAAACCACTTTTTCATGTCCTTTGTCTAGTTTTCTGCTAAGCTATTCATATTGATTTATAAAACATCTTTACATACTAGATTATATTAAACCTTTTTGTCATTTGTGCCAAAATATTTTTTCTAGGTTATCGATAGCCTTTTAATTTTATGATGTATTTTCATGTTCAAAAATTAAAAAATAATAATCTACAAAACTTTTAAAATTGGTTTTCCCTATTTTAGAATCAAAAAGACCTCCTTAAATTTGATAGATCCATTTTACTCTAGTTTTATTTATTTATTTTTATGGAGATATAAGTGAGATATAACATCGTATTGGTTTTTATATGTAAAACATAATAAACTGATATATGTACATATTGCAAAATGATCACAACAATAAGTCTAAATGCCTTGTGTAACCATAGTTACAAAGATTAATTTTTCTTGCGATGAGAACTTTTAAGATTTACTATCTGAGCAACTCTCAACTATGCAGTGCGGAATTATTGTTAACCATAGTCACCATGCTGTATATTTACATCCCCAGGACTTATTTATCTTATAACTGGAAGTTGGTACATATCAATCATCTATACCTATTCCTCTAGCCTTATTAGTATCTATTTTTTAAAACATGAAATTCTTTAATTTACTGTGACCTATGTTGGCACATGCTGGTAGGTAGGGATATAGCTTTGAAACAGATCTTAAAACTGACTTGACTCTTTCTTCTAAACTAAAAAGAAAATTTTAGTGGTGTGCTCATTCCTTGAGCAATATCCTCATGACATTAAACGTGCGTTCGGTGCATCTGCACGATACCACGTAGTGCTTTGCTGGAGGTCTATCCGCTCCGGGGATGCAGAGCACATGAGGAGGTCCACGCAGGAAGCAGAGACGGGCCCAGTCTCGGTGGGGGGCAGGGGAGGGGGAAACACCTGATTCGGAGATGCCGGCGGGTGGGAACTGGACCAGGAAGCAGCTCTCTTCCTCAGTAGCTCTCAGCTGCTGCCTTATTTCTTCACTTAGTTACTCAGTCTTTTACAAGGTAGTAAATAAAATACAGATGGAGGACTGAGAAGCATTTTGCCAGGCTAATGAGAAACGCATTTTTTTTTCAGTTAGGTGAAAATAAGCTATTAATTTACAGCCATGGGTACTTCCACTATGCTCAGAGATAAACACAGTATAAATAGTGAAACATTGACTCATTATATTTTTCAGTTACATGTCATGTGTTGTAACAGTTACAGGAGAACATAATAATATTCAGTTTTTTAGCCAAGCCTATGTAGATGCCCTTCCCTTACACAGGTCTGACAAGGACCATGGGACCCACAAAAAAAGAGCCTGCACAACTGAGATTGTACAAATTGCCATCAGAAATGTGTCTGAGTGACGGTGGTGGGACAAGGGTGCTGAGGGAGATAGAGATAGAGATGATACATGATGATAGATAGATAGATCGATCGATCGATCGATAGATATGGAAGAGAGAGAGAGAGACCTAACCACAGGTAGCCTGGTCAGGGGCAGGTTTTTAAGCCAGGTCCACAGCCTAGCAGCAGGTCTTTGTCATTCATGAAATGCACCCCCTGTCTTAGCATAATTCACCTTGTGATGTTTTGGTGACTCCGGGTTACAATGGTTTTAGGAAGAAAAGATGAGACTCCCCAGTACCCTCAGCACAGAGAGCAGGCAGTCACAGCCACACTTCCGGTTTTCTGCCGTTGTAAGAACTGTTATCTTTAAATGCTCCTATCCACTATGGTTTCCCAACAGGTTGTAAACTCTACATATAATTGGTCTGTTGGTTTTATTTTAGAGAGAACCAAAAAATACTGGTATTTGTTTTATCAGTTATTGTTTTTTGAAATCCTTTGTATTTTAACAATTGAAAGGGGCAGGAAAAAACTCTATTGCAATAATATTTTTGTGCTTTAGAGATAGGTCTCCCAAATATCAGCAGGGTCACATTTCTGAATTTCTTAAGACACAGATGATTTTTGAAAGTGATCTAGTCTCATTTCTTCAATTTGGCATCTTTGAAGACAACTTTGTATACTGCACAAATCAGAAACTGTTGTCTTTTATCACAAATTGATATTTTTAAACAAAAAAAGTATTTACAACATGTCTACCTGTATTCAGCAGACAGTCTAAATTCTTGCAGTATTCCACAATTCATATCTTTAGCCTCTAAGAGTACCACCGGGCAGGTTATCTGTACCAGAGGTCACAGAACAGATGGAATGACAGACTAATTCTGGCATCGTGAACTGTTTTATTCAATAAATTTATAAAATACTGTGACACCAGAAGGAAAGAGTGGGTCAGTTAGCAAGTAGCCTGAGGCTGTGAAGCAAGCGGCATCAGAGCACCTGAGTCCCGGAGTATCACAGATGAAGCCTGGGGGTCAACAAAGATTCAGATACATGGGACTATCTTGTTGATTTTCTCAGCTTTAGATTAGATTTGTTTCTCCAGAAAACTATTTTGCTAACTGTAAGAGCAGAAAGACCCATAGAATAAGCACTTTAAGTAAACAATAAGAAAGGTGCTGAGCAATGTAAAATGTCATTTTTTAAATATTCATAACTGGGTACTCAGGAAGCACATCATTCTTATTGTAAATCCCATCACGGAAATGAGCCACTCAAGGAGAGACATTCACTCACTCATTCACATAATTACGTATTGATTTACTGTGTGGCAGCTGTGGTTCTGAATGCTGTGGCTAAAGCAGTGAACAAAAGGGCAAATATCCATGCCCTTATCCATAATGGTGGGGGGAGGGAGACATAAAACAAAATTAATAATTAAGTTGCATGGTGTGTAGGAAGGTCATATGCACTATGAAGAAAAAACTAAAGCAAAGTAAGGGAGTTGTGGACTACCTAGAGGGTTAAGGGTTGCCACGAGGGTGGGTCTCATTGGTAAGGAGATGTCTGAGCAGAGTGAACTCTGTAAATATTGGAAGGGGGGAAGAAATTTGAGAACATTTTTGTGCAGATATCAGATTCTAAAATTAGTTTGGAGATAGAGCGATCAGTATTTGTTAACAGACTGAAAGTCGACTGTGGGAACAGCAAGTGCAAAGTGCAGTCATTTCTTCCAAGAACACTCGGGAATCCTCTGTGGCTGATGCAGAAGGATCAAAGAGAGGAGCCAGGCCACAGGAGGTCACAGAGGTCACGGTGAGGCCAGGCGTCTAAGGCTTTGGAGGCACTTTCAAGAATCTGGTTTTTGCTCTGAAGTGGGTAGTTATCTATTTATATGCAGGGTTTTATACGTATACATACTTAATTTGCAGGACTTTAAGCAAAAGAGTAATAGGATGCAACCTCCATTTTTAAATGATCGCTCCGGCTGCCTGTTGAACATAGAGACTAGAGTGGGTTAAGAGTGAAAGCAGGAAAACCGGTTTGGAAGATGTTGCAACGATGCAGGTGACAGTGCAGGGTGACAATAGTGAGGGTGTCAGGGAGTCACGAGATCCTATATATAATCTCAGCACTGAATCATCCGACTCTGATAATGGGTTGAATAGAGGGTGTGAGGAAAAGACAAGAACGAAGATAAGTACAAGGGTTAGCCGTGGATCAGGATAAAATCACCCATGCAGTGGAGGCAATTAGAGGTGAGAGTAAAGCTTGGGGAGATGAAGGGTGTAAAGGACACGGTAGGAACAACCAGGAGGGGAGGAAAATCAGGAGCATGTTTTGAAGTCACGTAAAGAGTGCTTCTAGTTGATCAAATCAGGTGAAAATTGAGAATTGGTCAGTGGTGTCGTGAGCAAGGGAGCGTCCCTGAGAGGAGTCACTCACACATGTTTGTATCTTTCCACAGTGGCAAGTTTATTAAGGGAAACCTCCCCGATAAGCCAACAGAGTCGAGAGCAGGTTACGCACAGAGAGGGAGCACAGGTGATAGAAGCGAGCAGAATAAGACAAGCCTCGGGCACAAAATCTCTCCTGCTCACTCACTGGTAGCGTGGGCATTGGTCTCAAGCCAGGCAGCTACAGCAGGGCTCCAAGCGATGATCCGTGATACAGCTGAGCGCAAGCACTGGGTGGTCAGAGCTCCGGGTTTCTTTATAGCCCACCAGGGGTGGAGGTGCCACTCCTATGAGTGTCCAGATAAAGTCCTTATTCCAAGTGTCCAGACTTGTGATTTGTGGTGTTCCAGGCCTGTCCTAAGGATTTTTCCATTAAACCCCATTACCTCTGTCTTGACACAGCACATGGCTGTCATGGCTGACAGTGACTCCATATTGGATTGTCAAAGGTGTGCAAAAAGTCTGCTTTTCTCTTGTTGTATGCAAGTGGATTTAGTAATATGGCATCACTGAAGACCATGGTCCAAATATGGTCAATGGTAGAGCCAGAAAAAAGAAGGACACAGGGCGTGTACAAGGAACAGAACAATGGGATGGAATCAACGAGAAGTGGGGTCAGAGTTGAATGTGTGTTCCTTTTTTTAATTTAACAGGAAAAATAAAGTGATTGAAGGCTAATGGAAATGATCTCATATAGAGTGAGAAAGTGATGATGGAGGGAAAGAAGAGAGATTTGAGGGCCTGTGTCCTTCAATAGGCTGGGCTGCACGAGACCAAGTACTTAGCTAAGGGGCCACCTTAAATAAGGACGCGGGCAGTTCATCCATGAAAACAGGAAAACAGGGACTAGGAGGGTAGTGACTACAGGCAGATGTGATGGTGGGAGCCAGTGAGGAGGTCATCTGTCTGCTTCAGTCTTTTCAGCAGAGTAGGAGAGTACAGCCACAAGCCGAGAGTGATGTTGGGAGACGTATTTGGAGGCGTGAGGGAGAGACATTTATGAAGAGAGTCATTTGGGGGGTAGATTAGATCATTATCATGCACACTTCTGTGGAGTGGGTGAGGTGTCCTAACCATCCGAGCGCTGGCCAGTCCACAACTCAGGCCCTTGGCCTCTCCTGCATCTGATTCCTGAGAAACAGACCCATTATTCCTGTCCCCTTCCTTGTCTTAAAAGCACCGCTTGCACTTTGGCAATCTGCCCAATGTCCTAGGTGCTAATTGTTTGCACTTAGTAACTTATTCACTTTTATATTAATAGTTAATGTTGACCATGGTGTATGCTTGGCTAAACTATGACTTAAGACTAGATGTGAAAGAAAGATCTCTTTGTTTCTGAATCATGTTTGTCGATTGGCATCGGGAAAACATGATTATAAATTAGTGTAGCCACTATGTTAATAACATGATACCTAGCATCTGGTCATAAACCCTTTAATTCTGTTTAAATAGTTCATAAATGGGCAAGGAGGGAGGTGTGTTCTTGTAAATGGATATGCCAAGTTTTTCTCAGGGGGTCGAAGAGCCACTGGAAAGGGGAACAGTTTCCCATGTTTAGTTTTATTGATTTGGCAGAAAAGAACTATCTCATGGCTGTGGCAGAGTGGTCTGTATCAGATGAGAAAAAATAGATGTAGGAATTTTTGATGCTAGGCTAGCCTGAATCTCTGAATCTCCACTGATAAATTTCACTATGTCAAAATATTAGTATGGGTTGAAAGAAGTGTCTTATTAATACTCTCAAATCTATGTTGAATTAAACAAAGACCATGAATACCTAAGACATTATTATTAACATAATTAAGAGTAGATAAAAGAAATTAGGTAAAAGTAAAGGAAATATGATTCAAAATTAGAAGTCCTGGATTTTATTTTTTATTTTTTTCAAATTATAGAATTTGTATTATTTTCAAATACTATACAAAAGAAAAATAGTGTGCATTTCTTGATTAATGGATCCAGAAATATTAATTCCAAATTAAACATGCTTTTTCCCTGTTTCAGTTGTTTTTTTGAGTCACTAAGATGATAATTCAGTGAGTTCTACTGTCTTCCATTGATTACTTTGGTCTCAGAACCATAAGAATTCTTGCATTATTTTCCACAAAACTCCATAAATCGAAGACATCCTTTTGTAAAAAAGGGGGCAATTTCAGGAGATATTTTCATTTCTGATGCTTCTCAAATCCTTGAACATCTGAGAGTTTGCTCTCAAGTAGCTGTTGTTTTAAAGTGTCAAACACAAAACACAACACAGTGGCACTGTGAGCTCACAACTTTGAATCTTCCACAAAGACCATTTGGAACATGTCTAAACCCATGTCTACTTTTCTAAATTCATCCTCCCCTCACGTTGACTGCTTCTTTTAACAAGCCACTTACTATGCAGAGGGTTAAACCATTTTTAGACTAAGTGTAATGATCCTGATTTCTTCTCTCACAGCATCGTCGTGACCCACACACACCCATCCCACTTCCCACACCTGTTTCCATCACTTCTCCCCATGAGCTAGAGAGACTCAGGATGTCTCCCTTAACTAAAAAAATTGCCATCTTACTCCGTTTTGCCTTGTTGACAAGACACTAACAGCAGAATGGCCAAGAAAAGATATCATGACAAAAAACTGAAAAACTACATATTTGGTAGAAAAATATAACTAACAGTTATGCTGAGTAACCACAATATTTCTATTTAAAAAATTCTACAGACCCACTCCTCTGAGACAGTGGTTCATCGACCTTCACCTTAAATCTTCCACAAGGAAGTATTTATACGCTAGTCTGATACCATAAAGCAATTAGTTAAAGCAGATAGTTTAAATTTTTTTTTCAAATTCAAAAATCTTTTTATTTTTTTAAATTATATTTTATTGATTATGCTATTACAGTTGTCCCATTTCTCCCCCATCATCCCTCTCCACCCTGCCCACCCTCTCCCACCCACATTTCCCCCTTTAGTTCATGTCCATCTGTCATAAGTTCTTTAGCTTCTACTTTTCCCACACTATTCTTGCCCTCCCCCTGTCTATTTTCTACCTACGGTCTATGCTACCTGTTCTCTGTACCTTTTCCCCCTCTCTCCTCCTCCCACTCCCCTGTTGCTAACCCTCCATGTGATCTCCATTTCTGTGTTTCTGCTCCTGTTCTAGCTGTTTGCTTAGTTTGCTTTTGTTTTAGGTGCAGTTGTTAATATCTGTGAGTTTGCTGTCTTTTTACTGTCCTATTTTTTATCTTCTTTTTCTTAGATAAATCCCTTTAACATTTAATATAAGGGCTTGGTGATGATGAACTCCTTTAACATGACCTTATCTGAGAAACACTTTATCTGCCCTTCCATTCTAAATGAAAGCTTTGCTGGATAGAGCAATCTTGGATGTAGGTCCTTCCCTTTCATGAGTTGGAACACTTCTTTCCAGCCCCTTCTTGCCTGCAAGAAGGGGCTTCTCTTTTGAGAAATCAGCTGACAGTCTGATGGGAACTCCTTTGTAAGTAACTGTCTCCTTATCTCTTGCTGCTTCTAGAATTCTCTCCTTCATTTGAATCTTGGGTAATGTAATTATGATGTGCCTTGGTGTGTTCCTTCTTGGGTCCACCTTCTTTGGGACTCTCTGAGCTTCCTGGACTTCCTGGAAGTCTATTTACTTTGCCAGATTGGGGAAGTTCTCCTTTATTATTTGTTCAAATAAGTTTTCCACTTGTTGCTCTTCCTCTTCCCCTTCTGGCACCCCTATCATTTGGATGTTGGGATGTTTAAAGATGTCCTGGAGGTTCCTAAGCCTCTCTTCATTTTTTTGAATTCTTGTTTCTTCCTTCTTTTCTGTTTGGTTGTTTCTTTCTTCCTTCTGGTCTACTCCATTGATTTGAGTCCCAGTTTTCCTCCCATCACTATTGGTTCCCTGTACGTTTTTCTTCATTTCACTTATTGTAGCCTTCATTTGTTCATATAATTTGCGACCAAAATCAACCAATTCTGTGAGCTTCCTAATCACCAGTGCTTTGTACTGTGTATCTGGTAGGTTGGCTACCAGTGCTTTATGCTGTGCATCTGACAGGTTGGCTATTTCTTGGTTGCTTAGATGAATTAGCTCTGGGGCTTTGATCTGTTCTCCCATTTGAGCCATTTTTGGTTTGGGGTTTTTTTGTTTGTTTGTTTGGGGTTTTTTTTTGGTCTGGTCACGGCTGTTATGTAGTGAGGGGCAGAGCCTTAAGTGTTCACCAGGGTGGGGCAACCCAGTCACTGAATTGTGATGCTGGATGTGGGGGCAGGGTCCGAGAGGGAACAGTAGCGCTTGCTCAGCTCTCTCTTGGATTCCAGTCCCTTTCACCGCTTTCCCCAAGCAAATTGGGCCCTTCTGGTGCTGATTTCTGCATGGGTGGGCTTGTGTATGTTCCAGGACCCTGTGGGGTCTCTCTAACGAACTCTGCTGTGAGGCTGGGATTGTCTCCTGGCACCTCAACCCCCACAAGTGTTTTCAATCAGTGCTTTTAGGCTTTATTTCCTGGCGCTGGAGCCCTGTGTTGCGCAGTCTGTCTTGCTGCCTGTTTTTGCCTGGTTTATCTGCACACGAATGTGTGACTGTGGTCAGCCACGTTGTGTACCTTGTTGCCTCTCCACACTCGGTAACTGCCACCTGTACCCTGGGGTGTGCCAACTACTGCCTTTGCGTCCAGGACCACTAGCCACTGCTTTTTCCTGTGGTGATCTCTCTCCACTGGCCGCCAACTCCACCCCTCTTACCAGTCTGGGTGAATCGTCAGATTTCTGTACAATCAATTTTCTATCTGTTCTGTTGGGTTTTTTTTTTTTTTTTGGTTCTATATTTTTGTTGTCCTTAATCTTGGTTGTGAGAGGAGGCACAGTGTGTCTACCTACACCTCCATCTTGGCCAGAAGTCTGAAAAATCTTTTTAAAAAATCATCCAGAATGTCCCTGGCCTGTAGAGCAGGACTTGGTCTCCTAAAAATGTTTTTTTAAAGCATAGACAGCTGTTAGTTATTTAATACAACACATTGTTTCCAGACCACTGGTCTCAAAATCAATAGTGAATCCTGTCCTATAATCCTGGCTTTGTCATAACTAAACAAACCTTAGGAAATGTCAGGTCCTAAATATCCTAGTTGAAAATGAAGGCTTGAGTTAGATATCTTCTAAAGACTCTTTTAGTACTAAAAATAGTAAATAAAATAAATAATAATGACCAATAAGATAAAAATAACTAAAAATATTCTATGAACCGAGCATTGATACATCATCTACTAAAATATAATGGTAAAATTTGTTGATGTATTTTATGTTTTCAATTTTTAAAGAAAAAATAGACCTTTAGGTATTGATAATAAAATTAATACGTTTTTTATTAAATGGCATAGGAACCTAGTAAAGAAGTGGAAAAAACACAGGCAATCCCATCTCTCACTGTTGACGTTTTGATGTCTGTAAGACTATTGAGTAGCAACTGCTTTTGTGACTGCAGAAAGTTTATTTTCTTCTAAGTAAGTATTTGCTGATATTGGAAGCTACATTTAAACACATAAATTTTGTAAGTAGATGCCTTTGCAGAACTCTTATTTCAAGTTATTTTTTAGTCAATATTTTTGTTTTCTTCATGTAGGAAACTGTTTTATCTGCAAATTTAAATTATTTAACAATTTTGAGCCCTTGTTATGTAAAAAGTTTTCAATTATTTATACTTCACATTTTTAGAAAACATTTTAAATAATCCCTTCATTATTTCTAGAACAATATTTAAAGCAATATGTCTAAAACAATGTTATTTCTAGAATAATATTAATAGTTGTGTTGACAGAAAAGTATCTAGCTGTTAGTGAGGTATATTTTTAAAATCATGTTAAAGATTTTTATTAAGTTAAGAAATTGAGGAGTAGGTGTTTAATAACTTTTGGGCACTTATGATGATTACAGAGTATTTTTCCATGTTTTTTAACAGAAATTACATGAATAAGCCTCCTAGCATTAAATCATTCTTACATCCTGGAAAGAAGTGTCAGTTGGTCATAAGGTAGTAGAATTTTAATACAACAATGGGTTACAAATGTTATCATTTTAACAATTTTGCTGTTAAATTAATATTGAGATGAGTCTGCGGTTTTATTATAACTTTTGGTCAGATTTTGTTTCAGGGTTACATTGACTTCATATAAAGTGAAGTAAAGTTTCCTTCTCTCTCTGTAATAACCTCTTCCTTGAAATTTAAAAGAATCCTGCTATGAGACATTCTTTGTTGTTACATAATAGCTTTGTTGGTGCTTTGTTTTATTGTTAATTTGTTTTGGCACAATTTGGCTTACTTTTTTTCCACAGAAAATAATGTTTTTCATACAGCTTTTCAAACTTACAGGGTTGAATATATATATATATATATATATATATATATATATATATAAAATAACTTCCCTGGGGACTTGAAAAGAAGAATTACCTGTACACAATAGTTTATGTTATTTCATATATTTAAAATTCTCTTGCCCTGGGTGAGTGGATTGTGCACCGACCTGTGAAATAAAGGGTTAATAGTTCAGTTCCTGGTTAGGGCACATGCCTGAATTGTGGACCATGACCCCAGTTGGGGGTGCACAAGAGGCAGCCACACAATGATGTTTCCCTCTCTTTTTCCCTCCATCCCCCTCTCTAAAAAATAAATAAAACAAAATCTTAAACAAAAATTTTCTTCTCTCTTATGAAGTGAATCATTTTGCCAAGAACATGCTTAATCTATATATTGCAATGCTATGCTTTCTGCCGTATTTTTAAACTCTTTTCCTCTAAAATAAAACACAAAGAACAATATAGAAATCAATGAATTATTATAAGGTAAATCATCTTTTTTTAAGCCACGGTACTGAGGTATGACTGACATGTAAAAAGTTGTGCATAGTTGTGCGTACAACTCAGTAAGTTGGCAGATACATGTACACCTGTGAAACCTCACCTCCATCAAGGTCATAAACATGTCTGCTGCCCCTCAAAGTCTCCCCCTGCTCCCTTTATTATCAGTGGTAGTTTACTGTGTGGACAAATCACTTAACATGGGATCTACCCTCTTAACCAGCGTTAAGCATAGAATGCTGTAGAGGTCTCAAGAATTTATCTATTGTACATAACGGAAATAAAATAAATAATTTTACTCATTTTAGGTCAATACATAGAAATTTTACAGCCATCTCAGAAGTCCCTCCATTTTCCCATCTTTTGTTGTTGTTGCTTTGGTTGAATTTTATCTTCTATTGAATATAATTTACATAAAGTATAGCATTAGTTTTAGGTGTAAGACATAATGATTTGATATGTATGTACATACATACATGATGAGATCTGTCCAGAAAGTAGCCAGCCATGCAATATGCAAAATAGAGACATTTATTGAAAAAGATACAGGATACAAGAAACATTGTACACAGGACAATGACTCCTCAGTCCCCTTCAAAGTAGGCACCCTGGGGACCTCACACAATTCTCCCAATTGCCATCAGCTGCCCTGCTGTATTTTCCTGAATTTCATTGACAGTCTGAAATCTCTTCCCTTTGCAAGGTGATTTTAATTTTTGGAAAAGCCAGAAGTCTCAGGGTGCCAATTTTGGGCTGTAGAGGAGCTGAGTCACATGGGTGATTTGGTGTTTCACCAAAAACCTCTGCGTGAGACAGGATGCATGAGTGGGCACATTGTCATGATGAAGCTGCCAGTCACCAGTTGCCCATAGGTGCGGCCTTCTGATTCATCTGAATAGTTTCCACGGTGGAATGTTCAAGCTTAATGTAAAATCTGATGGAGATTCATTGCTCTACTCATTCAGTCATCTTGAATGCAACAGCCACACAGTACACACGCTCACTCAGTGGTGTCTACCACCCCCACTGACTAGTACAGTGAAGTTGTCATTGTTCATACATGTGCGCTCCAGTCCACTCTCCTTGGATTCCAGGTTACATTGATGTCGCACAAACCATTCTTGTTATATTAACAATGGCTGGACTTTTTTCTAGACAGACTGTGTGTGTGTGTGCGCGCGCGCGTGTGTGCACACCACCAAAATAAGTTTAGTTAACATTCATTACCACACATACTTGCAAATTTTTTCTTGTGTCAAGAACTTTTAAGATCTACTAACTTAGCAATTTCAAATATATAACACAGTATTAACTGTATTCTCTGTGCTGTGCATTACATCCCCAGGGCTTATTTAGCTTATTTTCCAGAAGCATCCACCATCCTGACTTTTATAAGAACCCCTTCCTTGTTTTCTGTATGATTTTGAAACCAAAGAGTACTTGCCCAATTCTAAAAACTTTATATTACTTTCATTTTTTTATTTTATTTATTTTTAATCCTCACCCAAGGACTTGTTCACTAAACTTAGACAGAAAAGAGGGAGGAAAAGGAAAGGAACTCTATGGGTGTCCTTCCTGAGCGTATAAAGATGCGTCACTGCTTTTTCTGGATTGCTCACCTACCTTAGCCATCCAGGCCTTGTGAATTGACTGCTTTTGTTCCCCTAAATTCGTATGTTGAACTCCCAATGTAATAGGATTTGGGGGCGAGCCTTTGGGAAGTGATTGGGTTTGGACGCAGCAGTGACAAGCGGACACTTGTGATGGAATTCAGGCCCTTCCGAGAAGAGGAAGAGAAAGCGTCCACACCGAGGGGAGGCCATGTGAGCTCACCGCAGGACGATGGCCGTCTGGAAGCCAGGGAAGCAGCACTCAGGACCCCCACTCCACCCTGATCTTAGACCTCCAGCTTCCAGACTGGGAGAGACTAAGTGTCTGCTGTTTAAGCTTCTCAGTCTCTGGTATTTTGTTGTTAGCAGGCCAAGAAGATTAAGATAGAGGCGAGAAGTCAGGTTGGAAAAAGTTACAGGGCCCGCGAGTTTTGGGTAGGGTGAGGACACGCGGTGTTTTTCCCCTCCCTGTGTCTTACATAAGCACATTTGCATCTGTGGAAACTGCTCACCCTTGCTTCTAGAGGCTCTAGGTTATGACACCCGTCTTCATTGTCTTGTTGGAGAAAATGCGTCAGTTTTAAGGAGACGGGCATGATTAAACACTCACAAAGGGCCGCGGAGCGTCGGTTTAGTTCCGGCGCTTGCCCAGCCTGGGGCCAGGGTAGTCAGGGCAGAAGTGAGTTCCTCCAAAGGCCTCCCGAGCTTCTGCCCTGTTCCTCCTTCACTCACGGTGAGTGAGAACTGTCTGAATCTGCTTTAGTGACTTCTCTGAAAACTGCACATTTTCAGGAAAGGAGGTTGCCCGGCAATTTTCATGGCTTTTTATTTTTCCCACATGGATTCGAATTCACTGTATTTGGTAGTAATTCCTGCCAAAGATTTGACATATATTGTTAGCAGTATTTACTAGATTCAGAACTGATAAACATTTTCCTTCTCATTTTTATTTCTTGTTTAGTTTTATCTGTCATTTTCCAAGAGGAGACCTTCATATGGGGTTCTCGTAAGATACTGCCCATTTTTTCCCTTTCAAATAAAATAGGTGAGTAAAACTCATGTAGGACACTTGTTTATTTGAACCATGAGACTTTTAACATTTCATGCATCAATTCTCAAAGGGTGGTCCTCAGAACCCAGTTACCCTCTTGGTAACAGGAGTTACGGGAGAAAAGTTTTCCATGGTCAAATAAATGTTAATAGCACAAAACTAAACAAAATTAAACATGATTCTTTACTGAAGGGCTATTCAGCCCCTGGAACATGCAAGGTAAGTCTATGAGACAGACATAAAGTATTTTCCAGACTTTATTTAAATTCAGCATTTTTAATTTTCTATGAAGCATCACAAATGAAAAATAAATTCGTAGAATAGACTCTGTAAACTACTGGTGTAGTGGCACCATTTCTTGATTGTAGGTGGAAAAGTTAGAAATAAGGGAAAAGTCTTTGGAATGTGAGCCTTGCAAACTTAATATATAAGCAGCCCTCCCTCCTCCTTCCTTCTCTGCTCCCTTCTTCCCTCCTTTTAGGCTGAAATTGCTGAAACGTCCCTTCTTCCTATGAGGGAGGTGCTACGCCCATTGCCTGCTCCCCGTAACCTTGCCAGAGCCGAATGAAACGTGTGTCAGGTGCTGCTATAAAAGTCCCATCACCTACCGGTGAAACTCATAGACCCACGGTTTTCTTTTGTTTTTCATTTTATGGTTCAGTTACAGTCGACATTCAATATTATTTTGTATTGCTTTCAGTTGTACAGCATAGTGGCTAGGACAGTCGTACACTTCACCGAGTGTACTGTTCCCCCAGTATTTCCTGTACCCGCCTGGCACCGCACACAGTTATTACAGTATTATCAGCTGTATTCCCTACGCTGTGCTTGACACTCCTCCGACTATTTTGTAACTACCCATTTGTACTTCTCAACCCTTTCACCTTTTCACCCGCTCCTCCACCTCCCCTCCCTCTGGCCACCACCAGTCTGTTTTCCGTATCTATGAGTCCGTTTCTGTTTTGTTTGTTTATTTTGTTGTTTAAATTCCACGTGTACCAGTAAGTGAAATCATATGGCATTTGTGTTTCTTTGACTGACTCAGTTCACTCAGCATAATACCCCCTAGGTCTATCCACACTGTCACAGATGGTAAGATTTCATTCTTTTTTTTATGGCCAAGTAATATTCTATTTCATATGCATGCCACGGCTTTTTTACCCACTCATCTATTGACGGGCACTCGGGTTGCTTCCCTAATATGCTGTTTAACACACCGGTGTGTTAAGATTACTTATGAAAATATTGCGAGTTCTACCTTAATATAAACCTTTGACTGCTCATTATTTTTAGTTATTAGAGTAAACTGATATGTAGGCATCCTGCATGTATCAAAATAAACTACAGAAGTACAAGCTAAGTAGGAAGCAGTACCCTTCTACTCAAAAGAACTATCACGTATTTTGTTAGCCAACCCAAACAACATGCCGATAGACTGAGATATAATACAGTCTTTAGTATCTCACTGACTACTCTGCAAGGGCTTGAATTTGAAGCGGGAACGTCAGGTTTCTATGACAAATGTCACCTGCCTAATGTTTCTGGCTCTTTAATTCAATGCAATAGTCATTTTCCTGCATGTTTTAAAAAATAAATAAATGAATGAACACACAGACACACAAAAAGGAAAATGTTGCAAGTTCTTAATATTTGCAAATTTGTGATATTACATAATTTTCTTTTTAAAGATAAAACACCCTGTGTTCCAGGTTATACTTATAACCGCACTATTGCCACTCACTTGGTTTCTGACATGATTTCTTAAGTGGGAGAGAAAGAGGACAGTTCTAGTTAACCTTTGAAAAATATCTCAGAGGATGGTGGTCTCTGTCATTGCTACGTGGCACACGAGGGCAGCATAAAGTTGGGAGCGGACACAGCAGACTCTGTGCCCTGCGAGAAAAGACAGGCATCCCTTTGGTGAAGTTAGGGTGCATGAGGCTAGGACTTGAAGTAGACGAGACGGGAAGTTAACCCCATGCGCCTGCCATGAAGCTGCATCGCAGGCCGTAAGTCACTTTGTAGTGACTGAGCCTCGTTGCTCTTGGTGAAATATTATTTGGGAGGAAATTTTAAGCTTATGCAAATCTCCCTGTGAACGCCACAGGAAGGGGGCACCGGTTTGTCTCCCACAATGTTGCTGTGAGTAAAGTATCAACGTGTCAAAAGGAATTTTTATTTGCATAAGATGATGTGAACAGAGCGATCGGATCACTTTGCCGCCTTAGCTTTTTCCTTTTTAGGCTGAAGAATTTCCTACAGGGGAAGAGTTATCCACTGGCCGGGACCAGTGGTCAATGCAGACGAATGAAAGCCTGGCTGGAGAACAGATGTGACACTCATGTCCCGTGAGGGGGAGCCAGCCTCGGCGCCGACAGGAGCCCTGGCACACCTTGAATCATGAAGCAGACTTCATGATTCAAGGCGGACTTGTTCCGCCCCCCGACTACCCTTAGGGCACCTAGCAACGAGAACAATTGCCTTGTGTCTGTGTGTTGCTCTTAAAATTTATGAATAGCTCTTAAGATTTTCCTCATATTGTTCGGTTAATAACTCAGTGGAGCTCTTGAGGGAAATAGGAATTGAGGTGATGTGACCTGGCGAGACAGATGTGCCTTCTTCCCCTTTTGCTGTGATTGCCCAGAAATAGCCTGGGCTGCATAAAGATGGCATGTAAACAGATACACTCCTGTAAATGCAGAAGGTCTCAGAAGTGGGAGGGCAAACAGGTTGTCCTTGCCGGGAAGTGTTTCGGAAATCATCTGAAAATGTTCAGAGTCTTAAAGCCGATCTTTCAAACCTAGTAGGGGATGATTTTATTTTCCTATATTTGAAATCACTTCTGAATATTTGTTTAGTTCTTAAATTACTGATAAAAGCTTCAGTCAGGCCCATAGATGAATGTGACTGACTTTCTTTATGGCGCCCCTTCGGACACCATCCGGAGAAAGAAGCACAAACCGTTTTGTGAAGGTCCGAATGAGTGGTGGTCTTCCCACTCCTGGAAGATTTTTCCAGAAATAAGAAGCGCTGTCTGATTCCCTCTCTACTTCCAGAACACCCTCATGCCACCATGACTAATGCTATTTGTATCATCAGCTAGGAAGATAGACTTGGTGAAGAACTCGGACAGCGCAGGAATGTCTAATGTGCCCTGTGACTTCAGCACAGGGAAGTTTTAGCTTCGTTCCGCCTGATCCAGGCGGTGGGGGGTCTTCACTCCACTCTCAGAAGGAAACCGATAACGTCAAACTCCATCATTGATCAGGGGAAAGGAGAGAGGGGCTAAGGAGGAGACGCAAAACAAGTCCTGTTCTCTAATGAGAACTAGGAAAGAACGAGGGAGAATAAATCCTTCTATCCAACAGACTTGCAAAATCCTGACTTCTCTAGTAAAGCAACTATAGTTTTGCTATGGTGAATACGCACCAAAGTACTGAATAAAATAATGAAGTTGTTGAAACAATATATTGGTAATAACAATGGAAATGTTAGTAGTATCTTTATTGTTGTGCATGCTGCATTTCTTGATATTTGAGCACTTCGGGATTTTGGATACTGATTGTGAACCCAAGAATGCTGTTTCAATTTTTATAATGCTTTCTGTAATCTTAATTAGTTTTTCATTTTGTGCTTTTTTTTTAAAAAAAGTGTAATTTTCCTTGCCTTCTCTGCTTGTTTTTGACAGATTATTTTCATCTGTGACTGGGGCAATCAATACAAGCCAGAGCTGAGTAGAATCTTTCTCCTCCTCCTCCAACTTCTGCACCTTCTCTTACTCCTCCTCCACCTCCTCCTCTTCCTCCTTCATCATCCTTACCGACGCCCTGATGGGTGTCATATCTTAAAAGTCAAAAAACTCTCATATTATCTGGAAAGTGATTCTATGTAGATCTTAGCTTTGTATTCTTTTGTTTGCTTGTTTAGCATTACTAACACAAAGATGATATTTTATTCAACCACCAGAGGGAGTCTCCTAAATCTATGGATTCTAAAAGCCAACAAGAATAAAATAAATGTCACAAGCTTTATATGCACTATGATTGAAAATAAAAAAATTCATTTAACTGTGTGTCATGGTATGTAGGCTGTAATCAGGTCCTTTATACATAAAATGCCTAAAACCTTGTCCTACTACAATGCCGCATCATTTTAATGAACAGGTATTAAATAATAGACTATGTCCCCCCCGCCCCGGGAGAAATAAGTGTTCCAAATATTTTTACCACAAATATTACATGGGTGTGAAATGGAAAGGAAAATTACCCAACTGTTTCCTGCAAGCAGAGCTGGTCCTACCAGGCTGCTTCTCTCCAGCAATGAGGAGCCCTGGATCTCCCAGGAAAACTCCCCTTTCAAATGCCGAGCTTCTTAGAAGCAAGCCTCTGAGTTACAGGTCGCTGCGGCTTACCAGGTATCTTCTGTTAGGGCAGTTCCTGGAGGGCTGGTGCTGGAGGGCAGTTCTTGGGAGCGCTCTTTGGCCTTCGTACCCACCTGTGAAGCTCCTCAAAGCGTTCCCTCACAGTAACTCAACCAGCCCTATTTTGTGGCTGTGGAAATTGTTATTCACGGAGGTTAAGCAAATTACCTAAGGACATAGAGCCAATGAGTGAGACCTGGGAATGGGGCCAGGACTCCCCGCTGCTTCACAAGGCTGCAAGCTGGCCTGCTTCTCCCAAAACACTGACTTAAAATCAGGTATTTTATTACCCACTTCGGAGGGGAAGTCAATGGTTTTTCTCCACCGTAACTAGAATTTTGTCTCAATTGAAAAGTAAGCCATAGACACTGAATAGTGGTGGAATTTACTCATCTGAAGTCAGCATTGCTATATTCTCCCTTCTTCATCTCCTTTATACCCATCAAGGGTGTCCAACCGATGGCCCGTGGGCTGCATGCGGCTCAGGGTGGCTATGAATGCGGAGCAACGCAAAATCATAAAGTTTCTTAAAACATTATGAATTTTTTTTGGTGATTACATATCACGATGTATTTAATGTGTGGCCCAAGACAACTCTTCTTCTTCCAGTGCAGCCCAGAGACACCAAAAGGTGGGCCACTCCGGTGTCTCCAGGCTGCTTACAAATGCATTCAACGTAACAACAACTCCTAATAAAAACATTGCCTGCATATTAGCATCTTGTACCAAAAAAAAAAAAAAAAATCTATATGGTGGTAGCATTACTCTGCATTTTAACCAGGTCTGAATCCTTCTGTGGATAATTTAAACCATATTTGTTAAAGGAAAATATTAACTACAGAAAATTTCCAACTTGACGCATTTTTCCACAAAGCACAACCGCTCTCTAGCAAGCATTTACTTCGCAGATGGGTCGACCGAGGTCTTTAGAAGTTTGCCGAGGTCCCCTTTCAAACTTGAGGCACCTGAGCCGCGCTGTGATCGCCCAGGCACCTGGGAGGCAACAAGCGCTGGCCCCCCTGTCGTTCCCAGGCCAGTGCTTCACAGCTGCTGCTTCAGATGCACAGAAGGTGTGTCACAGTCGGGCCATGCGGTAGCGAGGCTCTCTCAGAAGCATGGGCCACCTTGAGCGCTCGGTTCCCTTTCTCTGTCCTCCACGGGCCCCGCCACAGCTCCTTGCAAAGCCACAGGGCAGGTTTTGTGTCAAAGGGCAGGGTCCTTGTCGCAACCATTCTGTGACTTTCTCTAATATAGATGTCATAAGGCTGCTGCCCCCTCAGCCCACCACAGGGGGCAGATGCCCAGTGATAAAGTGTTCAAAGAAACATCTGGAAGGATAATCAGGGAGTTGTGAAAAGAAAAGGAAGGAAGGAAGGAAGGAAGGAAGGAAGGAAGGAAGGAAGGAAGGAAGGAAGGAAGGAAGGAAGGAAGGAAAAAACAATGTTAAAACGTGTTTTCTGGTGCCACCTTTAATAACGCGCCCCATGACATGGGGTGTATTTCACTGACTTAAGAATAAACTACTCTTCATTACGGGTGGAGATGTACGAACTTAGGTTTAAAGCGAGGGTGAGTTAAAATTTTTCTACAGAAAAATACTGGATAGGGCTCTCTTTTTTACCCTTTAATTCCAAATTTAATAAATGCTGTGACTGTGCTGCACTCAAATGTTACGTTTCTCCAAGCAAATAAAACATTCATAGAAAATTCTCTTCCCAAGTCCGTGAACGTTCATTTTTCCTTCCCTTGCCAGCCATTGATTTTCATTCTTTACTGCGCTTTCTTAAAACCTGAGTGGGCCCTGGCTAGGTAGGTCAGTTGGTTAGAGGGTCAGCCCAGTAAGCCAAGGTTGTGGGTTCAATCCTCGGTTAGGGCTCATACAAGAATCAACCAGTGACCACATAAAGAAGTGGAACCATAAATCAATGTTTCTTTCTCTCTCTCTCTCCCCTCTCTCTTCCTCTCTTTATCTCTAAAAAAATTCAATCAATAAAAGAAATTTTTTTTTAAACCTAAGCCAAGTCATATAAGAACTATTATTCTCAATGAGACGTGCTCCAGGCAAAATTCAAAAATCTTTTTTTAACATTTTATTTATTTATCTTTAGAGGAGAAGGGAAGGAGAGAGGGAGAGAAATATCAATGTATGGTTGCCTCTTGTGCACCCCCTACTGGGGAACTGGCCTGCAACCCAGGCATGTGCCCTGACTGGGAATCGAACTGCGATCCTTTGATTCGCAGGCCCGCGCTCAATCCACTGAGCTACACCAGCCAGGGCAAAATTCAAAAATCCTAAATCTGCGGAAGGCGCTATGCAAAAGCATTAACACTGGTGACTGCTCTGTGTAGACCTGCCTGTGCTTCCCTGACCTTGCTTTCCAGTGCAATGGCAAAAGCATGGACACCGAAGCCCAATGGCCAGGGTCTGAAATGTTGCTTCACTGCTTCCTGAGTTACCTTGGACAAGTTAGAATTTCTCTGTGCCTCAGTCTTCTTGTCTGTACAACGGGGATGATAATAGCAGTTATCATGTTGCTGTAAGATTAAATGTTATCATTTGTAAATTATAAATGTTTATTAAAAAACAAACTGCTTGACTGTGGTATTGGTTTAAGTAAAATGTTAAATAAACATATTTTTTTTCACAGCACTACTATGCTCTGGTCAACATTTTCAAAATAATGATTTAATCTTTTTCCCTATCCATCCAGGGTGCTTGTGTTAGAAGTTTATTTGACTTTGAAAAAAGGACTATTCAGAGAGAATTTCTGAAAGATTTCATCTTCTCTGGGTGTTATAGCTATTTCTTGACTTAAACAGGATAAAAATCGCCAACATATTAATAATACATTTTGAGTTATTGGAAAGGTAAGATACTGTTCAGGTTTACCTAAATGCTGGCAAAACAAATGGAGACTCTTGTGTGTTTCTCTCCTTCCTGTGCCACTCAGTGGTGGGGAAAATAATCATTCACAGTTTCTTTTGTGAGGACAATTACAGAAAAAATGAAAAGCATGTCTGAGTGCAGTTCACGTATTTATGTGTGAAAAGGAAGCCATTTATGTGGTGTGGAGTAGGATCCATCTTAATTTGAATGAACCACACTCTTGTGCCAAGTGACCGAGAATATGCCCTAAAAACTCCCCTCATACATTGTCGTATTCGGTAAGTCCCTGAGATATGGCAGCAAAGTTTGGAGAGCCTGTGAAGCGGGCAATTGGAGGGAAATGAGCAGTTTGTTGAAATGTACAGCCCATAACCAAGAGACGCTTGGAGAACAGTGGGCTGAGAGCTACTAAGCAGAAAGAGCTATGTCAGGCCTGTCTCTCTAGCCCCAGGTTAGACATCATTTCATCACAGGGCCGGACTTTAGGGACAGCACCCTAAAACCTAGGAGGCCCGGTATTAGGCAGAACAGAGACCTGCTTGAAAAGATACAGCTTTACTTGGGCAGAACTTAGTTACCAAAGCTGGGCTCTGAGACAATAGCCTGATTTTAGAGATTAGGATATACTACGAGAACAAGATTAAAAATTGCTCTGCTTACAGGAAAAGCTGGTTTTTAAAAACCTGAGTTATGGTCGAGCCTGTAGGTGACAGCTTTACTGTGCAATGTAATTAACACTATTTCACCAACACCCTACAGTAACTACATCTATGAATCACATGGGGTGGTTCCTTTAACACCTTTCACAAAGGCAGATGGAGTAGAACACCAGAGTGGTATTGAGTAAAAGTCAAAGCAGGTCCATTACTATTCCATGGATACATGTGACCTGCTTTTATGCCAAAGAGTTTTTGCTTTATGCTGATGCAACCAAGACTTAATAGGCTGGGTCATACCTCTTGGCTCATGAAGAGCAAATACCAGATTTGGATATGTACATGGATTTGGAAAGATGGGGATGGAAAACATAATAATGTTTGTTACCTATGAAGGCAAAGTAAACTTGCAGCCTGTGAGGGCCATTACACTGGAATCACTTTTCTCTTTTCTGAACACATGGTTTTGGCCTCCACCAGCGGAACTAGAGGCCGCAGGGCTTGCTCCGGGCATGCACAGTTCAGAAAGAGGGCTTCTGACCTCAGCAAACCCTGGGCTGTCATGCCTTCTTTCCAGCGTGGGCAGCTAGGTCAGTGGAACACCACGTCATGCAGGGCTGGCTTCTTCTGTAAGAGGAGGCAACAGGGAAGAATTGGTGGGGAAGCAAAAACCCTACTTGAATTAGGGCAGGGCTCTCAGAGCCTCGCCATTTCGCCAAGGACAACTGCACCTCTGACCTCGTGTATCTTCTTAAATTGATATAAAAACCCATCAGTACATAGAAATTGCCCCTTCATTGTGAAATGCCTGAGGGAAAAATGGAGAAATCGTTTTTCTGAGAGAAAATGTCACTAAAAAGCTATATGCTCAGCCAGATTCCTGGTCATGTGCTTTTGCAACAGAAAGTCCTCTTCTCATATGCTAACTCTTTGAAAATACACTGCCCACATTCACTGCTGAAAAAAAAAATTTCACCAGTTGAACAAGAGAGTCATTAAAATAGAGATCACAAAAATGAGGAAGTTATGATATAAAATGACAGCAATAAGCACTGAAATTATTTGAACATCGTTCAATCAACAACTATAGTAATTCATGTAAATATATATAAAAATAATTCTTTTAAAGGGAAGACCTATAACATGTATTAATACCAAATTTGGCCCAAGAATCCAAATTAGCTGTTACTAGAATGAGGCACTGGGATGGGTTGGTGCCAAGAGGAGAGGAAGTGAAGACAGCTACATTTCTCATCTTTCATAGCAGGAAGTCGATGGTTGCACTTTTGGGCACTGCTGTAAAAAAGTTAAATGCACACATTACAGCTTGTTTTTGAAATATTAATTTTTAAGAAATCAGTAGAAACATAAAAATAGGGTAACTGCTAAATCTCCACAGAAACTAAGCAAACAAAATATGTAAATAGAGAAAGACAGGTAAAAGGAAACCGAAGACACAGAATAAACAGAGCCTAAAACACAGAGCGTATGACTATTTTATATACAACCGTAACTTTAAAAAAGGTTAAACTCACGGTTCAAACCCAAAGACTAAAGGCTGGGCACTCCTTAAAAGATAACCCAAATAACACAAAAGATAACCCAAAATCATATAGCAAAGTTAAACGACAAAAAGAAGGATGGTAAAGCAACAACAAAATAAAGGAGTGGAACCGTGACCATCCATTGAAATATAACTCCAAATCAAAGCTGGTAAATAAAGGAAGATAAAATTCACCATTCGTGCTGAATTCATAGCAGAGCCCAAATCTGCATAGCCGGTAGTGTGATGGCCACTTAGATGGAGCGGAATCTGCCAGAGAAAAGGGGAAGTGAAACAGCGAATCGTTTTGGGACGTTATTTCCACTTTCAATTTTTGACAAGTGATTAGATATAAACCAAGCAAGGACATAGAACACTTGAATTAATAGATCAATTATTAAAATTATAATTGGCATTTCTTCTTTGAAAACTAATTCATCCTTTTTTCCCCCTTAAGACATTTATCAAATTGACTGATACACTATATACCATTTTAGAAATTCCATTAAGTTGCCCAACCAGGGAAACTTATAGGTTATGTTTTAGAATAACCCCCCCCCCAAAAAAAATCTCAAAATTAAGCAACAATACTCACAACTATTTGGAAAGTAAAAATTGCTCTCTAAGAAACTCTTGAATCAAAGATGAAGTTAAAATGAAAATTTTAAGATTTGAACTTCTGGTAGTAATGCAGAATAGATACCCAGATAAGCTTCATTACCATGTATATTTTCATGTGGGTAAATTAGAACAAATCATTTTTAATGTGTTCACTACAATGTAAAGGAATCCCTGAAGATAAGGTAACCACAAACAGTTAGACAAGTGATTGGGAAGTAGAGCTGAAATCTATAAATCCCCTGCAGAATAATTCCCAGAAAACCCAGGAGCCTTCCCTTGGACCCTTGGGCCCAGGTGAGGGGGAAAGTGAAAGTGAAGCTCCTGAGCAAAGCTGAGAATCAAAGGGGCTACAATGTTAGTAAAAGAGTAGATATAAAATATAAAGCAAAACAAACAACAACAAGAACAATAACCAAGAAAACTTTCTTGTGAACAAAGGTAGAAAATGAAGAAGAGTGTCGTTATAAGGAGTACTTTCAGTGGGTGCGCAAACAATGGACAAAAAGTTCCTGCTGGGAATGTGTAACCGCATTGGTCCGGAGTTCAAATCTACTTTACTCTTGTAGTTTAGGGAACCACAGCTGAGAAACTAACTTGTTTATCCAAAAGAAAACAAAATATAACATGCATAGCAAGAAGCATGTATAATGAAACAAAAAGAATAAAATAAACAACATGAACTAAGACGCTGCACGTACGTAGTAAAAAAAATAATGCATTCTCTGAAGAGGGATAAACCTTCATCCCGGCCAGGTGGAAATTCCACAGAAAAAAACATCCATTGATTATAAATTCACATCTAAAATGAAAACACACTAAGAAATTAGCCACAGTGAGAACAATATAACATAGAAAATATGAGAAAGAAGCAAATCTAATAAAAAGAACAAACATATAACAAGAAAAAACACGTTACAAAAAATATAAACAAGTATATTTATCATGAAAAATTCAACAATCAAACTAATGGGACTTTTTTAGAGAGAGTGGTTACAATGAAGAAGTGAATCTAAAGAGATAAAGCTTAAGATTTTTCCATAATTGGTTAAATACATGAGTCCTTGTATTCAAGAAGCATAAATGAGTGTTGGGCAGATAAAAAGAAGATAAAGTCAATACCTAAATGCTCCTTAGTTTCTTAGATCACCAAAGTAAGAAGATTCTTAAAAAGCCATAGGAAATGAATGTACTCGTGAATAAAATTGCAGCAGATTTCTTAACAATGGAAGCCAGAAGAGAGTGGAAGCCTACTTTCAAAAAGCTGAGAAAAAATAATCTGGCATTTTTGTTCTCTTTCCAGGCTGACAGTGAAAAAACTTAGGACAAATAAATAATGAGTTTATCTCCAACACATACTCATTAAAGGAACTTCAAAAAGAAGGAAGTTTATCCTGGAAATAGCGTGAGATGCAATGTTAAATAGGGAAAAAGGATATTCACATGTAAACAATTAAGTCAAGATAAATATATGAAATGTATAGAATAACAATGTGTACATTTTCATGTAAATAAACCAGATAGACATAAAATGCAGCATGCAAATAGCAAGAAAAATAGGACTGAGTTGATCAGAGTCAGTGTTCCAATGTCTTTTGTTGTTTGAAAAAAGACAGCATACAGAAAACTTTAGCTTTTAAGTTAAGTAATAAAAATTTTTAAATAACTGTTGGATAAAATAAATTATCAAAGAATAAAAAAGAGAAATAAAATACATTTAAACATTGAGTATAATGACCTGAAAGAAGTACAAAATGAAAAAAAGAGAGATCAGAAAAACAGAACAAATAACAAACATAAAATAAGACCGTAAAAAGAGTTCCAAATATAGTAATAATTATAGCAAATATAAATGGATTGTTCTTACCAGTGAAAATAAATACATTATATTTTTTAAAATGAGCTATATGCAATTTTGACCTAACAACTTGAGGATACAGAAAGACAACAAAAGGAAAACTACCTAAAAGATATTAACCAAAAGAAACTGGTAGTGCTGTGTTAATATCAGCAAATTATATTGCAAGACAAACAAGTTAGAGTTAAAAAGGACACAGCTGAAGATTCAGTGCCCAGTCAGATTATCATGCATCATGGCTTCTTCCCTGCAGTTTCTAGCTATTCAGATGCCTTTGCTTACTTTTTCTTCTGTTATCATTTTTTTCTCTTATTAATTGTAGAATGTTTATATTCTAGATATTAATCATTTATAGTTCACTGCACACGTATTGGCCTAGCCTGTGCTTGTCTTTTCAAACATTTGTGTTGTTTTTAGGGATTGGTTCATTTTTCTCTTTGAACTGAACTTGAATACAGTGATGAGACTCTTGCCAAAAGGAATCCAAAATAATGGGATCCAAGTAAGTGATGGCACTTGGTGGCATAGTGATTAACAACCTCATCAGCCACGGTGGAGGTGAGGGAATGTCTCGGGAAGCACGTGTTTGCAAAGCTGAGGTGGCTGCTGTGTTTCCTTGTACTGGCGGCTCCAATGATGACCACAAACAGGGAGTGCTAGGGCTGCATTCGGTGCAGTAAAGCGCTTTCAAAAGAAAACCGTATCTCAGAGAACCAGAAAACTTTTATGGAGGATCTAACCATCATCTTTCATCTCCTAAATTCTATGACAGTCTCTGAAAAATCAGGAACAAAATCTATTTGTATAAACTACAGCAGGTGCATTCACAGCCTTGTCAAGTCTCTCACGGGAAAGTCAGGGCACTCACTGGGAAAGGGTGGACCCTGAGATTTGGAATGGGATCTTGGAAAAGACTTGGAGTGTGTGCTAAATGTGTTGAACCTCTGAACACTCTGAACTTTCTGTGCTAGTGGAAGCAGCCCTTCCTCCTGTATTCAAGGAAATTAGTCTTCTTCTATTAAAGGCTCTGTAATAACCTTTCCTGGTAAAGTGGTCCTACCAGGACATGCTTCTGCTTCTCAAGTTCGCCTCAAGCATCTTATAACTAGTGTCGATTCTCAGCATGCTCCAAGAGGTCATGCACACAGTGACCTGGGAGGAAGTAGCTGTACCTCAAAATAATTATAAAGTGTGTATGAATGAATAAGACCAAATTTATTGATGTAAATGCAACTACCACTGAGTCTTAATATGATGTGTTACAACTGGTAGGAGAGGTTCTAACATTTTAGCTGGTTGGTTGAGTAAAAATTTGATTCAGTGGTAACTCAGCAATGTTGAGATACCAGGCTGTCTTGGCGTAATGCAGAGGAAAAAATCCAAAAGCTTAAGGAAATAAGCAAATTGGCATAAATTCATCATGTGCTAGTTTATCCTTCACTGATTTTTTCTGAGAAGGTTCAGAGGCCACATCCCTCATAAGTCATTGAGAAATCTTATAGGTGAGAGGAATATCTGTAACCTTAAAATATGGAAGTATCCTCAGCAGACCATGGATAATGTTGGGAGACATCATCATTGACTTGAGCTCCTCTTGACAACAGCCAGACACTAAGAGGGTATATTAGTGTATTTTATATTAGAATTGAAATTTTGATCCAAAGAGATATTTAGCAGGGCCCAATCAATTGCGTGTCCCTAAAAATAAAATAATTGCGCAGCCTGGTAAAATATTACTTGATTTACAACAACAACAAAAAATCCAGGTAGTGGGCCAAATCCATGCTTTGTGTCACTACAATAGACAACGATGTCCTCTCACCAGGTCTGGATCCAAGTCAGTTCACTCAACCATAAATGCATGGGTTTATTTCTGGACTCTTTATTCTCTTCCGTTGACCTGTGTGTTTGTTTTGTGTCTATACCATACTGTTCAGATTACTATTCCTTCATAATATGGTTTGAAACCAGGGAAATAGTCTCCTGACTGAAGGGCAGTTTCGGGTGTTCTGCAACATTGCCACAGGCATCTATTCTTTCTCTTCCACAAACCTTGTCGAAAGAGATTTGAGGCCAGCTACAGGGGTAATTGTGCATTGGAGAAGATGAAATATTTAAACTCTTGGAGATAGCCCTGAATTCATGAGGACCCCAAATGCCAATGCAGGATTTATAATAATCAGATAATGAATAGAGCTTTGTCCCAGCTTTGAATCACCAAGTACCCAACAGGTTCCTGGACCCATCCTGGGCTTATTTCTCCAGTTACGGGACGTGTCATTGCAGTGCCCATACTAGCCATTGAGCAGATTCCCTGCAGGGGCCCTGTGATCCGGAAAGTAGAGTTGTTATGGTAGGATGGCTAAGTGGAAGCTGCTGAGTTTCTCCTTCCTGCCAGGATATTAGACTAAAAGTAGCACTGCCTCCCTGATGGGATTCGCAGAAGTTAGCACCTGCATGACAGGCTGGAAAAAGGCAAGCGGGTGACCTGTTCACTTTCCTGTTTGTCTTGTCCTTTTGGCCTGTAGAAAATGTAGCAGGTTTTTGAAAATGCCTGCACTGTTTGAGAGTTCATCAGGTGGTAACTCCAACTGCAGCTTCTGTTCCAGATATGAATATTTTTCTATTTTTTCCCTGAGGTATTTTCATTCCAGACTCCATATTCTTAAACTTTTTGCTATGCACATATATATATGCATAGCAAAATATATGCCTAGCAATATATATATATATATATATTCTGACAATGTATTACCAAAGACAATAAAAAAATTGGTCCCCATAACAAACAGGCAATCTCATCATATAAAATATGTAGGTCTGTACCCTAAAATTTGTTTCCAAATTGTTTTGAGCAATGGTAATGACAAAGACTGTTGTGTATCTGCGTGAAGTGACAACCCTGAAGAACATCACAAAGGCTCGTAGGTTTATAAAAATATTTGTCTCATCATCACGTGCCAGCTATCTCTTTATTTTCAACAGCCATTTCTGTATGATCAGTTCTCAATATTCTTCTTTAAAAATAAAATGACTGTTATTTGTTGTTCTTCTTCACCTGCCTTATTTTCTGCTGTGCCGACTGGCATTGAACAGATATTTATTGACTTATTAAAACATTGGGAAAATATCAGATGTAAAATGTCCTGCTGAAAAATATCTCTCCTAGTTTCCTCCAGATCCACAAGCAGAATCATCACGCAATATTGTCATTTCTCCTACATGGCTCATCATGACTGTGTGTAGATGAATGGCCTGCGGGATCATCATGGACATTGGCCCCATGCCTGCTATTTAGGTCATCAGTTGATGAAATGACACTGGTGTTGCTCCCAAGATCACGTTAGATTCAGGTATAAAATTCTAGCTTCTTCTTTGATAACCTTTTCAATCATATTCCCCCAGAGATAGACCTGAATAAAAGTATATTCTTATTCATGAGACATGCAACATGATTCTAGTCAACATTATTTTTCTTTTAAAATTATTTTGATATCAGCTATAACTTATATTTTGTTCACTATTATTTTTATTAATATCCATTTTGTCCAAAATGTTAAAAATTCAATTATTTTAATGCATTCTTTTCAAAAAAGATAATAATGATAACACTAACCATTTTAGTTCTCAATTAACTATAAAAATTGTACTTATTAGCACGTATGATTCCTCCTTATGTGTGTGGTATTACAATCATTTCAGCTGGTTGAGATCAAGTGTTCTCCAATATCAATTTGTTATTCCTTCCATATAATTCAAGAAAAAAAATTATATCTAATAGCTAATTGTTCTGCCTTTTCTGAAGAATATTCCATTATAATCTGTGAGTAGAAAGACCAGAGAGAAGGAAATCTCTGCATGGATGGGTTAAATAACATGTCCAAGGCCTGATAGGTAGGCCTTGTATCTGTTCTCTTGACGAGGTCATCTTAATCGTAATGCCAGACTCTCCGGTAAATGAGAAGAAATAGGGTTAAACGCAGCAAGCAAAGAATTAATGTTTTTTACTTGGTACAGTTGGAGATTAGCAATGAGTGTGATGAGTATCTCTGTTGATGAAAATGACCAACTGGTGAGGAGCCAACATTGCGGCAGGAAACAACACGGACACGCAATTCACAACCCAGGCAGCGAGAGAGAAGCTTCAGAATAAAAGCAAGCGTAGAAGTTTGTGTGGGTGGCAAAGTGCCATCATGGGGGCTGCTGCCCTGTGGGAAGGGCAGTGGCTGCCAAGCTCTTAGCACATTTCATCTGTGGACACTGAAGGGCAACACAAAATGAGAGAGAACGTTTGGTTGCAGAGAAGTGATGGAATTGTTTCTGGGAGGAATAATTAAGAGAGACATTTTAACATTGGGAAATAAAGCTTCGGCTTCTCCTTGTTAATATTTAATAAAATGTGGCTTTAGCTTGAGTTCAGTATGAATACACTCATAGAGAGCTCATTTAGTTCACAAGCAGAGGTATGACATTGTACGTGTAAGGAAACTGAGGCCCTGATGGGCTAAGCGACTTTCCAAGTTCCTGAAGCTTGATGGTGGAAAAGCTGGGGTTAATGTCAACACTTCGCAGGTGTCAGATTATGTACAAGTGGTTTTACTCTGTATGCTGATGTTTACCCTTCAGTACAATTATAAATGCTTCAATGAAAAGATGGATTTATAATAATTACTCTACTTTTGTGTTCTTTAATTCAGTTCAACATAAGGCATGTATTCCTTACCCAATGTTTGTAAGTACCATGTAAAGAAATACACAATTGAAAGAGATACTATCCCTGTGTTGAGAAACTTACAAATTATCAAGATAATCTAATACAAAGGAACATCTAATATATCAATAACATGTTTCCAATCTTTCCTGGGAATGAGATTTACTTATGACACATCAAACACGCAGATCCCTGTGTCTCTGCCTTGAAGATTCAAGTTCAGATTCAATGCAGAGGACAGATGCTACAACCATATTTCTCACATTTATAGGCACATTGGAAACATTGAGGGAGCTTCGAAAACTGCAAATTCTTCTATCCTGCCAGAATACTGTTATTCGACTAATTGTTCGGGGGTGTACCTTGGGGCTCGGATGTTTGAAGATTCTGTAGGTGATTATATATATATATATATATATATATATATATATATATATATATATTACAAATAAGTTGGGGAAATACTTTGTTACTGGGATATGGCACCCAAGGAAGGTTTCATGAGTGAAATGCCATTCGACAACTTTCTAAACTCATATCCATTGAAAACCTACCACATGTATAGTATCTCTTAATTATTAAAATAAACCCACCAGGTGAATAGTATTGTTATCTGTATTTTATAGACTGAAAAATAAGGTTTAGAGAATTTGCTGAAGCTCATGGAGTTTGAAAGTAGGTGAGCAGTTTTGTGAAACCAGTCTGATCTGGAGCCTAAGCCTTTGTCACTTTGCCAGACTGACTTTCAGACCCAGCTTGAAGGATGGGGAAGTTTTCAACGGACAGAAACCGGGACAGAAAGCAGTCCAAGGACAGGCAGCAACATCTGCACAGGAAGACATGTGATAAGTCAGGTTGGACAGTTTGGCTCCAGATAATGGGCAGCTTTGAGTTCATAGATGCTTGACCAATCATCACATGATTGGTGGGTTAATTTGTGAGTTCATTCATTCATTCATTCATTCATTCATTATATTGTTATTTTATACAACAAGTATTACATATAAAATGTAAAAAATATACTTTTGGGTTGAATAGACATTAAAAATTTACCTGGACTTTGGAAGCTAAGCTTTATTCAATTTTTATATATTTTTTGAAACTTCTCGACAAAATGGAAGCATAGGTAGCTATGCTTCATTTCCTTGGAAACCAAAGGAGGATAACAACAAATTTAAAAACAAAGAACAACTGGAAATGCCAGAAAATCACACTGTATGGAAGCCTGACAATCAAGGAGCTAAAGAGACAAACATACAGACTGGTAGGAGGGGCAGAGACAGGAAGCCAGGGCAGCAAGGATGTGTAAAGGTGGCAGCTGGCAAACCAGGACAGGGGAGGAAGCAGAGGGCAGACTGGAATATCGCACATTCCCCTGGGAATTAGCTGGGAGGAATAACTGGGGAACGAGACAGATCATACAACCCAGGGTTCCAGTGCAGGGAACTAAAACCTCAAAACCTCTGGTGGTAAAAATCTGCAGGGATTGTGGCAGTGGGAGAAACTCCAAGTCTCATAGGAGAGTCTGTTGGAGAGGCCCTCAGGATCCTAGAACGTACACAAGTGCACGCATCCGAGAATCACCACGTGAAAGAGCACAAGCCACTTGTGGTAAGGGAAGCGACTGAAAGCAGGGCAAGAGCCCAGCAAGTGGCATTGCTCCCTGTCCGATCCCTCCCCCAAATACAGTGCCACATGCAGAGAAGCAGGTTGCCCCACCCTGGTGAATACCTAAGGCTCTGACCCTTAAAATGTAACAGGTAACAAAGAAATATGGCACAAATGAAAGAACAGATAAAATCTCCAGAAAAAGAATTAAGTGAAGAGGAGATAGCCAACCTATCAGATGCAGAGTTCAAAATGCTGGTAATCAGGATGCTCACAGAAATGAATGAGAATGGTCCCAAAATAAAGGAAGAAGTGAAGGCTACGGAAAGTGAAATAAAGAAAAATATACAGGGAACTGACAGTGAAAGGAATGAAACTGAGACTCAAATCAAAGATTTGGAACAGAAATAAACATTCAACCAGAATAGAAGGAAGAAACAAGAACTCAAAAAAATGAGGAGAGGCTTAGGACCCTAAGGACAACTTTAAACATTCCAACATAGGGGTGCCAGAAGGAGAATAGGAAGAGCAACAAATTGAAAGCTTATTTGAAAAAATAATGAAAGAAAACTTCCCCAATTTGGTGAAGGAACTAGACATGAAAGTCCAGGAAGCTCAGAGTCCCAAAGAAGCTGGATCCAAGGAAAAACACACAAGGCACATCATAATTAAATTAACCAAGATTAAAGGTAAGGAGAAAATCTCAAAAGCAGCAAGAGAAAAGGAGACAGTTACCTACAAAAGAGTTCCCATAAGACTGTCAGCTGATTTCTCAAAAGAAACCTTACAGGAAAGGATGAGCTGTAAAGAAATATTCAAAGTCATGAAAAGCAAGGACCTACAACCTACATTACTCTCTCCAGCAAAGCCTTCATTTAGAATGGAAGGGCAGATAAAGTGCTTCCCAGATAAAGTCAAGTTAAAGGAGTTCATCATCACCAAGCCCTTATATGAAATGTTAAAGGGACTTATCTAAGAAAAAGATCAAAACTATAAACAATAAAATGACAACAAACACAACTATCAACAACTGAACTTAAAAAACAAAAAAAAACAAACTAAGCAAACAATAGAACAGGGAGAGAATCAGAAATGGAGATCACCTGGAGGGTTATCAATGGGGAGGCAGATGAGAGAGAATGGGTGTAAAATGAACAGGGAGTAAGAAGCATAATTGGTAGACACAAAACAGACAGGGGGAGGTTAAGAATAGTACAGGAAATGGAGAATCCAAAGAACTTATATGTACAATGGACATGAACTCGTCCGTGGACATGAACTAAGGGGTAGGGGAATGCTGGATGGAGGGAGGATGCAGGGTGGAGGGAGATAAGGGGGAGGGAAAAATGCAACAACTGTGATAGCATAATCAATAAAACATAAATAAAAGTTTTTATTTATTTTTTTTGTTTCTGTTAACATAGTATAACAACACATTTTATAACTTTTGAGTTATAACTTCCACATTAAGGGCTAGGCTATCACTGCAAGCAGAGTGCTGAAGAGTGCTGAAAATTCACTTTTTTTTCAGTGTTTGTGAGATTATTTTATTTTTTAATATGTTTTTTTATGAACTGCTGTAACTTGACCTTATATGGGAAGCACTTTATCTGTCCTCCCATTCTACATGATAGATTTGCTGGAGAGAGCAATCTTGGTTGTAGGTCCTTGTCTTTCATGACTGAATACTTCTTTCCAGCTTCTTCTTGCCTGCAAGGTCTCTTTTGAGAAATCAGCTGACAGTCTGATGGGAACTCCTTTGTAGGTAACTCTCTCCTTTTCTCTTGCTGCTTTTAAGATTCTCTCCTTATCTTTGATCTTGGGTAATGTAATTATGCTGTGCCTTGGTGTGTGCTTCCTTGGATCCAACTTTTTTGGGACTCTCTGAGCTTCCTGGACTTCCTGGAAGTCTCTTTCCTTTGCCAGATGGGGGAAGTTCTCCTTCCTTATGTTTTCAAATAAGCTTTCACTTTGTTGCTCTTCCTCTTCTCCTTCTGGCATGCCTATGATTCAGGTATTGGAACTCTTTTGCTGAGACTTGAAAAGACCACACAAGCAAGAGTAGAAATAAACTGTGGCATTCTTACATGCAAAATACATACATACATACATATATATGCTAAATATATATTGTATTTTACATATATAATATATAAATATACAGCACTAAATGTATATTGTGTTTTTATGTGTATATAAATATGTATATGTATATATGTATATACTATATATATAGTACTAAAGTTAAAATGAATGAACTGGAGTGTCTATATTAATCTGCATCAATCTTAAAAACAACATTAAGGGGAAAAAAAGAAGCTTAAAATGTGTATATATAGCATTTAAATAAAGTTTTAACACACATGAAACAATATTATATATATTTTTATTTTTGCATATATATAATACTGTATTTTTGGATCATAAGATGCATCTAGGTTTTAGAGGAGGAAACTAGGAAAATAATTTGGAAGCAAAGAATGTGGTAAAATATTTAATAACATAAATAACATATTTCACCAATGTAAATGTAAACAGAACTCAACAGCAGCATTAATGACCATTGTTCCTCAAATTTAGTGAGGAAGACAATCAAACGATCATATCGTATACAGTTGATACATACTGAATGTTATTGATTACATTATACAATAAATACAGCAGTGCATACATTTAATAACAGCAAAATATTGCAATTCAACAGTTTTTAAAATCGAAATAAGAGTAGGCAGATAGCTGAATGGTTCACAGTCAAGACCAAGTTTAAACTCAAATCTTTGTGGGAAACTTCACTTACGATAAGGGTAGAATTATGATCTAGTAGGGAAATACTGGTTTATGTACTAAATGCTCTTGCCATAAGTGTCTGCTAAAATTTTATTGAAAATGTTAGAAAACTATTCAGGATAATATTTTTATAACCTTCTGTCAGAGGATAATAAGAAATGCAGAAACAGTGATGGAAAAGCTGATATTTGATTTCATAAAGTGTCATAGGAAAAGCAATAATATTTGTAACATAACAAGGAAAGGTTTCATAGCTCTGCTATGTAGCCAGTTCCTAAAACTGAAGACACCACTACGCAGGTATCTGCTAGGCCCAAAGAATACACTGGAGAGAAAGACACATGATGCCACCTACCATGGAGCTTATGAGCATCCGGTTTGTAATTTAACATGGATTTTTAAAAATTACAAAAATAAACATATCGTTGCAAACTCAGATAAGCACTGGGTAAAGAAAGACTTCATCTATGGATGTTTTTCACTCAGCTGCTTTCAGAATGAATAAAATGCAAATTGGAGCGGAGGAATTGAGCAAAAAAGAAAAAAAAAAACGAATGAACACAGATAACAGGGTGAGGATTTCTGGGGGGTATCGGGGTATAAATGGTGATGGAAGGAGACTTGACTTAAGGTGGGGAACACACAACACAGTGCACATATGATGTGTTACGGAAGTGTGCACCTGAGACCTATATGTAATTTTGTTAACCAGAGTCACCTCTGATAATTCATAACTATCCTGCATCATTCTTTTAAACATCAAATTGGCAAAAATAAATAATGGCTAATAACTATGAAGGGTTTTTATGGATGAGGAACGGTTTTAAGCATTTTCAAATGTTTCATATAATTATTATCAAAATCCCATGAAGTCCCTGCTGGTAGCGTCATCAGCATTGCTCAGCGGAAAACTGCACCCCAGAGCTGGTAAATGGTGGACGCGAACTCTGCACCAAGGCCTTCTGACTCCAAGGCGTGCATGCTCAGTTCAAGACTGGTACGCGTCCGTCTGACGTGAATGCTGGCCTGGGAGTTTCTCTCATACTGCTGGTAGATGTATGTACTAATAGATTTTTATTTTTTGTGTTTTAAAAAAGGTAATTGTATTTTTTATTGTTGTTCAAGTACAGTTATGTCCATTCCCCCCACCACTCTCCCTTGACCCACTCACCCCCACCTCCCACCCTCAATCCTATCCCTCGTTAGCTTTGTCCTTGGGTCCTTTGTACATGTTCCTTGATGACCATTCCCTTTCTTTCCCCCTTGATTCCCTTCCCCCACCTGCTCTGGAAAGTTAACTGTCAGTATTGTTAAAATGACTAACATATGCAAATATGTCAGCGTTTTAACCCAGCGATCTCACCTTTAGAAAATTCTACTGAATCACTATAAACATCTTTTGGTCAGGTTCTGTGTGCAAGGATGTATAGTGCAGCCTAAGCAGGAACAGCAGGATACTGGAAGCATTCTGAATGCCCACTAATGTGGCAACAACAGATACGCTATGAAATATGCAGCTTGAAATCTTACACAGTTGTTAAAAAGAATTAATTACATCTAGAAGTTTTGTTTGATCTTGAGAGATGTTTTTTGATATTTAAGCCAAGCATGGAAAGCAAAATATATAAATAGGCAAGTTTTCCAGGAAGAAACACAATAGGGCCATAAAAATATATGAAAAGATGCTCAAACTTATTAAACATCAGAGTGGAAGGCAAGAAATTAAGATATTTTCCCCCTTACCTGGAAAGACCGCTGTGAACTATACAAATAAGCAAGGTTAATAACCAGGCTATTTCTCCAAGGGGATTTTATCGGCTTCAAGGTCAATATTTACTTCTTAAAACTTTTGCTGACATCCAGAGTCTAGGCGGGTCTTTCTCAGATGTGACATCCCAGTGAAAGTCTTGGCTAATAAATCCACAACTGGAAACTGGAAAACATCAAATTTCTATTGAATTCATGTGTACAAGTATAGCTCCATGAAAATAATAATAATACTCACTCGTTAAGAGTTTCCAAGTTCTGGAGGGATCAAGTAGGGAGAAAAACATAAATGCTTCAATATTACTACAATTTACCAAACTGTTCTATGAAAGTAAGTACTTTTAAATCCGTAATATTTTTAATGAAGTCATAAGAACAATAATTATCCCCAGTTCATTCAGTCCCACAACCAATTCTTATTTGTTCTTTGTTACGATTTTATTTATTTATTTTAGAGGGGAAGGGAAGGAGAAAGAGAGGGGGAAAGATCAATGTGTGGTTGCCTCTTCTGTGCCCCTTACTGGGGACCTGACTTGGCCCCCAATTTAAGCACGTGCCCTAACTGAGAATCGAACTGGCAACCCTTTGGTTCACAGGCTGGCACTCAATCCACTGAGCCACACCGGTCAGGGCCCAATTCTTGTTTATCCTGATTATTTGCCAGTGTCTTTGTGAAACCAGTCATTCTGCAGAGCCCCACAAATCCCCATCCATTTCATGCTATGATTTAAAAATGTATTCTCAATAAGGCATATTCTAGAATAAGTCACAAGATGTGACATTATTGCAAATGCATCAGAGTAAAACAATGACTGTCTCTAAATGACCCAAAATAATACTTAAAGTGACATGGTTGTAGATCATATCACAATGGAATTGATAAAGTAATTTACTTTTTTTGTAACAACATTTTAAGATAGCAATCAAAATTAATCAAATGAATTTATATCAGACTAAGAAATCAATTAATTTGTTCTGCACTGTCAATTTTACCTGGGGTTTCAATCGGGAAATAACAATTAGTTTTGGAAAATCACAGGGAATTTTGCCTTTTTCATTTGTCCATAAAATTATTACTTCGCTTTATCATCTACCTATGTGAGTTTTTCTTTCTTATTCTTTTTTTATTTCCATTTGCATTGTTGAAAATTTTTTCTCCAAATGTTCTCCCTTTCTGTAATATGTATATCCATTTCCTTTATCTTTTCTCACCTTTTTGCACTTCCTCAAGTCCTTTTCTTTTTGCTTCTTTTATCTACAAATCCTTCAAATTACACATGCTCTTTTCCACTTACACAGACCACCTTCAATTTACACAGACCCTCTACGACTTACACAAATCTTCTTCAACTTAAAGGAACTCTCTGCAAATTCCCTAGTCCCTCTTAGTTTGCCTTTTTTAACTCATCCAGAAATAACAAAGTTTATTTAGCCTGACCTACAATCAATTCTATTTCCTTCAAAATATGTTGCCACAATTTACACCTTTTATTACCAAAACCATATATTTCTCCCAACGTAATTAGAATTTTCAATTTCTAGAGATCAGCGAAAGTAACTAGAATTCTTTAGATTGATACATTTATAAATATATTGTATTTAATTTTCAGAAACCACTTTTTCCCATGGACAAATACACTTACAATATTTTTCTTGGTGATTACTGCATTCCTTTAGTGTGCTCAAAAGTGAGCTATTTCATTTTCTAGTGTCCTTGGTAACTTTTACAGAGTCTGAAGAAGAGACAGGGGAGATACCAGGCTTGGCATGGCCTTAACCACTTAGGTTTAAAAATGCCTGTTTGTTTGTTTGTTTGTTTTCTTTTCTTTTCTGATTTTTACTCTCTGAGAGGGTAGTGAGATCTTTTCCCCTTTTCAGACCATCAATTTAAACCCTTTCTTAGTAGAATCCTTATAGTGTAACAACATGAAAACCTGCACATAAGAGATCTTATCCCATTTGCCAGAGACCTTTGGCAAAACAATTCTAGATTAAAACCAAGCCCTTCCTTTCATAAACAGAAACAAGAACAAATATATAAAACAAAGACAAAATTTAAACAGATGAGTACACTCAAACTACATCCTCTAAGAGGAGGGACTGGGCTACCCCTAGAATGTTATCTCACACCAATACCACAAACAACCCTGACAAATTCCAAATGGCCTGAGGCCCAAACACTGGGGACAGAGGATTCTTGATGGGTACGAAAGAGCAAACATCAAGCCAACTCTCCAGAAGGTGACAAAGCACACAAAAACTGTAACCAAATTTTCAGTTCAGACAGATGAGAGAAACAGACACAAGCCCTCAAACAGAAATAGACTTCTTCCTGCAGAAGAACGGAGAAACAAAACCAATAGATAATTAAAAAGCAGTTTACGATAAGAAAACCAAACAATACCCAAGCCAAAATCAAAAGAGTGCTCCGACCAAATTCCACACGGGAGATGAGCTGTGCCTTCTGCCAAGTGGTGCCTGTTGATCCCACAGAATCCTTAATGGCTCCAAGAACCCAAGTGAGGGGGGCAGGGGCTCCTGCTTGAGCACACCAGGGACTTACTCAGTCTGGGCGCATCAGCCCACCAACAACCTGTTTCTTTTCACCAGCAAAGCATTTAAATGCAGCTGATGCCTTGAGAAGAAGAGCAGGAAGCGTTTCTGAGATAAAGCACTCCCAGCAGCTGCTGGGAAATTCCTGACATCTTCGTCATAGTGTCAGCCTGCCACAAGCAGCTGGGACACTGAGCCTGGGTGCTCTGGGCCTTGCAGGAGTGTATGTGGACTCACCTGGAGTCGTCAAAAACTGCAACCAAAAGCAGGTCTGGCTGCCTGCTGCTATGAGAGCCTGTATTTGAGGGGCAGGTGCTGATGGAAAGGAAAGTGGTTTATTTTCAGGTGCTGGCCACCTGGAAGATGGGAGACTCACGTCACAAAAGCCATCCCCACTTCTCAGTGGAGGCAGAGGCTTTTACGAGGAGGGAGAGGAGAACAGAATAAAAGATCAAGGGAGGGGGCTGGGAAGTTCTCTACGTGAAGACTAGCACGTTGCATGCCAATAAGGACAGTGATGGTCCAGTGTGCATTGTGTCCTGGCTTCACACCATCCTGGCTTCACACCATCCATCCTGACTCCACAGCTGAGGGTCAGCAAACCTCCCGGAGCTGGGATGCCTAGGGCTGGAGTTTGTAACATTTGAAGTTAGTTCCAAGGATTCTCGCACAAGCATGCTGTTCATCTACAAGCCACACGTTAGTCAGAGTTAGCACTTACAGAAACAAAGCCGAAGGAATGGTACAGTGGGTCGCAATTCCCCACTGATATAATTATGCACCGCTACAGTAAGACTTTAAAAATCACAATGATTGATAACATCTTCCAAAGATAAATACGAAGTTAAAGAGATAACATTGGTTGCGACATAAGTGGAAACATCTTTAAAAGGATGTTTTTGGCAGACTGCATCAAACAAGTTGTGTATGCGTTCTCCTTTTTGGTAACTTCACTTCTAGGTTATTAACCTCCCAAATTACTCATACATGTGAATATACACATATGTGCTACTGTTATTTGTAGCATTGTTTGTCATATTAGACTAACCTAAATGTCTACCATCAGGGCAATGGAATAATAGATTGTAATATTCATAAGAAGAAAGACTGTACAATACTGAATATGAATAAATCAGAGCTAAGTGTACCTACATATACAAAACTCCAACACAGTGTTATGAAACCAATTTTGTAGCGGGACATATAAAGTAAAAACCATGCGTGTCTGTGAGATTGTGCGTGTTGCAGGTATAATATGGCATCCGCAACGGCTTGGAGGCATGGAAGAGCATGTCTGGGCAACGTGAAGAGTGTGGTGTAGCAGGAATGTAGCAGGGTTGAGTGGAAGGTGTAGGCGTCAGAATAAAAGACCGGGGCCAGGATTTAAAAGTCATGGGCTACCCTGCCAAGGAGCTTGAAGTGTATTGCTTAGGCGTTAGCAAACCCTGCAACACTTCCAGTAAAGAAAGCCAGGAGGATAAACAACTTGGGTAAGTACACAGAGGTAAAGTTGAAACTAATTGGCGAGACAACGACAAGATCAAAGTAGAGGTACAGGCACCCGCAAGGCAGCTGTTGTACTGAGAAGAGAAAGGATCACCAATACGTAAAAAAAAAAAAAAAGTAAAAAGAAATTACACATTGATTTGAATAGAGAGCTTATGAAGAAAAAGGGAAAATAAAATAACACTGGGCTTTCTAATATAAAAAATCAGGGGCAAGAATTTGTTCTCACATTAAAAATAGTCTAGAATTTGAGCATGGAGTTCTGATATACAAAGATTGGCTAACTGCCTATTAGAAATGATCCATAGAAAATAAATTAATCTAGGTGTACTATGTAATACATGAACCATAAATTAATCCATGCTTTAGTATTTTATGTAACATATGTGTGGGACATGTCAACTCACCTATTTACACAAGGTAACATGAAGGGCTAACTTTTTAGCATATTTTCTAGTAGCGTGGCCCCAAGAAACTACAAGTAGGAACATAACTGTGACAAACAACTGCTTCATCAAACCTGTCAGTGTCTCTAACAGCGAATAATAACAAAAAACGCATGAAAAGCTATTTTTGTAACGCTGGCTATAAGTTATTTTTAAATGGCACTAGTGAGTCAGTCAATACTAAATGAATTTATTATTTACAAAAAACGGGAAAGAGATTATTCTAAGGATGTGTGATTGTTTTTAAATTAATTAAAAAATTAAATTCAACTCATCTCTTCAACTTAAAAAGCACAAAGAATGTATAATAAAAGCTACAAGCCATGTGTGTGTCCATTGCTTGGAATCCAGTTAAGCTCAATGTATGGACCAGTGAACCTGCATTTTATTTACCTGAAACTTGGAAAACACGTAGTAGACAGTCACCTTTCAAAATAATACATCCTTGTGGATTTCAAGGGAGTTGCCACAAAGCAACAAAAACCTCTCAGGCGAGTTTCATAATGTCAAGAGTGACATGCCCGACAATGGCATCTGTATCCAGCACGCAGGTGAGAGTTTCCGATCTACTGTTGTACCAGTGAAAGCACGTCACGCGTCAGGAAGAGCGGTTGAATCAGGTCAAGGATGGGACCTGCAGGAGCACGAGTGTGTGTGTGTGTGTGTGTGTGTGTGTGTGTGTGTGTGTGTTCACGCACCAGCTTTGTGAAGCTAAAACTCAATCCATGGCATTCACAAAGTCGTCATCTAGCCCCAAGCTAGAGTTAACGTAAAATGAGAATTCTGCCTTAAAAGTAATTTAATATATTTTTGATACAAATTAATGTAACCAGATCCTTCTAATTTCTTTAAACGGTAAAAAGATTCTTATTAATTGCTGGGTTACTCAACTTGTACTAGGTGAAATGGAAGGTTCTGGGAAAGAAGGGAGAAAGCAATCATAACGTTAAAACAAGTGGTACCGTAAACTTTGATTGAATTGAAGAAGTCCTATGTTCCTCCACTCTCTCGATGTATAATTGTCAAAGTAATAATATTTAAAATGACTCTATTATAAACTTCCTCATTAGCTGATTTATATAGTCAGACTGACTGAAATAAAATATGTGCAGTGTTGTCAATTTTTTCATAGCAAAAAACGTCATCCAGTCAGATTCCTTGACATTCTTCAGAGAACTCTCTAGTACAATGTTCTGATTTACCTGAAAATCTCACAGCCAAACTGTGGACAGCTGAGGCATCCTGGCTCCTCTGAAGATGAAGGAACTGGCACCCAGAAGATGTAAGTGGCTTTCCAGCCACCGCATAGTAACATAGGTAGCCTGACTCTTCACATTTGTTTTGGAGGGGAGCGGAAGTTGATTTATGTAACCTCCAGAAAGAGATCATCTCCTAAAATAACTGTTCTTGTTTGTCAGGGCTGCCATGACAAAGGCCCGAAAACTAAACGGCTCAGGCAACAAAAACTGATGGCCTCACTGAAAGCCAGGAGCGCAGAATCAAGGCGCTGGCAGGCTGGTTCCTTCTGGGTTCGGAGCAGGGAGGACCTCTTCCAGTTCTCTGCTTGTAGTTGGCCAGCAATCTTCATGTTCACCTGAGGTTCTCTGTGTCTTTGCATCTTCTTCCCTCCCTGCGTACCTGTATCCGAATTCCTCCTTTGAACAAAAACACCAGTCGTATTGAACTGGGGCCCACATGAATGACCTCTTTTAACTGGATGACCTGTACAAAAGTCCTATCTCCCCCATAAGATCACATGCTTAGGTACTAGGGGTTAGGAATGAAATACACAAAGGTTGGTCGTGCATGGTTCAACCCCTAACAATGGCCTTTGGCCTTGCATCCAAGAATATGACATGGCTGGTCTCCTAATTGCTGGGAAGATATGTGTGGGATTGAAAGTCAAGTATCTGCCAAGCCCACCTTTCTTTTAGGAGATCTGCCCTGCTCTGGAGGTCAACCCTCAGCAAGTCACCTTGGGGCCTGGTGGACCTGCCCTTTGACCTTGGTTAATTTTTGCACAGGGGATACGTGACTCAGCTAAGGTACTCAGGTTCTCCTGGGGATTTCAAAATGGTGGGGCAAGAGCAGCTTTTTCTCTCTGGGCAGATTGCTGAACTGGAAGCAGTGAATTCGGGAGCTCCGGGCAGTTCTTCAGTGTCTGGTCTTTGCCCCACCCACTCCAGGGCTGTGGGCATTCTCCTTATGGGTCCATGAAAACCTAGAATACTTCCAATAAATTTCTCTCTCTCTCTCCTTCTCCCCATTTTTATTTGTGTGTGTGTCTCCCCAAAAATTTTGGTTTATTTCTTTTCCTGACAGCAGCAAACTTTAGTTAACAGCTTGATAGATTTCTGGTTATCAAACATCGTTTTTAATAAACACCTCTGCTTGAATCCTAATACACAGAACAAACAACCGGAGTTCATTCTCATAGAAGAAGAAGCTGGGTACCCTAGACCTACCCCTTCATCTTTGCCTTACTCCGACCACCACCCCACAGCCATCCTGCCCTTGTGGGATCTCTCTGGAGCCGCGAGTCTTTATAAACTGGGGCTTAAAAACTGTAACAGTAGCTCTCTTCTCCACTCATTCCTAGGGGGTTTTATTTTATTTATTTTTCATTTTTGGTATTTTTCTCTCTGTAGCCAAAGTATATATTGATTTTGTTACAAAATAACTGAGTTTAAGAAAATTATTTCCTATCTGTCAATTACCAAAACTATAGCCCTAAGAAGAGGTCAGGGAGAGCCAATGAATTTCAGAGAGGTGACTGTATGACTTAAGGTGAGCTGAGATTAGAAATTCAAAAGCAAAATTTCTCCCAAAGTCCTTAGGAGAAAAAGGTTTTCACATTTCTGACTGCACTCCTTGTTTATTCAAATTTCCAGGGGCTATTTGTCATGTTCAGTAATACAGCGTTTGATAACTAAAGGCAAGTAGATTCTAATTACAAATAGCTGATCACTGTTATAACAGAGGAGCAGTTTTTCAAAATAGAAGAATGCTGTTGTTAATTCAGCCAGCTATGTTAATAATTATTAGTATCTTTCCCTTATATCTGTGATGATCCTGACTTGCTTCCGTGTCCTTCTTTGCAACAGAAATGTGTCCCGCCTCACCTTCAATTGCTTATTCTTCTTGGAATTAAAAAAAAAAAAATTCACTGGTCAGAAACCATGAGGCCTAAACTGCCATTTTGAAAAATTTGTATTGAATTTACTGGGGTGACATCGGTTAATAAATTATATAGGTTTCCGAGGTATGATGCTACAAATCATCCCCTGTGTGTTGTACCACGTGTCCACCACCCGAGTCAAACCTGCGTCCACCATCATTTATCCCTCTTTATCCTCTTCCACCTCCTCCCACCCACCTTTTCTCCAGGAAAACTGCCCTTTACCGTCTAAGTAAATTTACCGGTCCCACCAGGCAGAGTGGGGGCAGCCCAGGCCTGAGGACTCAATGCTCTAATCAGTTCCATCTTGTTCCCATTGTAATGAATTAGTCTCATGGTCAGACTTTGCTAGGCATACCGAGTTTAATTTACAGACACATAAATCACTGGCAAAATCCTTTGGCACTTCAACATAAGGTACGAGGCTTTCTCTTTTTCTGTACACCACTGCTATTTGGAAAAATGAATTAGGCAGGAGTCAAAATATTTTAAAAGCGTGTCAAACAAGGAAGTGAATGTTATAACAATAATTCATTTTCTAGACTAGGAAATATTTGCTTTTTCCCCCTCCCCCGAAAGTGAACAACAAAGAACAAACATAGAATTAAGTGAAACATGCTTTCTTCAGACTGTGTCATGAGAGGTATCTTCATGGATCTTATTTTAAATGCCATCTTTCCTGGATCAATCCATAGCAACCACTGGTTATTTTTAATCTTATAACTCTAGTGTAATTCTCCTTAGAGAATGCATCACAATCCTATGTTTTCAGGTTATTCATTTACTATATAAAATAAGATTCACGGTTATGGGGACACTGCCTCCCTTACACCCCATTATATCCTCAGTGTTTAGAACAACAGTGCCTGCTACATGAGGCGCAGTTGGTACTTGTTAAATGCACACATAAGCATAAGCTCCTGCCTGTCTCAAGGGAGTAGTCGAGTGCTGTGATTAAAGGTAAGTTCACCAGAAACCAACACTTACAAATCTAAGCAGCCTCAGCTATCAGGGCTCAATACAAAATTAAAATGCATAGAATTTTGTTCAAAGGGAATTAAGCATTTTGAGACAGGGACAATAGAACACTGAATCTTCTCTGTATGTTGTCCTTTAAAGCAACTAACACTCTACAGGTTCCACGCCCATGAAGCTGAACCTGAGTGACCTTGGGCAAGACGCTTAGCCTTTCCGTAGCTTTTTATCCATATCTCTTCTGTTTCATCATAGGCTCGTGACAATTAAATGAGCTGATATGTGTAAAACTTTAGAACCGTGTTTGTACATAATAGATAAATATTAGCTTTTGCTGTAATAAATATATTTTTCAGTACTATATAATTTAATGGCAATAATAATATTGTTGTCATTATTTTTGTTATATTCCTAAAGTACCTACTAAATAGAAAGGACTCAATAAATTGTGTCGAATAAGAAGAAAAATGGAAAACCCATATCATCAGATTAAGACCATGTGCATGTATAAGACTCGACTACAGAGGCGTACTTGAAGCTTCAAAGAGTTTTCTCCTAAAAAATGGTTATTTATCTTGATTAAAAAATTAATAGATCACAATGTAATTAGATAGTTTTATTTTAACTTATCGCATTATAAAAACAGGAAAAGAATTAATTGAGGATAAATCCATACTTTATAATAAAATTTTACTCACTTTATACAATTAATTTCAGTATGCCAACACATATAAGAGCACATTATTCATGATGACCAGAATTATGATAAGGTTCTGGTATTAATTTCTAACTACTTCATGATAAAGAATTGAGGGTTCTGTCAGACAAAATCATGGAAAATATCTGTCTTCATCTGTCTTCTCTTGCTATTTCTTTTACGTGACCCTTTCCATGACCCAGCTTCTTTTGTTTTTATTTATTGATTTCAGAATGAGACAGGAAGAGAGAGAGAGAAACATCAATACGTTATCCCACTTATTTATGCGTTCATCAGTCGATTGTTGTATGTGCACTGACCAGGAATCAAACCCTCGACCTTGACATATGGAGATGATGCTCTAACCAACTGAGCTAACTCACCAGGGCCCAGACCTATTTTTTAGAGTAGGCTTTTTCTTGAACAAGGGGCCTTTATTTTTTTAAATGATAAAATACAACAAAATTCTATGATAATCGTCGCATGTAAATTCATAAAATCTAAAATTTTGTCATATTTGTTTTAGACTTTTAAAAATATGTATATAGATTCAGTAAATCTGGCCGTTCAATCATTTTTCTGAGCTGCTACTGTGTGCCAGGTGCTATTCTAGTTACAAAAAGTGCAACAGAACAATGAAGCAACGTCCTAGCTCCCAGGAGCTTGCACTGGAATTATCCATACCATTATCAACATGACTTTAATTTGTCAGATTTTCTCTTGACCAGCCTAATACATTGGGAATTATACTCATTGTCCACTTTGCATTCCTCTGATTTCTGCTGAATTGGGCATTCTTTCCTATGTTCATAAATATCCTATTGTCCCTTTCTATAAATTCTCTGTTTACATCCTTTGCTGATTTTTCTGTTTGGTTATTTATAGTTTTACCATTAATTTATAAGATCTCTGTCTCTCTCTCTCTCTTCCTTTCTTCTGGATGTTCATTCTTGATTGGTTAGGTGTTTTGTAAATAATTTGCCTAAGTATTTTTGCTTCTCTTTTTGTTAAATAGTATAAACAATAAAGAAAATGCATTTCCTTGTCCTCATGATTTCCAGGCTAGTTGTCTTAGGAATTGGTCATTTCAGGGGTTTTCATAATGCTCAGAATCCAGGTTCCGTCCAGCTTTCACCTCTGTTGTTTTGTTTAATGTTTCTTTTTTGGTCTTTGGCTCATCTCCCTTCTTGTCACTCTGCAGCTGCCACATAGACATCACATCTAGACATAGAAAAACCTACAAGAAAAATTTCTGGTGTCATGTTTGAAGGGCAAACATATTTTGATGGAGCACCCACCACATAGCCCATACATTGTTGGTTTCCCTCAACCAATCACAAGTGAAGAGAATGGCAAACATCAACAGGTGGCTTTGGCCTGTTAGAATTTGCTTCTGAGCTGGAAACGGTGCCCCCCTTCTTTAAGACAACGAGTCTGGCATCATTAGAGTTTTATCAGCACAGAAACAGGAGCGAATGTCTACTTTGCAGGCGACACGAAGTGGACACCACACATATATTAATAGAGTACAGATATTAAAATGGAATCTCTGGTCAACTGCATTTTTAAGCATTTATTATTGATTTATACTGATACTAATGACTGTATAATTTTTAGAAGAAAACTTGCTGAATTCCCTTACTAGCTCAAATAGCATAATAGTTATTTGCTTGGAATTTTTTGAATACTGGCATGCTTAAGGACGATTTTGTGTCTTCCTTTTAATTATTTATTCACTCATTCACTACCCTACTTTTATTTTATTGGCTAAGATGTCTTATAAAGTACTGAATAATAGCAGAGATAGCATTTTTGTCTTGTTTCTAATTTTAACAGTAATTAATATTTTTTTCTAAATAGACTCATGTACTAGAACTAATCTCAATGTGTGTGGACATTTCTAAGGCACATATATAAGCCTTCTATATATCAGATGTTTAACAGCTGTGCATGGGAGAAATGGTCTACTTTGCAAGACCTTGAAACTCTCATTGGAAGAAGTTTCCAAGCAACTGCTTGACAACTTCTTGGTGAGTATATTGTGACAACAATAATTCAATATTATCTCAAGCATGGGACCCTGGGTTTTACTGAAAGCATCAGATATTTTGCTTGATCCCTCAATAAGAGTGAACAGGGATACATTTCTTGACAAATTCATTCATTTATTTTCTTCACTCAACAAATATTTTTCTTAATCGCTAACTCCAGGCTAAAGTTTGGGAGCACATAATTTAAAGTGATTTAGACCTTGCCCATTTCTTTCAGTTTCCTTAATTCTATGTCAGAGAGGTACATACTAACATATGTACATATATTAATTAGTCACAGAATTTTATAGTAAGTGCTACAAGGGGTTACAAACAAAGTACCCAGAGAGGAATGTTGAAAACTTAATCTACACATGAAACAAGGAAAATGAGGGTGTGACTCTGTGGTGGGCCCATGATTAAGAGGTGCCCTGAATCACCAGCAAAGTCCACGGTCACAAGCTTAGGCCGATGGGAAAATGGACCTCGTATTTTTCAGTGAAACCTAGACTGTTCATATTCCATCCAGGTCCTGAGGAAAACAAAGATTTCTGGGTGTCTTAAGTCCAGCAACTGTTGCTCTCTCTCTTCCTGCTGTTTGGTTACTGTGGCTGTTTTGCTACATTCAAGTTTCCAAGTTGGTTGATGCTTCTGAGCCAACGTGTGGGAGCAGTAGCAGAAAGGAAAGGGAACAGGGCTGGGAGTAATTGAGAGCAGATACTGTGTCGTTCTCCTCTTTCTCCCTGGGTTCCCAGAGCAGGGAGTCTGTGACACAAATTGCTTTTCTTAGCCTGAACCCCTAGTGCTTTGGTGAAAGAGTGTGTCTTGCTGAGGAACTGATGAAGTCCCTTTGCTATTCTTCTCCAGCCTAAAACATTAAATCCAGTCTAATTTTTTTTATTCTCGCTACCAAAAGCCAGTTTTGAACCCTGATGAAGTACACCAGTGATTTTCCCTTACACATGTAATATTATACAGCGTTGGCAATGTGTGCCATTCGCAAATGCCCACAAAAAGAGAGGAAAGACTCAAGCCAAACTTTGTTCTTATAATTGAAAACCAAGAAGAGCTGCTTTCTGCAGGTTTGGCATCTTGTGCATCCAACACCATCTGGGCCAAAAGATAAAGCTTTACACAGATCATGCGAATGGAACGCATGGATTGCATTCTCCAATTGTCATTAAAGGGCTTTTAGCAACTTGGGGATGCTCGGTATCATTCAAAGATTGTTACTGCCCTGTGATTGGCACATTGTTACATTGAGTAGCAACGTGACTCATACACCTTGTTACTCAATGTGTGTGAGGCAGCCACACATGGATGTTTCTCTCCCTCTCTTTCTCCCTCCCTTCCCCTCTCTAAAAATAAATAAATAAAATCTTAAAAAAACACTACAAAATTTTATCTAAAAAAAAAAAAAAAAAAAGAATGAACTTACAATCTGAGGACTTCAATAAACTATGGTTAAATTAATACTTTTGTTTTGCCATAGTCTTGTCAAAAGAAAGGTGAATGTGCAGTTTTCTGCACTCAATAGAGCTTTTCTTACAGGAACATGATGTATAAATCAAAATTCTATTTAGATGCAGAGAAACTCACTAGTGTGTAATAATCTTCTCACCTTTCCTCCAGTTTCTCTTGCTCTTATTTTTTCCCCAGGTAAGCAACCGTTTTCTCCTGTTTCTCCAAAACCTCCCTCCACACTCTCCCCAATCCTGATGTGCTGAATGCTCTCATCTTGAATCTCACTGCGAAGGTGGCGCAAGGGGTCAGAGGTCGGCCCAGGTGGAAGCTCAGACAAAACACCTGTAGGATCATTTCATAAGTGAAATCACTAAAAAGCAATGCTTCTTGCTGGGTAACAGCACAGAATCTTTAAACCATGGAAATTAGGGGCAGGAGACCCGTCAGGTCACTTCGCATACCCCTCAGGGCAGCTTCCTGTGTTTTGTGTGAAATGACATGAACGGTGAAGCCTTTCTAGCCGCCCGGGGGAGACTCGCTCTCCAGTTACAAACTCCCGGATGAGGAAATGTTGCAGGGAGCCATCCAGCTTTTCTTCTGCCTAATTTTGCATTGTTCTGCTTGGCCACAGCTTTTAAAAATGCAACCACAGTGTGTTGCCCCTCCGTCTTTAACACCTACAACCTTGCAATAGTACACTGTTATTGTCTTTCCTTACCGTTATTGGAGCCAAGCTATGCAATTTCCTCTTGAAATACTGCTTTATAAATTAGCCCACATTGCTAAATCCGTTGCTTTTCTAAATGGCTGTTCAGTGCACTCACATTCACTCTGATCAGAACTGTGCCTCTTATAATTCCACTGTGTTTGTGCATGTGTGTGCACTCAGAGAACTAAGGAGTTTTGCTCAGTACCTATCAAAAATGAAACGGTGTTCAAGCCAGTGACTGGACCTCACAGTTCCCCAAGATTCAGACAAATTTGCTACCTGCTTTTAAAGCCATGATTTATAGCTTCTCCAAGCCATCATAAAGTTTAGTATCCCACGAGTCTTCCTGGGTTATCAGGCTGTTCACATATACCTGAATAAACGTTGTCTTTAAATGCGCCTTGCACGAGAATAAGTTCCTTCCTCTACAGTTACTTTATTTTTATTTTTTTAATCTTTACTCAAGGATATGTTTTTATTGATTTTTGAGAGAAAGAGGAGAAACATTAATGCAAGAGAGAAACATGCGTTGCCTCCCATGTGCACCATCAACCGAAGATTAAGTCTGCAACCGAGGCATTTGCCCTGACCTGGGATTGAACCCACAACCTTTTGGTGTATGGTCCAATGCTCCAAGCAACCGAGTCACCAGGCCGGAGCCACCTACAGCTATTTTAAGAATGCCGTGCAATACACAACCTTCAATAAGATAAAACTGTACATCTTGCAGTTATAAAATCCTCATGTCTTCTGGTTTGGAAACGGAAAGACAATCTTCACTTGAGTTGTCTGGGGTGAGGGAAAAGTCACTTAAATCTTAAAGATCAGCTTTCATTCTGCCCTGGAAGTTGCAGCGGCTCTTGCAATTTTTTTCTGTTTTTTTTTTCCCCCACCAGTACCACCAGGCTGGCCTCATGTGGTGAACGGCTCACTGTTTAACATCCTGACACCAGCATGGATATGCAGTTTTTCCCAAAATGCCCATGGCAAGGTTACACTATTTCAACAAGACTGTAGTAAAAGGTCCAAACCTTTTATCTGTCCCTAGGGCAACCCTAGGGACATTCATACAGAGAACTTGGCATGTAGATTATAACCTGAGTTCCTAGAACCATAGGCCTCATCCCATGTTAGCTTTTGACCTATCTCTGTAACTGCAGAACCAGCTCAAAGTGGTCTTGTCCTGTTTAGTAGAAGACACTGGCTGAGTTGATTTTCAGAGACAAAAGTCCAACACTGCAAGCTCTGCAGCTTGGGCATGCAGCACAGGAGAAAATGTTCCCTCTGGCTGCATGGGAACTGAAGTCTTGCCCCGCCCCCACGGAACCAAAGAACCAAACCTAGCAAGAACCTGAACACCAGAATCTTTTCAGAAGAGAAGTGTCGGCTGTCCAGGAAGATGCCTTGCTGACCCCTTTCACCATGAGTGGTAAGGTCCAAGGTCCTCCAAGTAACACTTGCCCCCGTAGCGTTTCCACATACCCGATCCCCCTAAAGCCTTGCAAATCCCTCACCAAGTGCAGCCAGCAGGATGGACTGTAGGCACTTTTTGGTCTCACATCTTCTTGGTTGGCAAGTTCTCAATCAAAAAACATGTCTTTGCTCTAAACTCATGTTTCTTCAAGCTCACCAACTTGGGTTCAACGACACATTGACTCAGAGATTATCTGTTTCATCCAGGTGTTCAAAGTGTAGGCACAATGATGTCTCAGACTTAAGACTCTTCTAACTGATGAAGAGTAACGCCGGCAGAGAACAATGACTTCCCCAGCCCTTCACGGACTTGAGTGAGGCGGGATCTGGACTCTGTTGCCCACGCGTGGCAGTTAAACAGTGATGATCAGTTTTATGACTTCTTCACTGGGAGAATCAGAATACTCTTGGGTCAATTAAAAAAAAAAATCACGTAAATCCAAAAAACTTGTCTCAGCTCTCACTACTATAAGAGAAGGGAGGGAGGGAGGGAGGGGTGCTAGGGCAGGGTTGGGGGAGAAGATGGGGAAGAAGTGGCCAGTGGGTCTGGGGAGGAAGGAAGGAGAGCATTACGTGTGAGCACTTACCACACTGGCCCACACTTGATGCGTGTGAGATCTCATTCGCTCATTTCTGAAACCGCCCGTCGGACTCCCTAGGTCCTGCTCTTCCGACCACACAACACAGCACTATTTCTCAAATGTGTGAGAGGAATGAGACAATAACGTTGCTAAAGCGTCTCAGTTTCCTTTGAGATAAGAACCTTGAAACGTTACTGTTATTGTCACGCCTAGTACTGAAGTGGTGCCGCCGATGTAACTAATATTGCTCTCATTCATTTCATTTAAGAAAATAAAGTCTAACAATAGGAATGAGCGACTTTATTGGGTTTTGAATTCAGCCAGTTATCTGGTTCGGCTGCAACTTTTTGTAGATCACGAGCTTGAGGATTAAATCGACAGCCAAGATCACAGAACCGTAACCCAGTAGGTCCTTGTTCTACGTTGGGTTCTCCCAAGGGGGCAGAAATGGGTGGGTTACGGTGAAGGGTCTGAAACGTCAAAGAAAGAATGTAGCCACAATTCCTGTACTTGTTTGTGGAAGTAACAATAGGCTCGATTCGGATAATTCCCTTCTCTGAGAGAACATTTTTTCCCTGTTCCATGAAAGAGAGTTGTGTTAATTATGAAAAACAAAATTGTGTAAAGGACAGGAAAGCTTTGCAAAGGGACGTGGAGGTGCGCACTGTGGAGGAGCTTTGACCACGGAGCACCCCCCTGCCCCCATCCCCTGCAGATGAGAATAAGTCTACCAAGACAGGATCTGCTTGGGGTGGAAAGTTGGCGGATCTCTCAAAGGAGAAGGGCCAGGAATCTGTTCTTCAGTGAATTTCATTGGGTTCAATTTGCACAGGAATACAGGGTGTAAACATAAAGCCCATCAATCATTGTCAGGCAGTAATGATCAAATAGATAACATTCAAAGAACTCTGAGGGCCTATTTTGAGTCAGGGTCAGATAGCTAAAGGGCCATAAAACTTTGGGGAAACAAACTCATTTCATGCTTGGACCCTTATCATTTAAATTGAGGATACAAGCAAAGCAGGTTTCACAGGATTTTCTGCTTTCTTTCTTAGGCCTCATAGCCCCGGGGAACCCACCCTTTCCAGCACAGGACCGCACCCACATCCGGCATTGTTTCAGGCTTAAGTCAGGCAGGGGAAGTAAGGCAGCCAAGAGATTAGGAGACTTCTTACAGACAGAATGAGGACTCAGGCTATGTCAAAGCCAAGGGGCAAGGGTCCATCACCCCCTTTTTCTATAGTCCCCCAAATCCTTCCCTGATGGCCCCATCACAACCATGCCTGTCTTAGGTCATCCCTCCTTTGAGGAATCTTACCTGTTATTGGCTAACCAATCATTGGCCCGGGGCCAAGCAGAGTAAAGTGAAAGGGGGCAGAGGTGGTGCCCCTACTAGGAAGATAAGTTTTGTCTCCTAAGTGGCTTATGGTCCCAAGGTCCTTTACTCAGCCTTAGCCTCCAAGGGTTACAGCTTCTGAGACCAGGCAGGGCAGTTCCCAACAATGCACATATTGAAATAGAAACAAGAAGCCTGGCACAACTTATTTTAGTTTTGCCAATTTTATAAGTCTTTCTATGGGAAGATCATTCAGTTCCCCCCCCCCCCAAAATTGCATTTATGCTCAACAATCACCAGCTGAAACTGTAATTTGAGAATGGAAGAATAGGAATTCAACCTGCATTTTAAACATACAGTTGGACTTAAACTTAATTATGTTCAGATTTTATTCAACGTGCTCTGAACTTTTTTTATTTAATAGAATTCTACATTTTGTTTAGTCCCAGGTCCTGACTGAACCTTAAGCAGAAAAGAATGTCCATACGACATTCCTTATGAATGTCCTCATCCTCAAGTTTTAGAGAATAAAACTGGGTCCCTGAGAAAACAAACGTCTCAGCGAAGGTCCCTCAATTGGTCAGCAATGTCTGGAGCTGAATCTAGGTCACCTTCAGAGCAACATTCTTCCATAGCATTGACTTCAAATTTGCACAGAGAAGCCTTTTCATTTACTTGACCTTGAGATTCTCTAAACTTTTCTCTAAATGGAAAATGTGAAAAAGGAGAGAGACATTCTCTGCTGGCTGTCACCAAGAATAGAAGCAATGGAAAGCAGTCAGTGACACTGGCTGTGCTTTGTCTTCTTGTGTGCTCTCCTAACATGGAAAAGCAAAATTAAGCCTAGGCATGGCACTGAGGCTCATGACTGTTACTGTTAGGTAGCCTGACTTACCTCAGGGGGTAAAAACTCATTGATTATTGCAGAATGTGCAAGGGAAAATTATTCCCTTCATTGTAAACCATGAGGCATTTTTAACCACCTCCCTCTAAAGTCCCTCTTTTTATTTCATAAGTTTGCGACAGGAAGTATACAGTATTAAGAAGCGGAAGAAAAGAAGGAGGGGAAATACAAGAAGTGGTGAAGGGGAAGGAAACACAGCGAATGACTTTACGCATGTATGGCATGCATGAAAACCTTGTTGGTATCTTGGTCTACAAATAAATTCGTTGTCTTGGACTCACAATATCTGCCTGCTATTTTTTGTTAGTCTTACTTCATCACTAGGAAAACAAAATTTTCTCCATCATTACTTCCTCTCACATTCCTATTCACCTTCCCAGGAATCATGTTTTTTGTTTGTTTGTTTTGCATTTTAAGTCTTATTTATTGAGACTGAGAGAGAGAGAGAGAGAGAGAGAGATTTTGAGATTTGTTGTGCCACTTATCTATGCATTCTTTCATTGCTTCTTGTATATGCCCTGACCAGAGGTTGAACCTGCAACCTTGTTGTATCAGGATGATGCACTAAACAATGGAACTACTTGGCTGGGACTTTAGCCAATTGTTAAAAGAAAAGGAAAGGAAATTTCTTTGTTTTATAGTTGAGCAGCTTATCTTTACTTTACATAGTGGTGTATTTTATTTTTTTCTAGCTAAAACTCTAATACAGTATTCAATAAAGAATAGAGGACAAAAATCTGTTGGTAGGATTGATTGGATTGGGTGACTAGCAGTCATTTTCTGAGTATCTGTGACTGGTCAAGCTTTGTGGAAGGGGGGGCCAACAATCCATGTGATTAAAGAACTTACAATAGTCTAATGGAAGAGGCATACAGGTATATAAATAGTAAAAACAGTGTCACCTGGCCCATGTCATTGAGATAAGAACAAAGCCTGGTAGAATCATCGAAGGGAGACGACAGCTTCCCGGGGGAGGCAGGAAGTCCTTGCAGAAGTATGAGCACTAAAGTGGACTCCGAAGGGATAACGGAGACTCTCAGGAGCAGAGATGGGGAAAGCTTTCACGGTGAGTAAGGACTGAATGTTGCAGAAACTTGGCATAAATGCTGAACGTTTAGGAGCTATTTAGCAGGAGCATTGAGGAAAGTGTCAGGAGACAGTAGAGGGTAGGTCCAGAGTTTGAAAAATCTTGTGCATTGTACTAGGGAATCTGGGTTTCATTCTATAGGCAGTAGTTAGCAAACAGAAGCTTTCAACCTGAAAAAAAAGATCAACCATGAACAATTTTTCTTTTCAATGAAAGAAAGCTAGAGATGATATGTATCATGATCTTGACAGAGAAACTAGTTGGGGAGCCATTTCAATAGCCCGGGTGAGATGTGATGAAGATCTTCGGTGGCAGTGGAGATGGGGACAGAGGCCCTGGAAGAATACACAGAGACTGATTACGTGGTAGGAAGCTGACTGTGGGACTGAGGTTCCCATGGTGGTAACTCATTCAGTTAACCTGAGAACGGAGTACGCAGGTAAGATTTTAATTTACTCAACACACCTTTCACCGATCATCTTCCATCTTCCAGGAGCTGCTTAGGACACTGGACTATGATGACTGAGAAAGAGCTCCACCCATCAAGAATCTTGGTGTTCAGTGTAGGGGGGAGGATTAAAAACATATGTCCAGAAATGCAATGATGACTAATAATGGCCAGATTGGTGCAGTGATTACTACAGGCTAGATGCTTGCTTTAATCCCTTCGGGCTACTATAACCGAGTAACATAGACTGGGTAGCCTGAACAACAGAAATTTATTTCACACAGTTCTGAAGGCTGGGACATCTAAGATCAAGGTGCTGAAAGATCCCATGTCTGGTGAGGACATGTTTCCTGGCTTGCAGATAACCATTTTCTCATTGGATTCTCACATGGTGGAAAGCAAAGAGAAAGAAAGTAAACTCTGTCATTTTTTAATTAAATTTATTGGGGTGACATTAATTGATAGGATCATGTAGGCTTCAAGTATACATTTCTTTTTAAGGCGTTTTTATTTATTCACTTTCAATTGATTAAGCTATTACAGTAGACCCATTTTCCCCCTTTATCCCACTCCACCCAGCACCCACCACTCCCTCTGGTGATCCTCTGTCCTCTGCTCATGTCCATGGGTCATGAGTATAAATTCTTTGGCAACTCCCTTTCCTGTACTTGCTCTTAACATCCACCTGCCACTCTGCAAATACCAATTTGTCCTTCCTAATCCCTGCACCTGTTCCCCAGTTCTCCCAGAGCCCCCACCCATTGGCCATGATCCCAATGTTCTCCATATCTAGGATTCTGTTTCTGTCCTGCTCATTTGCTTAGTTTGTTTTAGATTCAATTCTTAATAGTTATGTATTTATTGACATTTTAATGTTCATAGTTTTGATTTTCTTCTTTTTTCTTAAATGTGTCCCTTTAATATTTCATGTAATAATGGCTTGGTGATGATGAACTCCTTTAGTTTTACCTTGTCTGGGAAGCATTTTATCTGCCCTTTGATTTTAAATGATAGCTTTGCTAGATGGACTAATCTAGATTGTAGGTCTTGCTTTTAATCCCTGTGACTACTTCTTGCCAATCCCTTCTAGCCTTCAAAGTTTCTTTTGAAAAATCAGCTGACAGTCTTATGGGAACTCCTCTGTAACTATCTGCTTTTCTCTTGCTGCTTTTAAGATTCCATCTTAATCTTTAAACTTTGGCATTTTAAGTATGATGTGTCTTTGTGCAGTCTTTACATCTGTCTTGTTTGGGGCTCTCTGTTCTTCCTGAACTTATATGTCTATTTCATTCACCAAATTAGGAAAATTTTACTTTACTATTTTTTCAAGTAGGTTTCCAATTTCTTGCTTTTTCTCTTCTCCTTCTGAAATCCCTATGATGTGAGTGTTGGAATGTTTAAAGTTGTCCCAGAGGCTCCTTATACTACCCTCATTTTTTTTTTATTCTTTTTTCTTCTTGCTATATTGATTGGCTGTCTTTTTCTTCCTTATGTTCCAAATCATTGATTTGATTCTTGGTTTCATCCACTTGATTTTTAATTCCCTATAAATTGTTCTTCATTTCAGTTACTAAATCCTTTCTTTCTTCCTGGATCTTTTTTATGCTGTTGAAATACCCACTGAGTTTCTTTAGCATCCTTATAACCAGTGTTTTGAACTCTGCATCTGATAGACTGCTTATCTCCATTTCGTTTGTTCTTTTTCTGGAATTTTGTTCTGTTCTTTAATTTGGGCCATATTTCTTTGTCACCTCATTTTGGCAGCCCCCCTGTGTCTGTTGGTATGTATCAGGTAAAGCTGCTTTGATTCCGTATCATAATAGGATGGCTCGATGAAGTAGGTGTCCTGAAGGGTCCAGTGGCACATCCTCCGGTATCTACCAAGCTGTGTACTCGAGGTGCTCCCTCCATGTGGGCTGAGTACGCCCTCCTCTTGCAGATGAGGGTTGATTGATGACAGGAGGTCAATGGGAGGGATTTAACCAATCCAGGCAGCTGGCAGGACTGGCTATGATCACTGGCCAGCAACCGTCTCCCTTCATGGCTTGTGGAGGTGTTTGGGTGCTGCTCTGATGTGGTCTGTAGCTTTCCACTGGGTGCACAGGCTCTGGGGGTTCCCGGGTGGTACTGGCCAATGTCAGCTTCTACCTGTGTTCTGTCTGGGGCTCTTTGGCATAAGATGTAAAGCGATCTGCTGATGGCTGCTGCTAGTGCCAGGCCTGGGGCCCCTAAGTGAGAGGGATGGGGGCTGGTCTCAGCTGTTGCTTATTTGAGTGGATTTAGAATGGTCTAAAGCCTATGCCTAGCGCAGCCCTTCATATGGAAAAGCCGCTGTTACCAGAGGGGAGGGTTGTTTGAGTGGGCCTGTAACTGGCTGGGGCAGGCCCTTTGGTGGTTGTCAGAGTGGGGCTTGCCGTGTGAGCCAGGCTGATGGAGATTCGGATATGGTGCCACCGCCATAGATATGTGCGGGCAAGGGCTCAGAAAAGGTGCAATAGCCACTGTCTTGCAGGAGGATGGCCCCCAGCCTTTGCCTAGATGCCAGACACTTCAGCTTCTCCCCACATGCCCCTGGTGCCCTTCAAGCTGCTGCCCTGATCCCAGAGGGAGTGATTCTGCCTAAGTCTGTGTGCTTTGCAAGACCCTTTAAGAGGAAATGCCTGAAGATGCCTCAGTTTCTCTCTCACCTCTCTAATTATAAATATACTTTTAAAAAAATGACATTGAGATTTTGATGGGGATTACATTAAATCTATATATTACTATAAGTAATATGGCAATTTTAACTATGTTGGTTCTTGCAATCCATGAACATGAAATATCTTTCCATCTTGTGTGTCTTTTTCAATCTCTCTTAATAACGCTTTATAGTTTTCAGTATACAGGTCTTTCACATCCTCTGTTAAGTTTATTCTTAGGCATTTTATTCTTTTGGTAGCAATTGCAAAAGGAGTTCTTATTTCTTTTTCTGAAGTTTTGTTGTTAGTATAGAGGAAAACAGTAGATTTTTTTTTACAGTAATTTTGTATCCTGCAACTGCACTCTATTTTTTTTTAATTGTTTTTGGTGGAGTCTTTAGGATTTTCTATACACAGAACTATGTCATCTACAAAAAGTGACACTTTTACTTCTTTCCCAATAATGGATGCCTTTTATTGCTTTCCTTGCCTTATTGCTCTAGCTAGGAATTCCAAGACAGTGTTGAATAAAAATGGTGAGAATGAGCATCCTTGTTTTGGTCTTGATTTTAGAGGAACAGCTTTCGGTTTTTCACCATTGAGCATGACATTGGCTGAGGGTTTGTTGCATACGTCCTTCATTACGCTGAGGCGCCTTCCTTCTATACGTATTTTGTCGAGTGTTGTAATCATAAATGGATACATCTTGTCAAATGCTTTTTCCTAATCTATTGATAAGATCATATGATTTTTACCTTTTCTTTTGTTAATGTGTGGTGTATTGCATTGATCGATTTGTGTGTGTTGAACCATCCTTGTGCTCCTGGAATGAACCGCACTTGATCATGATGTATTTTTTAATGTATCGCTGTATTTGATTTGCTAATTTTATTCAGAATTTTTTCATCTCTACGCAGCATATATATTGGCCTTAGTTTTCTTTTTTCATGTTGTCCTTGCTAGGTTTGGGTACCAGGGCTATGTTGGCCTCATAAAATATGTTAGGAAGTATTGCCTCTTCATCAATTTTTTGAAAGAGTTTGAAAAGGATAGCTTTCAAATCTTCTCTGAATGTTTGGTAGAAGTCACTAATGAAGCCATCTGGTGCTCCTGGACTTTTATTTTTGGGGAGGTTTTTGATGGTTGTTTCAATTTCCTCGCTGCTAATCAGTCTATTTAGATTTTCCAGTTCTTCATAATCCAGTCTGAGCAGGTTATACATTTCTAGGAACTTATCTATTTCTTCTAGGTTCTTGAATTTGGTGGCATATAGTTTTCCATAGTATTCTATTATGATCCTTTGTGTATCTGTGATGTTTGTGATAACTTCTCCTTCATTTCTGATTGTATCTTTTCTTTTTTCTTTAGTAAGTCTAGCCAGAATTTGCCAATTTTATAAATCTTTTCAAAAACCAGCTTTTCTTTGTATTCATTTATTGAATAGTCTTTTGCTCTCTATTTCATTCAATTCTGCTTTAAATTTTGTTATTTCCTTTGTTCTGCTGATTTTTGGATTGCTTTTGTTCTTCTTTTCTAGTTCTTTAAAAGGTAATGTTAGGTTGTTTACTTGGGATTTCTCTTGGTTCCTGAGATAGGCCTCTAAGGATGTAAGCTTCCCTCTTTTTACTGCTTTCTCTGTATCCCAGAAGTTTTGATATGTCATATTGTCATTCTCATTTGCTTCCATATGTCTTTTCTTAAATCCTCACCTAAGGACATATTTATTGATTTTAGTGGGAAGTAGGGGGGAGAGACAAACAATGATGTGAAAGAAAAACATTCATCAGTTGCCTCCTGTCCATACTCCAACCAGGGATTGAACCCAAGCATGTGCCCTGACCAGAGATCAAACTGGCACCTTTTTGGTGTATGGAATGACACTTCAGCCAGCTAAGCCATCTGGCCAGGGCTCTATGTATCTTTTGATCTCATTTTTTATTTCTTCTTTGACCCAGTCATTTTTTAGTAGTATGTTTTTTAATCTCCACATATTTGTGGGCTTTTAACTTCCTTTTTTTTGTAGTTGTTTTCTAATTTCAAAGCACTGTAGTCAGAGGATATACGTATCATGATTTCAACCTCCTTAAATTTTTTGAGGCTAGTTTTGTGACCCAATATATGGTCTATCCTTGAGAATGTTTTGTGTACACTGGAGAAGAATGTGTAATCTGATGTCCTGGGATGAAAATCTCTGTAAATGTCAATTACTGAATTTTTCAGACTGTAAGATACACCGGACCATAAGACGCGCCTAGCTTTTAGAGAATGAAAATAGGAAAAAAAAAAAAATTTGAAGCAAAAAATGTGGTAAAATATTTACCACAAATATTAAACATAAATAACATAACCTCCCCCCCCCCACACACACACACCACCACAGCAAGGCAGGTAAGCTACATTCAGACTATAAGATGCACCCCCATTTTCCTCCCAAATTGGAGGGAGTGTGTCTTATAGTCTGAAAAATGCTGTATGTCCATTTGGTCTAATGTGTCGTTTAAGGCCAATATTTCTTTGTTGATTTTCTGTTTGGACGATCTGTGCAGAGCTGTCACTGGGATGTTACAGTACCCAACTATGTTGTATTACGATCTATTGCTCCCCTCAGCTCTGTGAGCAGTTGCTTTATATATTTTGGTGCGCCCTGATTGGGTGAATATGTATTAAGAAGAGTTATGTCTTCATGATGTAGTGTCCCCTTTATCAGTATACAATCTCCATCTTTGTCTCTTGTTACCTTTATTATCTTGAAATCTATTTGGTCAGTTATAAGTATGACTACTGCTTTTCCACGGTTGTTATTTGCTTGGAGAATCTTTTTTTTTTTACTTGTTCACTTTGAATCTACTATAGTCTTTACAGCTTAACGTGTCTTGTGATGACAGCATATGGCATATGGTTGGGCTTCATTTTCCTCTTTTTTGATCCAATCTGCTACTCTCTGTCTCTTTATTGATGAATTTAGTCCTTTACATTTAGGGTAATTATTGATGTATGAGGATTTTCTAGAGTCATTTAATATTTTGTTTTAGCTCTGCGACTCCATTGGTATTTTCCCTTTGTGTTTCTGTCTGCTGTTTTTGTTTGGTGGTATTCTACATTTCTCTCCTCTGTTTTCTTTATTCAGCTATGTGCCCCAGTCATGTGTGTGTATGTGGTTACCATTAGGTTTATGAAAAAGAAAGTTTTACTTTTACAGTAGTTTTTTTTTCCTTGAGTGCCTCTGATCTCTATCTTCCTTTGAAAATTCAGACCTTTACCCCCTCCCCTTTTATGTTTTGTTGTCACAGATTTTCCCTGTTCATGCTGTAGGTTTGATGGTGGCCTTATGCATAGTGTTGTGACCTTTTGCCCTTTGTTTCAGGTAGAATAATCCCCCTTAGTGTTTCCTGCAGTGGAGGCGTCGTGGTGCTAAATTCCCTCAGCTTCTGTATGTCAGGAAAAGCCTTCATTTCTCCTTCATACTTACAGGGTAACTTTGCTAGGTATACTATTCTTTCTTTGTGCTCCAGTTTCTCTCTTCCTCCCCCTGCATCATTTCTAGGTTTTTATCTTTGCTATCACTAATTCTTCCCTCAATCTGGTCCACTCTGTTTCCCATGCTTGATAGTTCATTCTTAATCTGATATTTTTTCATTAAAGTCTTCATGTCCAGGATTTCTGTTTGGTTCTTTTATAAAGTTTCAATCTCTTTGGTAAAGTACTCATATTGTTCTTTGTTTTCTGGGTGTATTAAATTGCCTATCTGTATTTTCTTGCATCTCATTGAGCATTTCATAATAGCAATCTTGAATTCCCTATCGTTTATATCACTTATTTCCATATGTTCAAGTTTGCTTTCTTGAGAGTTTTCATTTTCTGAGCTGTCTCACTACCGTGGCTATTCATGGTATTTGATGGATTCCTTCTCTGTCTAGGCATCTATGTATAAGTAGACCAAAAAAATCTTGCTATTATTTTCCAGAAGGTGGTGCTGAATCATAAGTTTTTGTTTTTGGTTCTTTTTCTTCTTCTTTTAGCTCTGAGAAATGCTGAAGCTGAACCCTGCAGCTGTCATCAGTGTAGTTGCAATGCTTGGGGGTGAGGTTGTATGGGGAACCCTGGCCACCTTCTTTGTTTTAGCTTCTTAGTAATGACAACCTCAGACCCCCACGAGGGTACCCCAGTTACGTGCCCCTATCAGAGCTCAGTTACAGTGCACCCTCTGCTCTAGGAAGATAGTGATCATATAGAAACTGTTCTTGGGTTTTCAGATATTGTGCTCTGCACCTTTACACCAATGACATCAGGAGGAGAGTGTTGGAAGTCTGCCCTCGGCAGAGCTCCATTACTTTGGCTTTCTTTCTTTTTCTGGAATGCCAACTGCCTGACAGACATAGAAGAACCTCTGCAATGTGTCCTTGCCCAGGTCTCTCAGCTCAGCTGCAGCTCACACTGCTCACTCCCGCAGGGATGCCCACCGAGCCTCTCAGTTCCTCCCAGCCAGAGGAAGCACCAGCCTCAGCCATCTTCCTCCTTGCTCTGGGTGGAGCCCCCTGTCAGCTCCCGGCTGCGGGGTTGGATTCATGGCCAGTCTGAGCCCACCTCCCTCCTCACTTCCCTACTTGTTCCACTTACACAGGCTTTAGATGCTTCAATGCACAAATCTCTCTGGCATGCTTGTATGTTAAGTAGGGAATCCTTTGTTGAGTTGTAGCTGTTCAAGTTGTTGAAATTTCAAGAAGGGAGACCAAGGGGACTTCTCACACTGCCATTCCCCTTATGTCACTCTTGTAGTGTCTTTTTTATGTTAACAGTCCCATCCCATTCATAAGGGTTCTACCGTTATGACTTAATAACCTCCCAAAGGCTGACCTCCTAATGCCATTACATTGAGGGGATAGAATTCCAACATACGAATTTAGGGAGACAGAAACATTCTATCCGTAGCGACACTCTTCCAAATAGTTTGCATGAATAACCTCTTTATATTTTTATAACAATATTTTTAAATGGGCTATTATTATGCCCACTTTACATGTGAGAAAGTGAAACACAGAGAGATTAGTCAGCCGTTCAAAGTGGCAGGACTAGCGGTGAAAGACCGTCACATTGTAAAAGGCTTTTGGCACCAGAGTCTATGCTGTTGACTCTGGACACACTTCCTCTCTGATGGAGGTATATGCAGGGTATTCTGTGCGGAGGCAAGGGTGTTAAGAATTTTGTTCTGGATGTTACTCTGGAGTAGTACCATATGGAAGTTTATTTTCCTTGGAGACAATCAGAAATTTGAATTTAGAGGCTGGGAACTATATGAAAAGTAAAGACATAATTAAAATTTGCGTCTAAGTAAGGAAATGGGGGTGTGTCTCCAGGGAAGAGCATTTGCCCCAGGATTAGAAGGCCCGAGACTGGGGTCCCTGACACACAGTGAGTGTACAAAAGGACTAGCCAAAAAATGGAAGAGTAAGAACGTCGTAGGGTTACTCGTCATTGGACGGAGTGGGACACAGACACCAGAACAGAGTTTCTAGACAGAGGGAGTGCGGGTGAACAATTGTCTCATCAGCCGGCATTACAGACTCTTCATCTGATTTAGAAACTACCTTCTACAGAAATCATCAATCACTCTTCGCATGGCCTTTTATTCTCATCCTTTCACAGTCTGACTACCTTCACAACAGTAAGAATTGTTCTCACAAAAACCAACAATAACCTCGCAACTGCTAAATTTAACCATCTATTTTCAGTTCTATATAACGTCCCTGAGCACCCGTGATGGATAATATCTCATTGGGGAAAATAGCTCATAGAACAGAGAAAGCCATAGCTGGTCCATGCCAGATGATCAGACAGCATTTGGGAAATAGTTCTGAGGGGGGAGGGAGCAGAACAGATCCTTGCAGCTACAATTCTTACAAGGCAACAACTTAACCCACAGGGTTGGGATGATCAGTCACAGTGTCTATTCCTTGTGCTGCACCTCCATCAGACGGCAACTTAGCAGTGTATCCATAACACACGTTCATTCACTAACTCATTAACTTATTCATAAACATTATCAAGCACTTACTTGTTAGAGCTGCGCATGCAAACTGTATGTACATGCAAGTGCCGGTCTGTGTTCAGGGGGATGGAAGAGGAAATGGTATCGGGAGGGAAAGCTGGCATGGGAAACCTGCCAGGCAGAGAGATCAACATCATAAAACCAGAGAGAGCAAAACAATGCAGCCCGTTCCTTCAACTGTGTTAAATGCAGCGTGGCTACAGTGTTTGGGGGTGGGTGGTATTATTGGCAGAAGAGACAAAAGCCTAAATCAGGACTTGATGATAGGGAGCTAGTTTGAATCAGATTTTATTTTAAATTCATGAAAAACTATGTATCTGCTACCTTTTAATATTAGCAATACCGACATATGCTTCTCTCCTTGAAAACATGCATAATCATTATATTTATGAATACAAAATGCATATGCTATACAAAAACTATTTTATTGGCAAGTATCCATGTTCTCAAGCTGATATTTCAACCTTTTGTATCCTTTATTCCTTCTTACTGGTGACAGTTGTGCCCGGTGCAGGAAGATGGCATTGTCTGCCCTGCAAAGCTGCTGATGCAGATGATTCAGGGAATAGCAGAGTTCTCCTTGGACCTCACGCAGGTCATGGGCTGTAACCACCTGGTAAACACGCATGCTACCGCATGCTGGAAAAGCAGCCTAAACCACAGTGAGCGCTGCTTTCAACCCTCCACCGCGGTCATTTTTCAGGGAGGAAACTTGACAACGTAAAGGGAAAAATTAAAGGAAGGAAAAGTGGGATGAATGGGAAGTCAGGGAAGGAAGAGGAAGGAGAGGAAGCAAACAAAGCTGTGGTACAGGAGGTGCAGAACGATGACTTCCTGTTATCACCGGCTTCAGGAGGGCAGGTTTGAATAGACATGGAGCACTTATTCTGTTCTTGTTTTTCTTACTGTGGCAGATGGTACGTAAAGAATGAGGTTTTTTTGTAGATTAAAACTTCAGACACCAAACATCTAGCATTGTTTTATTTTCCTGTGACGCCCCTTTCCTCCACAAGACAGGAGAACAAAAGTGTCCATTATTCGCTATAGGATGATCAGCACAAACTATCAGAAAACAAGCACAGAATGTGCAGCTTCCAGTGTCAACTGTGTGCACATGTGTGTGGCTGAGACACGAGAAGGATCCCTGAGAAACTGGAGGAGAAAGGAAATCGACATGTGTTTGATGGATGTCATTGTAGAAGCTGCTGACCGCACCCTGCACCCCAACTGAAGACGGGGAGAAAGGTGTTTCAGGCTGTACCCCAGGTTTTGTGAGGACCTCACAGAGCACGGCACATGCCTCTGTGATTCTCCTGTGACCCGCCACGCCCCCTCCATGCAGATCCAAGATAGCCCTTTCTTTTCTTGTCTGGTCGTCAAATTCCACTTCCTCACATTCTGCTCGAGTATAAAATATCAAATACCTTCCTCCATGAAGCTTTCCTTACAGCTTTAAGCAAAACCAGTCCCCCACGTCTGGGCTTCAACACACCTTCCAATTCCCTGTTTCTCTGCAGTTGTTAGTCTCTGGCTGCTCAGAGATTATCCAGGCCTGAGGGTAAATGGATTTGCTCATCCATTTAAACTTGTGCGAGCAAAGATCGGGCTCTGGGTTAGTTATTAAAGCAGCTAGTGCATTTTTAAGGTTTAGTATACACCAGGCCCTGAGTTTAATTTTGTTTTTAAATATTTCGCTCATTTACACCCGTCAACTACTAAGATTTCCAAGTGGACAGGTAGAAACATTGTTTTAAAATAGTGTCTTCGAGAGGTAAAATCTACCTCACGTTATTAGAAGTATTTAAACTTTGCAGAGGTGAGTGTTATAGGAAAGATTTATTTTAAATCTATAAAAATGTATAGACATTTAAGTGGATTAGCAATAAAGTGGATCTTGGTGAGAAGCTGTATTAACGAAGAGATATAAGCTGCCTAGATACTGAAAAGGCCAAAAGTTTTGAGTGGGGTCAGTTTTTCCTTCTTCTTTAAGCTCATCTGCACCTTCAATGGCATAGCGGGCTGACTGAGAACTCAGATTCAGACACAGAGCTGCGTGACTTCACACCCACGTGGCTCAGGAACTCCGCTTCTGTAGTATCTTGGGCAAGTTACTGAATGGCCCTATGCCTCAGTTTATTCGTTTGTTTAAAAAGGATACCAGACAAACCAAGGGGGAGGGTGGAAGCAAGGGAGAGAGGTGGGTTTGGCTGGGGTCGGGGGAGGGTGTGGAGGGGGGGACATGCAGACAACCGTAATGGAACAACAATAAAATAATTTAAAAAAAATAAAGTTAAAAAATAAAATAAAACATGCAATACCTAAAAGATAATAATAATAGAACCTCCTAGGGTTTTTGAGAGGGCTTGATAAATTAGATGCAAAGCACTCACAATACAGCCTGTCATACGAAACCAAGTTAATAAGTTTAGTCGTTCCTGGTAACGGGGGAAATCAAGATGGGAAAAAATAATAATGTCATTCTCATGACAATCCAGACCTCACTGTCTGCTTGCACCTATTCGGATGTAAGTGTTATTAAGTGAGATAATTCTACAAGCGAGACATCGTGAAAGGCAGCAGGCATGCGGAAATGAGTACAAAATGGGCCTTGTCCTCGAATAACAAGCTGTAGCGACACAACGAACTATGATAATCACACAGCACTCAGGGCTGGTGGGTTTGGAAGTGTTTATAACACCTCCATGAAATTGTGTCTGCTGACGTGAAAATAGCATCCCATCAATTTGATTGCGTTCTAATGCCTTCCCTCTCCAGTTCGTAGCAGTCACGGCAGCGAAAGAACCTGCACTTAGTACCTGCCATTGGCATTGTTCCCTCGGTAATTCGCATCTTCAGAATGAAGGGCACTTAGGCAGGACTCTGAATGATGACTTCGAAAGTACCTGTGAAATAGTCCTGACGCTGAAATCAGCAGTCAGAGCAAAAAGTCATTGTTTTTGCAGACTTTCAGATGTATAGGTTAGCAAGCAGATCGTGCATTTTACACAAAGCCACGGATCTTGCAGTTCAAATTAGGAAGGACTGGAATGGGTCACGCGCTCCCATTTGGATGTTTTATAATTCACTATTCTATATTTGAAAGAAGAGCCCAGCCTGGTAATGATTATCTCAATCTTATTGAATCTGATGGGGTTTTTGGTGGTGCCTCTTAGAATCTGTCCAGTGGCCTTCTCTTGAGAGTACAGAAGTTAGGATTTGGTGCCTCAAGTCCAAGTCCTAGAATTTCAGTGGTGTGGTGTGTTCTGTGACAGGCCAGGCCTTGAGAACACTTTATCTGAGTATGAACGAGGAACTTGGGACTGTACTGCCAGGCAGGGGCATGTTTTTCATACATCAGGCCAGTTACTTTGCCCGCATCATAATTCAGATACTGTATACTGAATCTGCTATTGTCTAAATTTCATTTTCTACTCTCTACAACCCCAGAATTGTATTCAATACCCCACGACACCATGGTTTTATCCTATATTACAAGTAGTATTCTAATTGTTGTGCATTTCTGTGAATTTTAATTTGGTTCCTTTATAGAACGAGTACATAAGGAACATTAAAGCAAAATACACTAAGACCATGCTAAATTTTCCTTCACTCTCAAAAATAGTATGATTATACCTGAGGTCTCCATAAAAAAATCACTTAGCAAAACAGGAAGAGGTCTTGCATTTTACATTTCACTACCGCTGAGAATACGCCTAAAAAGCTTTTTTTCTCAGACAGCCTGTCATTTCCACCAACATCAGGCTTACAGACCTGCCATGCTTCAGAAACCTACTTTAATTTGGTTAATAACTGAGAGCTTGGTCACATGCTAACTCACTGGAACTATTTCTTATTCGATTCAGCAGGAAAGAAAACAGACACTCTCCCCAAGCTTCTTCTATTTTTGTCCCCATGTCCCACCACCAAAACATACTATTTGATACCACACACAAAATTTCTGAGTATTTTAGGTTTCCCATGACACCTTTATGTGTGATGCTTTAGCCCTGTCATTAGAGGCTTCTTCTGCCTTGTTCCTTAATAGTGGCCTCTTCCTAGACACATAATTCTGTATCTCTCGTGAGAAAGCATGACATTACTGTATTAATATTTATTTTGCAAAGGAAAATAAGATATGAAGAGGAGATGATGCCAGAATTACATGCGAATAATACTCAGAATCCTAGCTATGTGTCATCAGCTCCCTTGTAGATTTGATATTTCTCTTCTTAGAAATTCGTGGAAACGCTGGCTTAAAAATTAGATCCTTCCTCTTCCTTCCCACATATGAAGATTAAATAAGGTCCCTAAAGACCCTCTGGTAGAAACAAGCACATCAAACACCCAGATCTTGGTTCCTAACATCACTCCCCAACATCAGGCACTGGAGCTCATTGAGCAATGACTGATTCTACGGCTGGGGCAGAGAATAAGGTGAGCTTACTGATAGAATTCCCAATGACCGAAGTTGAAATTATTTGAACAAAATAAACAGAGTAATATTAGGTTATAACCTGGAGGATAAAATAAATTTCTATGAGTCCATACGCGATTAAAAGAATAATAAATAGGGGAGAACAGACAAATCTCCTGGCAGAAGAATTTCAAACAATTTACATACATACTCTACCTTCAGTGAAGTGGGATACAATTCTCCTTTCCTTAAATGTGGATTTGATATAGTGATTTCTTTCCAAATACTACAGTGCTGAAAGGTGGAAAGGTGGAAAGCATAGCTATAAAATATCAAAACATGACAAACACTACTTCAGCCAGAGGATCAAGGTTAATGTCAAGAGAGATGGGTCGTGTTGATAGTATGTACCCAATACATGATGTGATGATAACAATGCTTTACATTGGTGTTTCTTCCCTGAGCCTATTACCTCGGTCTGACCCTGAGAAACATATCAGATTAATCTAAACTGAGGAATATTCTACAAGCTACCTGACCAATATTCCTCCAAACTCAAGGTCATTAAAGACAAGAAAAATATGAGGAACTGTTACATCCAAAAGGAGCCCACAGAGACATGACAACTAAAGGTAATGTGACATCCTGGAAAAGGAAAAAAAAAATGTTAGGTTAAAACTTAAAAAAGTCTAAATAAAGGGTGACCTTTAGTTAATAATTATATATCAACATTACTTCATTAACTATGACAAATGTATCATATTAAAATTAGATATAAATAATAAGAAAAACTGAGTCTAAAATCTTCATACACAAATTTAAAATCCAAAATGTCCAAGAAATATCTTTTAAAATTTAGAATAATTTTATTTGGTAGCAAAACATTACCTGTTTTTATCTTTATTTGTCCTCACTCTAGTTTAAATATGTATATTTTTTAATTTTTAAATATTATTGTCTGATTTCAGAGTCCTGCTCTAAACCCTTCAGGTGGGGTTAGAAAATATATGGGCTACATATCACATTGCCTTTCTAGAGTCCAAAGCATTTGGAATTCCAAATCCCAATTGTTACCAAGGGTTTACCAAGGGTCAATAACTGTGGATCTTTGGGGTCTATCCCATCGAGTTTTGTGAGAATTATGTAATTTGTGTGACAAACTTAAAGCCACTGCCTGTTGCTTACTATGTATGCAATACTAATTTATAATTGTTATTATAGTTACATTTCCATGAGTCAAACAAATTTTCCACTCTGTCTCCTGAAATCCTAGCAAGTCTCAGCTATTTGGACAGGTTGGAGGAGATTTGGTGTCCCAAAGCAGGAAACATATTTTTTCTAATGAGGACCCCTGCCCACGGGTACGTACACCCTTATTATGTGGCCATTGGAGAAACGTTGGTTTGTACCCTTACATATATGCTATCATATTATTGATTGGATCTGTGCAAGGATGTGACTGGTTGATTGCACTGAGCTGAGCTGAGCTGAGCTGGGGCTTAATTTGTATTTCACAAATTGTGCTTTTCCGACAGATTTTAATGCCCTCAACACATCCTAAATCTGTGAGGTAAAAATGCATGTCAGCATGCTTTTTCTGCCCTTGTTTTTAAATGATATAATTGTGCTCTGACAGCTTTTCTTTCCCATAAGAGTTACAAGAGAACAGAAAGTGGAATGAATCCATGTCTAGATCATTACCTGTTCTGGTCGTGATCCAGGTGGCACGGGATTTATTTTCGTTGAGAGATAACCAAACACAGTGAGGACATAACACATTGCCGTCTCTTTTTGGAATCTGGCTCAGATGCTTCCTTTTCTTCTTGTTTGGGAGCACCATGGTCAGGAGGACCTGCTGTTGACCTGGCACCCACAGCGATTGTTCAGATGCCAAGAGTGAGCTGGCCAGGATCATAGTTTCCACATGTTTTTGACCAAACTTAGCAGCCCTGATGTGTGATTCTTCCTGCTCCAAAAACAAAATTCCTTTATTATGACTGTCCTTTCTTTTTTGTTTTCTGCCCATCGCCTTTTTATCATTTTGACTGATCTTGCTGTCGTGGCCCTATTATTAAGTCGTATTTTGATATTAGGGCTTCCTCCATTTGGGAGCAAGCCATTGCTACGTGATAGAAACAAACACACTGAGCCAGCCCAGGTATTTTCTTTTGGGAAACGAAGTTTTCAAAGGCATAAGTATTGGCACTGATCTTACTTCTTCGGGACTACTTAATTAGAGAGGATCTAATGTTCCATATGGGAACCTTTGCCTTTCAGACCATTGCAAAAGAATTGTAAAAAAAAAAATTGTTGAGGTATAATTGACGTATAACATTATATTAATTTCGGGGGTACAATAATGGCTTGATATTTGTATAGATTGCAAAGTGATCACCAAAATAAGTCTAGTTACCATCTTTCACCATACACTTATAAAAAATTTTTATGTGATAAGAACTTTTAAGACGTACTCTCTTAGTAACGTTCAAATACTAAATAGAGTATTGTGAATTATTGTCATCATGCTATACATTACATCGTATGCCTTGTTTATTTTACAACTGGAAGTTTGTACTTTTTAACCTCCTTGACCAATTTGCCGCCCCCACCCCCACCAACCATCAGTCCATTCTCTGTATCTATAAGTTTGGTTTTTGCTTGCTTGTTTGTTTGTTTGTTTGTTTGTTTTGCTTTTGGATTGCATTGGTCACAGGTTTGCATTATACGGTTATGTATTATATAGTCATACGGAGGTTATGACCCTCAGAGACCACATCATGGCCATATCTATGATGGTTACAGCTGTGTGTAGCTGCAGTGGATTCAGCTATTTGTAATGGAAACAGAAGACGAAACAAGTGTACAGGCAAATTTGAGTCTGATGCACTCGATTCTCTTCCCCCACTTGACTCCTTGTAAGTGCCTCTCCACTTGATAGTTGGGAGCCTGAAATTTCATTCAGTAGAACTTTAATCTAAAGCTTTGGCTCCTGTTATTTGTATTTAGTCTCAACACAGGATCTGAAAGCAAGGGTAGAAGGAAGAAAATGTAGAAGGCCACAGGTGCCTGAGGTAGGAAGACATATAATTACTAGGAGTAAGGGGACAAAATAACTATTGCATCTGGAAGATACCACGTGAGTCTAAACTCCTCTTCAAATTACTTCTGTCATCAAGCAAACTTTACCCCTCTACACTTACAATTGAAAAAAAAAAAAAAAAGTCTGTTAGCCATACACCAAGTTCTGTTTCTAAAAGCACAATTGATCTTTTTTAAAGAAATAAAAAAGACCATTAGACTTCTGGTCAAGATGGCGGTGTAAGCAAACATGGCTCGCCTCTTTGCACAACCACATCAAAATTACAACTACAATTTACAACAACCTTCACTCAGAACTGCCAGAAATCAAGTTGATGGAAGTCCTACCTCTACAGAATTAAAGAAATAATATCCATCGTGATTGGTAGCAGGGATGCAGATGCAGAACATGCAGGACCCTCACACACATGTGGTGGATAAAAATTCAAGAGGGATATCTCAGGAGCTAGAAGTCCCAACCCTTAGTCCCCTAGTCCAGGGTTCCAGAGCCAGAAAGAAAACTCCCCACAACTTCTGGCTGCAAAAATCAGTGGGAATTGAATCAGTGGAAGAAAATCCTGGAGCCCCAAACAGTTCCTCTTGAAGAACTCACACATGGACTCACCTACTCAGACTCACTCCCTCTGAGCTCCAGCACTGGGGTCGCAGCTTGAAAGGCACCACTGGCATATGGGGAGAAACTGAAGAGTTTGGCATCAAGAGAACAGAGGTCATGGTTCCTTTTCGGAACCCTCCCACCACAGTCAGAAGGCTGGTGCCATATCTCAGACTGCATCAACCCGACTAAGACTGCTTGAACAGCCTTGGAGATCCTCAATGATTCCTCCTCCGCCTCGCTCAACTTACAAACCCACCCAAACTGCTTTTCCATAAGAATGGCTGGTCTTGGCTCTTATTTTACAACTTCCTAAATCCTCTTAAAGATGCAGCAGCAGGGCTCAGTGAACCCCTGGCGTGGCACTAGCAGCAGCCAGTCAAGATTAACAGCTTGACTACCACTGGGAATCACCAAGCCCAGCACAAAGAGCAGCCATCTCAGATTGCTTTATAGCTCAGGCAGGGTGGCCCTGGACAAAACACAAGCGGGAGCTGACCTTGGCCTGTACCATTCAGGAGACCCCAGGGCCAGCACCCCCAATACAGCTCATATCAGAGCACCATCACTCCACCCCTGCACTGCTAACCCTCCACGCAGTGCCAAGGGCTGTGGTCAGTGGTCACAGCCAGTCCTTGAAGCTGACTGGCTTGGGTAAATCCCTCCCATTGATCTGCCAACAGCAACCAAGGCTCAATTGCAAGAGGGTGTACTGAGCCCACACGAAGGCTGAACTTCGAGTACCCAGCTTGGGTAATAGGAGAGGCTGTGCCTACTAGATTAAGCCACATTACCAAGACACAGAGTCAAAGCAGCTCTACCTAATACATAGTAACACAGGGAAGCTGCCAAAATGAGGAGATAAAGAAACATGGCCAAAATGAAAGAACTGATCAAAAATCCAGAAAAACATCTAAGTGAAATGGAGATAAATGATCTATCAGATGTACAGTTCAAAACACTGGTTATAAGGATGCTCAAAAAACTTAGTGAGGACTTCAGTAGCATAAAAAAAGATCCAGTCAGAAACAAAGACTCACTAATGGAAATAAAGAACATTTTATAGGGGAACAACAGTAGAGTGGATGAAGCTGAGAACCAAATTAATGATTTGGAAAATAAGGAAGCAAAAAGCAACCAATCAGAACAAGAAGAGAAAATAATCCAAAAAATGAGGATAGTATCAGCAGTTTCTGGGACAACTTGGAGAGGTTTAGTATTTGCATTATAAGGGTACCAGAAGGAGAAGAGAAAGAGCAAGAAATTGGAAATCTATTTGAAGAGAAAATAATCCAAAAAATGAGGATAGTACAAGAAGCCCCTGGGGCAAATTCAAGAGGCCCAACATTCACATCATAGGGGTACCAGAAGGAGAAGAGAAAGAACAAAAAATTGGAAATCTATTTGGAAAAAATAATGAAAGGAAATTTTCTTCATTTTGTGAAGGAAATAGACATGCAAGTCCAGGAAGCACAGAGAGTCCCAAACAAGGTAGATGCAAAGAGACCCACTCCAAGACACATCATAACTAAAATACCATAGGTTAAAGATAAAGAGAGAATCTTAAAAGCAGCAAGAGAAAAAAAATTAGTTACCTACAGGGGCGTTCCCTTAAGACTGTCAGCTGATTTCTCAAAAGAAACTTTGCAGACCAGAAGGGACTGACTAGAAATATTCAAAGTCATGAAAAGCAGGGACCTACTGCCAATATTTCTCTACCCAGCAAAGCTATCATTTAGAATCAAAGGGCAGACAAACTGCTTCCCAGACAAGAAAAAACTAAAGGGGTTCATCATCACCAAACCATTAGTATACAAAATATTAAAGTGACTTATTTAAGAAAAAGAAGAAGATCAAAACTATGAAGAATAAAATGGCAGAAAAATAACGTATCTGTCAATAATTGAATCTAAAAAAAAAAAAAAAAAACAGAAGAGGCTAACTGTGAGGCAATGGGTGAAAAGCGGAGGTTGTTAAGAAGTACAAATAAGTAGTTACCAAATAGCATAAGGATGTAAAATACAGTATAGGAAATGGATTAGCCAAAGAACTTATACACATGACACATGGTCATGAGCTACGTGGGAGAATTGCCTGAGGGACCGGGGGTTGCTGGGTGGAGGGGGGGGGCAAAGTGGGAAAAATCAGGACAACTGCAATAGCACAATCAATAAAATACATATGTTTTAAAAAGACCATTATACTTGTAAGTGGCCTGAACATCTTAAATGCATTCAAAACTCTACCAATAATTCAATCTGAGTCTAATCTTCAAATGTGTGACTTCTTAACTGTCCTCAGTTTTGGTACATCTGGAGCTTCTTCAGTGATGTGATCTGATTATTCATTATTTTCTCTGCTCGCCTTTGGGTGCAAAGAAGATGTTGGTTCTTTTTCTGTCACCCTACCTTTAGTCCCCTCTGCAAAAAGATGACAGGTGAAAATATTTCTCTAAAAGAAAGAGTTGTCATCGCTGATACAGCCATATCAATAATAAAATTTAATATTTAGTCAATTATCCAGATAATTCATATCAAGGTGCACCTTTACTTTTGAAATGATTGGGATGATGGCCATAGTTCTTTTTATTTTCCAAGAATAGATAAATTCTGGTAATAAAAAACTTTAACTTTATTTATTCAAATTTAATATTTCCTATAGAAAATTTAGTTCTGTATTTTAAAAAATATGCAGCAAACTATATCATAAAAGAAATTTGATGGTTTCAAAACTTTCAAACGTTATTGTGGTAGCCAGACTGTTTAATAGGAATAGCAAATTGGTTAAGGAAAGAGAGATATCCTGTAAACATCTTTTTGGAAGCCAACCTTCTATTTAGTTGATTTATTTTCTTCTTTTTAGATCCAGCAAAAGTAATTTTTTAAGGGAGATTTCTAAAGAGCTCTTAAAGATCTACATCTCTACCTATTTGTCCTAGAACGCTATTATTTACAAAACCTAAATGACATAATTACTAAATAAAACTGCATTACTAATTTTTAAAGATTGTGTTAATTTTTAAACAGAAAGCAAGTTTTCTGATTTAATTACTGTGAAAAGTGGGAATGCCATGACTTGCCCCCTTTGCTGCCACCTGTTGTCCTACAGAAGAAATGACTTTTAATACTTGTCCTTTTCACATAAATCACTCATGGAAATCATCATTTCCAAAATTAGGATCAGATTATGTTCATGACACCTTTTTCTTCAGGGAATATTTTTGTCTCTAACAGTCGAGGAGACAGGTTTTCAAGTACTCTGCCTGAGCACACAGAGATTAAGATTTTCCTCCCTGAGACATGCTGTAGACATTTGAGAGGGTAGAAGTGACAAAAACAAAGAATTCCTGAACAAACTCATAATCTCCCAAAGAGCCTGGAAGTACATTTTTGTAAAATAAAAGGATTTAGCTCAATGACAACACTCTTAGTCCCGTAAGTCAAATTTAAATTCCAGATTCCCTCTACCTCACAATTGTTATGTATTAGGCAGACGGTTGAAAACTAAAAATATAGACATGAATGTTACATGGCCCCAGCCTTTGAATATTTAACAGTTTAAAAGAGAAGACAACTCATGCTGAAGGAAGAACATGTCTTGCTCATGTTGATACAGGACGAATTGATGAGGACCCAGAAAACCAAGATAAGACGCTATGATCGTAATCCTGCTGAGAGGTGACACCAGTAAAAAGGAGAGTTTCTGATAAGGAATAGAGAAGACACAATGAAAGAGATTATATCAAGATTAAGGCTCAGTGATTAAAATGGGTGGAGGATAAAAGATCATTCAAGTTCAGAATGAAGGAAATGGAAGGGGGTGATTTTTGGCAGGAAGAAATAAATGGTTTTATTTATCCCTGTATTTCACTTACCAGGAGATCCATACAAATATTGCAAAGATCTAAAATATAACCCCCCAAAGTAACCAGAGTAATAAACCCACAATAATAAAGCAATGAATAGAAATCACGTGACCAACAGATGAGTAGCTCCAAAATTGATAGGATAATGAGATCTTAAATTAAGTTCCTATATTCTGTCCATTAGATTATTAGTTCCTCTATTCTATCCTTTAGATTATACGTTATTTTTGTCTGTGGTTAAGATGGCATTAACTTTTATTTTAGAGACCATTTTAACTTAGTTAAAATATTAATACATGGTAGATGAGAAACAAGAAATTAGGACAAGAAACAAGGTGGGGGAAATAATTTCCAGAGGCAGATACGCTGGCTGCTAGAAAAGTCATGGCTGGCTGTCCAACTTTTTAAATATTTTAGGACTCAAATTGTTAAAGTTTCACCTGATTCCATGTTTTAACATCGCCCTCTTGCTTTTTTCCAATGTTTTGCCGTTCACCTTGGCCATAGACTAACAGCTGAGCCAGGAGAGTTCAGTTTGGGAAAGCCCTGATGTGAGTTGGTGGGGCCTCCTGGGGAGCATGCAGCTGAGTCGGGATAGTGGCCCAGTGCACGGCAGCCAGCCACGTGTTAACAACCAAAACAACAACAGCAAATAGTGCGCATGCTTCTGTGGCACTGAGCCAAGCACTGTTCTGAGTGTTGTATATGTGTCAGGCTATTGAATCCTCCCTGTCACCTGTGAGTGAAACACTATCCCCATGGCTTGCTGCGCAGATAAGGAATGGAGCGCAGAGGTCACACAGGGGAGGAAGGGATCTTGGATGCGAATCCAGAAACTCCGAGGCCTCACCTGTATTCTTACCCACGACTCCACGGCACACTACCCCTCCTTTAGTGTTGACAGCTGGCAAAGAGCCTTTCCAAAGGAGGTAGGGGTAGGTTGGTTTCCAAGTATTCAAGGTGTGCGAGCTATGGCCATGTAAAGCTAAAGACGCTATGGCCGGGGTAGTATTTTGCGTTTCAAACCATCCCTCATTCAAACATTCTATGCCATGGCTTATTTCCTCACAGTTGACTTTATAGGTAGAAATATTAATTCAATGAGCTAATGGACTATACACACATAAACCGGTACTATGTGCTATTCTCGTCAAATGACTTTTCTCATAATTTTTAGGGTTAATAAGCCATTTGATGGAGCACCATCTGCTCCACAATTTCTGATTGACCTGTTATATTAATCTAGATGAATTTCTCACATACATTCTAGATATTTAATTATTCTTCATATAAAGAGAGTATCGTGTGAAGATGATAGGACTAAAAGGAATAAAACTTGGAACAACATATTTGTACACAGCATAAATAAATTCATTTTTTTCCTTCAGTTTTTCCTACTAGATTATCTAAATTACAAAACTGGCAAGTGCTCATTTAAAAAAGCAGATAATAACTATTTATTTAAAAATAAAAATCCTTTTCTATTCTTCAATTTCTACTCATCTGAGGTATCCATGAAAAACAGGGTGATGAACAAGAGTGAAAAGAAGAAATCTATGAAATGTATGGAAAGAAGAGTAACGAGTGAAAATACAAAACCAAAAACACAATCACAAATCAGGCCAAATCACACACACATACACATACACACACACACACACTCACACAATCTTCCAACATATGTCCAAATATTTGTGATATATCCATGCAACTAAAATTGTGTATGTGAAAGTAATCACAAGGGGATGGAAACCACACATACACACAAATACTCACACTTGGATATCACTTGTGTATAGAACTTGTGCATCAGATATATCCCTGATTGATTGCTTAATGAAAGAAAGCAAGTCACAAGCAACATGCACAGCATGACTCTATTTCAGTAGGAATGAGCAAACAATTACCTCTGTGATATGCTTATATACGAGTATATTCACATTGGTTCAAGCAAGGATACAAATTAGGAAGGCCAGGCACTGGGCTATTAGCATTTGTTACCACAAAAGGCAGCATTGGAGAAAAGGAGTCGAAACATGGGATCGGGGTATAATCTTTTCCTTTGTATATCTTTGTACTACATGGCTTCATTTGCCACAATATGATTTTTTTTTTTACTTTTTAAAATTAAAAAAATATAATGTAAAAGAAAGTTTCAAGTGGGAAAATATCCAATGGCAACAAACACATAGCCTAATTAGTATGTCTTTCTACACCTTTATTCATGTGCCCAGAAACAAACACACGTGGGATTTATTTCCTATAAAAACAGAATCATATTACATACTTTAACAATTTGATTTTCCCATTAAACAATACATATGTGCATTATATCAGAGTAAGGTGTAGCTCAAACACATACTTTTAAATAGTCACAGAACATTTCATAGCTTTTCCATCGATTGATACGATACTAGGTTTATTACCACTCAAGCCAGTGCTGAGCATATACTACATTTTATATCTCTGGGGTAAATCTCAAAGTGGGTTTCCACAGGCACCAGTCATAGTACTTTGGGTTTAATAAATTTCACCGTATTAATTCCCAAACGCCAGCAATCAGCATTCTACCAACACAGTGTGTTGCTGTTTTTATTTTTTCAACTGTATGCAGTTTAATGTGTAAAAAATGGTATCTCACTGTAGTTATAATTTGCATATTTCTGACCACTTGTGTAATTAAATATCTTTTTATTTGCTCATTTTCCATTAGAATTCCTGTCTTGTAAATAGTTTGTTAAATTCACTATTCTATTGGATTACTTATCCTTTTTTTAAATGTGGTCCTACATTCCATGGATTAAGAAATCTCATTAAAGCTCACTGTATTTTTTTTAAAAGATTTTACTTACTTTATTCTTAGAGAGAGGGGAAGGGAAAGATAGAGGGCAAGAAATATCAAACGTGTGGTTGCCTCTTGGTCGCTCCCTACTGGGAAACTGGCCCGCAACCCATGCATGTGCCCTGACTGGGAACAGAACCTGTTACCCTTTACTTCACAGGCCCTTGCTCAAACCACTGAACTATACCAGCCAGGGATTATTTATCCTTTTATAAAATTGGTAAGTAAAATATACTTTATCATAGTTATACTTTTTTTCTAAGTCATTGTTATTTCACTTTATATGATTTTCAGGACTTCTGGCCAAGATGGAGGCATAGGTAGACACACTGTGCCTCCTTGCACAACCAAAAGAAGGACAACAATATATTTAAAAAACATAAAACAAGCAGAACTGACAGAAAATAGAACTGTATGGAAATCTGACAACCAATGAGTTAAAGAAGGAACATTCATCCAGACCTGTATGAGGGGTGGAGACGGGCAGCTGGGGGTTAGAGGACGTACAGCAAGGGGATGGCTGCAGGACCAGTGTGGGCAAAGCCGCAGCAGGTGGACTGGGTGAGACAGCAGCTGGTGGAGAGTGGATGGTCCCACATTTGCATGTGATAGGCTGCGAGGAACAACTGGGGAGCGAGACAGATCACACAACCCAGGGTTCCAGTGCACCGAGATAAAGCCTCAAAAACTCTGACCAAAAACCTGTGGCGGGGCAGTGGCAGGAGAGACTCCCAGCCTCACAGGAGAGTTCCCTAGAGAGATCTACAGGGTCCTAGAACACACAAGCCCACCCACCTGGAGTCAGCACTAGAAGGGCCCAATTTGCTTATGGGTGGCAGAGGAAGTGACTGAGAGATGGCTAAGCACCAAGCAAGCAGCACTGTTCCCTCTGGGACCTCTCCCCTACATACAGTGCCACAATGTAGTGACATGGGTTACCCCACCCTGGCAAATACCTAAGGCTCTGCCCCTCACTATGTAGCAGGTGCACACAGACAAAAAAAAAATATGCCCCAAATGAAAGAACAGATCAAAGCTCCCAAAATGGAAGTAAGTGATGAGGAGATACTCAACCTATCAGATGCAGAGTTCAAAACACTGGTGATCAGGATGTTCACAGAAATGGTTGACTATGCTCACAAAATAGAGGAAGAAGTGAAGGCTATGAAAAGTGAAATAAAGGAAAATGTAGAGGGGACCCAAGAGTGACTGGGACACAGATCAAGGATTTAGAGCAGAAAGAAGAAAGAAACATTCAGACAGGAGAAACAAGAATTTAGAGCAGAATGAAGAAACAAGAATTCAAAAAAATGAGGAGAGGCTTAGGAACTTCTGGGACAACTTTAAATACTCCAATATCTAAATCATAGGGCTGCCAAAAGGAGAAGTGGAAGAGCAAGGAATTGAAAATTTATTTGAACAAATAATGGAGAACTTCCCCAATCTGGCAAAGGAAATAGACTTCCAGGAAGTCCAGGAAGCTCAGAAAGTCCCAAAGAAGTTGGACCCAAGGAAGCACACACCAAGGCACATCATAATTACATTAGCCAAGATCAAAGATAAGGAGAGAATCCTAGAAGCAGCAAGGGATAAGGGGACAGTCATCTACAAAGGAATTCCCATAAGACTCTCAGCTGATTTCTCAAAAGAAACCTTGCAGGCAAGAAGGGGCTGGAAAGAAGTATTCAAAGTCTTGAAAGGCAAGGACCTACATCCAAGATTACTCTATCCAGCAAAGCTATTATTTAGAATGGAAGGGCAGATAAAGTACTTCTCAGATAAGGTCAAGTTAAAGGAATTCATCATCACCAAGCCCTTATTATATGAAATGTTAAAGGGACTTATCTAAGAAAAAGAAGATAAGAACTGTGAACAGTAAAATGCCAACAAACACAACTATCAACAACTGAACCTAAAGAAAGCAAAACAAAAACTGAACAAACAGCTAGAACAGCAAAAGAATCACAGAAACGGAGATCACATGGAGGGTTATCAATGGTGGAGGGAGGTGGGGAATGGGGTAAAAAGTATAGAGAATAAGTAGCATAAATGGTAGGTACAATATAGGCAGGGGGATGTTACGAATAGTAAAGGAAATGTAGAAGACAAAGAACTCATATGTATGACCCATGGACATGAACTAAGGGGGTGGGGATTGCAGGTGAGAGAGGATGTGCAGGGTGGAGAAGGATAAAGAGCATACAATGAGACAAGTGTAATAGCATAATCAATAAAGATACATTTAACAAAGAACTTTGTCATTTTCTGACATGTGAGACATTTTTAATTTTGGAGGCCAGATTTGTTCTTTGATTATTTTGAGGATTCTGGAATCTCTGACTTCTTGAGCTCTTCTTGCATGCTAAATCTATATAAAAATTCCCCTGGATTTTATTGTAATATATTTATTTTAAAAAAACATTGAATTTATTCCTTAATTTTCAATAAGAATAATTCTGCTTACTTTTGTGAATCTATGGTATTAAAGTTTATTGTGTTGAAGCTTTGCCTAGGAAGTCTAACATAATTTTGAATTAATGATGCTTAAAGGAAATTTTTTTCTTTTTCATAATCTCATGGAAATGAGGTTTCACCATTTCTAGTATTTGTTATTGATTTGGGGTAAACTTTAACAGGTTTAATGAATTTTTTTTAATTAAAAAACTGTTTCATTGATTACAGAGAGGGGAAGGGAGGGGAAAAGAGAAGGGGAGAAACATTGATGTGAGAGCGAAAAATTGATTGACTGACTCTTGCATGTGCTACAACTGGGGACTGAACCTGCAACCCAGCCATGTGCCGTGACCAGGAATGGAACTCACAACCTTTTGGTTTGCAGGATGACACCCAACCAACTGAGCCACATGGACCAGGGCATTTTAATTTTATTTTCAAAGTAGAGTTTTTATTAGGAAATAGCTTGCATTTATCACATGCTCTCTCATTGCTATAATCACATATTTACCCTCTTTAATGATACAGTGAATTATGTTGACAGATTTTCTACTGTTGAACCACATCAATTATTTTATTTTATTTTTTAAGCTTCTATTTATTTATTTTTAGAGAGGGGAAGAGAGGGACTGAGGGAGAGAAACGTTAACGTGTACTTGCCTCTTGCGCACCCCCTGCTGGGGACTTGGCCTACAACTCAGGCATTTGCTCTAGACTGGGAATTGAACTGGCCACCCTTTGTTTGGCAGGCTGGCATGCAATCCATGAGCCACACTGGCCAAGACACATGAAAAATTTTAGTAGAAAGCTTAGTTACAGTTCATTTAATATGATTCTGGATTTGCTTTACTAATATTTAGTTTTACATTAGTATTTATTAGAGAAATTGGCTATTGTGTGTGTTTTTTTTTTAATTATCTTTGCTGAATTGTAGTATCTAAATTTCCCACCTGTGTAAAATGAATTAGAGAAATTATAATTTATTTTTAAATTCCCTGAAATGGTTTAAATAACATAGGAATTATCTGATTTTTTAAAAATATATTTTATTGATTATGCTATTACAGTTGTCCCATTTTTCCTCATCATTCCCCTCTACCCTGCACACCCCCTCCCACCCACATTCCCCCCCTTTAGTTCATGTCCATCTGTCATAAGTTCTTTAGCTTCTACATTTCCCATACTATCATTGCCTTCCTCTGTCTATTTTCTACCCACCATCTATGCTACTTATTCTCTGTACATTTTCCCCCTCTCTCCTCCTCCCACTCCCCTGTTGCTAACCCTCCATGTGATCTCCATTTCTGTGTTTCTGCTCCTGTTCTAGCTGTTTGCTTAGTTTGCCTTTGTTTTAGCTGTGGTTGTTAATATCTGTGAGTTTGCTGTCTTTTTACTGTCCTATTTTTTATCTTCTTTTTCTTAGGTAAGTCCCTTTAACATTTCATCTAAGGGCTTGGTGATGATGAACTCCTTTAACTTGACCTTATCTGAGAAACACTTTATCTTCCCTTCCATTCTAAATGACAGCTTCACTGGATAGAGCAATCCTGGATGTAGGTCCTTGACTTTCATGACTTGGAATACTTCTTTCCAGCCCCTTCTTGCCTGTAAGGTCTCTTTTGAGAAATCAGCTGACAGTCTGATGGGAACTCCTTTGTAGGTGATTGTCCCCTTATCCCTTGCTGCTTCTAGAATTCTCTCCTTCATTTTAATCTTGGCTAATGCAATTATGATGTGCCTTGGTGTGTTCCTCCTTGGGTCCACCTTCTTTGGGACTTTCTGAGCTTCCTGGACTTCCTGGAAGTCTATTTCCTTTGCCAGATTGGGGAAGCTCTCCTTTATTATTTGTTCAAATAAGTTTTCCACTTGTTGCTCTTCTTCTTCCCCTTCTGGTACCCCTATAATTTGGATATTGGGACATTTAAAGATGTCCTGGAGGTTCCTAAGCCTCTCCTCATTGTTTTGAATTCTTGTTTCTTCCTTCTTTTCTGTTTGGTTGTTTCTTTCTTCCTTCTGGTCCACTCCATTGATCTGAGTCCCAGTTTTCCTCCCATCTCTATTGGTTCCCTGTGTGTTTTTCTTCATTTCACTTATTGTAGCCTGCATTTGTTCATCTAATTTGTGAGCAAAATCGACCAATTCTGTGAGCATCCTGATCACCAGGGCTTTGAACTGTGCATCTGATAGGTTGGCTATCTCTTGGTCGCTGAGATGAATTTGCTCTGGGGCTTTGAGCCTTTTTTTTTTTTTTTTTGGTCTGGTCGCAGCTGTTATGTAGTGAGGTGTGGAGCCTTAGGTGTTCCCCAGGGTGGGGCAGCCCAGTCACTGGGTAGTGACACTGTATGTGGGGGTGGGGTCCAAGAGGGAACAATGGCACTTGCTCTACTCTTTATTGGATTGCAGTCCCTTCCGCCACTTCCCCTTCACCTGGATTATCTGTGTGTGAATGTAGGACCACCTGGTCAATCAGCTGCCTTGCACAGCCTCACTGAGTCTGCACAGTTGCCACCCTGTGCCCAGGGTCCGCTAGCCACCACCTGCATGCCTGGGATCTGTCAGCTGCTGCTGCCTGTGCCCACCCCGGGTCCACCAACCTCTACTTTTTCCTTCCATGGCTCTGCCCCTCTTACCAGTCTGGATGAATGGTTGTTGGACTTCCATACAGTTCTATCACTTCTGTTGTTTTCTTGTTTCTAAATCTTTGTTGTCCCTAATTTTGGTTGTGAGAGGAGGCACAGTGTGTCCACCTACACCTCCATCTTGGCCAGAAGTCTGGAACTATCTGATTTTTAAAGGCAGATAGAATTCACCTGTTAAGTCTAGGCTTGTTGCCTTTTTAATTAGTAGATATTCAATTGTTTGATCTTTTGTTTAAATATTGGACTGCTCAGATTTTTTTGAGTATCATATTTGGGGGGTAGTCATCATTTCCTCTGTATTGCCCTACACTCGATATCAGTAGTCACTGACCATATGTGAGTATGTACATTTAAATTAATTAATGTACATTTAAATTAATTAAAATTGAATACAATTTAAAGAGTTAGTTCTCCAGACTTATGAGACACATTTCAAATGCCCCATAGCCACATGTGACTAGTAGCTATGACATGAGAGAGTGCTAAGAGAGAGCGTGTTGGCCATTGCAGAAGGTAGCATCAGCCAGCCCTATTCCAGCTATTTGAATATGCTGCTATAAAGTGGTTTGTGAAATTATCTTGTAATTCTTTTAATTGCTGTCTTGTCTTGCAGTTATATTCTTTAATATTGTTTTCTTAAAATTTCTTATTTCCTTATTTAGATCATTTATCTATTTCATTAGTCTTCAAAGAATTAAATTTTTGCTATTATTATTCTTTCAATATTTCATTAGTTTCTATTTTAATTATTTTTTTCTCTTTTATTAGGTTAAACAACTCATTTACTTTTAATGTTTTTCACATTTATTTTGGTAACACAAGATTGATTTTATTTCTTATGTTTTACTTTAACATTTTTATGTTACTTTTGTCCTCCTTTTTTCTTACTCTTGCTATCTTGGGCTAGGTTCTCATTCTTCCCTTTTACCCTTATTAATTGTAGAATTTGATTCTGATTTATCATTTTCTAATCTTTAACAACCAACATTAATTTTTTTCTAATATTTTAGGAGTGTTAAATATAACTACACTCTTTTGCCAAGATGTTTTACTTGCTTTCTCATCTACATTCCACACAGAGATAAAACCTTTACAAAACATTTGTTTTCTACTTTCTTCCAAACCCTCAGTTAAAACAGTTCAGAATATTTAGTCTCATGCTATTATGAGACTCTCTTAAATTATATATTTCTGTTTCAATAATTTTTTAAAATAACATTTTATAAAACTCCAGTCATACCATTGTTAATTTAGACTTAATTTTACTGAAAGATGATTTAGAAAGTGTGTCTTCTCTGTTTCTTTTGTAATTTTCTTTCTGAAATTGTGAGGTCTTTCTCTTTCTCCTTGCGTTTCAGAAGTGTTGCCATGGCATGTGTGAGTGTGTGTGTGTTCACTAATGCTGCCTATGACATGAATACTTTTGATCTGAACACTCTACAGTTCAGGTAGTTTCTCTTTTTTTCCCTACATTTTTGTCTAATAATTCCTTCCCCCATACGCCCCTGCCCTTGAGGGTCCCCTATTACATGCTCATCGGATTTCCTGAACTGTTCTGCCTACCTCATGTTTTCCCACTCATACATTCCAGCCCTGAGGAACTTAACTTTCTGTTTGTGACACGTCACTCTCTCAATCCTCAACAATGCTCAAAAAGCTAATTAACATACACCTTTCTTTTTTAAATTTTTTAAAATTTAACTTTTTAGAAAACAGAAACGACATTCATTATTTCTAGGAAGTTTATTTGGAGTTCTCATTCTCTCCAATGAGGACCCTCCTACTTTCTGCCTGAAGACTTGACTCATCGCTTCTGGAATCTCCACTTCAATGGAAACTAACAGCTTTTGTTTTTCTGGCTTTGGTTCCCACTTTAAGTAAAGAAGTACCTTAAAGAATTTTTTTTTCTTCTTCTTTTGTTGTTTATTGTTGATGCTTTTCCCCTTAGTGTAGTGGGTCAGGCTGGTGGCTTTTTTATTAGGTAGGAAAATGGGACTGTTTCTTTCCTGTGGCTGATTGCAAGCAACAAGGGGTTATCTGGCTCCTGACATCAGGGAGGGTCTGCCTGGGTGGCTGGGGGCCAGACCAGGGGCTCTTCTACCCACAAGCACATAATCCCTCATTCAGTTCCTGTTGTGGTGGTTGGTACCACTCAAAACCCCACAGGCAGAAAGTGGTCAGAAACATGGTGGCGGGGCGGGGCTGAAGAATTCTGCCAGCATGTCACTAAGGAATTCTACAGAGAACTGAGAGAGAAAGGGGGTCAGTGAAAGAAATGTTTTAAGATGTGAATTCCATCTGGAAAACAAATAATTTGCAATGTTCAGTAAAAATATTTAACTATAAAAGTTGTTGATGGCTCCAAGTTGTATAGATGTCAAATTTTATGAAACATGTAAAAGTATCATTTTACTCTGCATTAAGGCAATTTACCCTTCAACAAATAAAAAGTTTGTTTATTGGGGTGCAGAATAAGTCGGGAAAATTCTTAAAAAGAAGGGTTAGGAATTGACCTTTGAGGTGATTGTGTAAGAACATTCCTAATTCAGTTATGTACTAGGCATGGTCGTGAGATTTACTTTGGATGCAGCACATTCATTCCCTATTTGTAGTCCCTCAACATAACTTCATATTTTTAATCTAAAATATGCATAATATTAACAGGATATTTGATGATGGGATGAGCTGACTCATGGCTTATATACAGGCTCTTGCCCAACAGTCTCTCTTTTTTTTTCCTTAGCTACACCAAAAATCACAGTATCTCACTGTCCTTTGAAGTTTGGTTTTGTGAATGAAAACTTAGGATGTTAACTCGGTGAATACCAGGAGTCCAGGGACCGTGCTGACTTGCGCAACATGCACACGGGGCCCATGTGAAGCTGTGATACTAAGCATCGGACCCATCAACAAAAGTTACCGTAAGGTCAACACTGAGACGAGAAAAAATTATGAAAACTTTGTAGAGTGAAACTCAAATTTAGAAAAATTCCATTCAACCTTGCTCTTCAGAAATACCACTCTCTAGGGGAGATTGGAAAGAGATAGAAGCTAGGGTAAAGTTTAAAGAAATTATAGGATGATACCTCTAGTATTGATATGCTGTCCATCAGATATTCCTTTTTTTTTCTGAAATTCGCTTTCAATTAGCAGTTGCTGTCTGCCTTTGGGTGATTTATTGGAACTCCTTAAATTTCCAACCAGCTGTTACAGCTGAGTAGACTAATAGGTTAACCATGTCCCATTACATTTATTGCTTTTGTATCCAATTAGAGCACCTTGGTCTGGCACAGATTTTCATGTTGATGGCAGCAGGTAACAACCATGCACCTAAGAAACAGGTGTGTGTGTGTGTGTGTGTGTGTGTGTGTGTGTAGGGATGAGTGAGGTAAAATGGTTAGGCCCTTGTTGAACACCTTGTTGGAGATTTAGAAAATAATATACTTTAGCAATTATTGACTTTTACAGGTAAATATTTTGAACTTTTCAAACACACACACATACACACAGTAAGAATGGTGCATTCCTTGTTCACCTCTGCATTGCTGCCCTTCGGTTGGGAAGCATCTGTCGGCTGGTGCTTGACTTTTGCATTCCATGGGAAGTAGATGCTGCTGTAAAAGCCCCGGCCACATTATGTATTTTCTGCTCAGCAGGGCCATCAGGGAACATGCTTCCCAGAAGTTTCCCTCTAATGATACGCTGTGGTACACACTAGAAGTCACACCCGGCCTCTGACCTCTGCGCTTAGCATGGGTCCGTTTTCTCCTCTCTTTATTGTGCCTTCGCAACAGAAGGAAAAGGATTGCTTGCTTCATGAGAATCAATATTTTAAAACATCAATTCCATTAACAACTTCCCATTATTATGTGCACAAGTCAATTTAGTGCATCAAACCGTTTAGAATCTAGGGGCTTTGTGTATCTATCTCCTACTCACACACACTTCCCACATGCACTCTTATTCCCAAGAAATCAGATCTTTGTCTGTTGCCTGACAACTTAATTTTATTCTGATAGAAACCCAAGAAATTGGATCAGGATATTTCTCAGTGGAGCTAAATTTATGTCTCTAAATATTGCATGTTTGCTGCTGGTATTTCCATAGGTTGCCGACACATCTACGCTGGAAACAGAGATTTGGCATTATCCCTCTGTTAGTTTCTTATGTGTGATCATATCACCAATTTATTTCCTTACCTTGGAAATGTTTCAGTCCATTTACACCACAATTAAGCAGCAATGATGTGCTAAGGGCCTTCTTTCAGCCCTGCTGACGAAATATGCGATATGATAAATATATCCTGGTAAAGGAGTAAGTGTTGTGTTGATTCCAGTCAGTCCTGATTTATAATGAAGTTAGTACCAACAGCCTCTTGTTTTATAACCTTATTTATCTCTTCCTTTGACTGTCACATAGTCTCATGACAATCACTCAAAAAGTGAAGTTCTTTTTGTCTGTTAATTACTTTGTTTACACAGGACTAAAACACCAGTTTAACTGCTAGTTTCAGTAAATTTTAGCAAGAATTTAACTCGGAGGCAGTAGCTGTGAACGACAAAGTTAACTTTTCTGGTTAACATCAAACATTTAAAAAAAAAAAAATTGTAGGTCTGATTTGCTACAATGATTGAAAGAAAGATGATGGCTTTTTCCTAGGAACTTACAAAACACACGACCATCTTTCTTGCAGTTCAGGCAGCTTAGGGCGCCTGCTACTGCATTTGGAACCTGGATTTCACTCCTCCCCTGTCATAGGGCTGTGTGACGGCTGATTCTGCAAGAAACTATTATTTTCCCATTTATGAGCAATTTAAAGAAAATCAGCTTCATCAGATCCCTCTTATTTTTGGAAATATTGACCTGAGGCCATCTCCTATGACTAATAATTTGAAAGGATTTGTATCTGGAAAGCAGCGCTGGTTATGAGATACATTGTAGAGCGAACGTGCTCCGATGAGCGAGCCCTCTGGAACCAATGTCTGCCTCTGCCTCCGAGCCACCTGTGGGTGCTCGCCTGCGGAACACCTCTCCTCCTCCGGCGGGAGAGGCGGTACCTGAACTGAGCCTTCCACAAGCTTGAAGAAAGGGTCGTGATTCCAGGGACTCCGAGTCCTTTAATGCTGGACAGAGGTTCTCCAAGCCATCTGCTCAGGCAATGAATCCAAGACTGATTGGAGCCCAATTCTCTGCTCATCTTCCATTTGCCAGGTAAGAAGGAAGAACAGCAAAGACACCGGGACTCCCCCACTCAGGGACATGTGATGCGCCCACCAGGGCCTGGGTCCAACTCCCCTCTTTGTGGGTTGCTGAAAGGAAGGGGTGGCTGAGGCCTTCGTTTGTGGGCCGTGGCTTATAAACTTTCCTGATAAAATTAGTTATTTAGTCCATATCACGTGACCTAGTGGAGCCACCTTCCTGCCCAACAGTAGGTCTTAATCCAGTTCCGTATCCTCTTCCCCTCCCTTCGTGTTTAACCCTTGAACAGACGAGGACCTTCGCGATGCTGCATAGGAAGGAAATTTCCAGGCCTTGCAAGAGGCCTTGAAACCGGGGATTCAAGTTGGTCCAATTTCTGTGTTGCTGTGAAATGGAAAGGCCGGGGTTTTTCACTTTTCTCTCCACCTTTCTCCTTCAAACTCTACTCTTTCTTCATAGAGATGGTTGACGCAAAGCACTTTAAATAATGATAAGAAATACTATGGCATGAAGATGCAATAGATCCATTTTTCCCTATACCAGCCATTATCATCAGCTAAAAATCCAGGAAATTACACATGTAAAACAAACAAAGTTATTAAAGGTGGAGTGAAAACGGCAGAGCAGCTAGAAACCACAGTGGCTGGGGACCGGCCTGGTGGTGAATGCCTGGGAATCACGTAGCCCGGCCACGTGACACGCCACAACTGCCACCACAGAGCACGCCACAGACCTTCGACTGCAGTGGACGATGCGCTCCATGTGCCCGGAAGTTGTGACTTCTCTTCCGTTATAAAAAGTTTTCCTTTGGTTTCTTAAAGAAATTCCCCCAAATCTCCACATGTCAATGTATTTAAGGCAAGAGACCACAGCATGATCAAGTTAACTATCAATACTAGAATTACTATCCCAACATTTCCCATGATGTCTGTTAGGTATTATATATATATATATATATATATATATATATATATATATATATATCAATCATTGGGTATAAGTAAAAAGTAGTTTACATATTAAAAGTCATTTAAATGTATTATAGTTTATAAAAACAATGAAAATGTTTAGAATATGCCGTTAAGAGAAACAAGCCAGGATGCAAAGCAGATAAACATAGTCATGTTTGTGTATAAGGTAGGTGCCTAAAGAAGCAGCATTTAAGGCTGTGAATAATAACTGTGGGGCTACTTTTTATGATTTTATCCACTTACGTTAATGATTTTCTTTATTCATGGACTCAAGCCATTGTGGCACCCACTGCTCTGGAGCAAGTTGAAACAAGATGATTTGTGGCCTGAAAAGTTGGCAATACCACTTGGTATACCACTGCTCCTCTGAGAAGTGAACCAATTCCCAGAGGAACGTCTTGGGAGGAAAGCATGTTTCTGATGGATTGAGATGGTTTCGATCAGGTCCTCTGGAACGAAAGGACATCTAAGACTCTAAAGACAAACTTTCCTTCGGGAAAGAGTCTGTCTGGGCTGGCGAGCAGAGCTGAATCCGAGGACCAGTGTGATCCCAGGCCGGCTCGTTCTCCCCAAACGTAAGACAGAGACAAGAAACCTAGCAGAACAGAGCACCTGGCAGGTCTATGAGTGTATCCGGTAGTGGCTACAGTACTCAGGGTTGGCACCAGGGTATCCTTTAAAAAACAATGTGGTTACGCTGTGCACCAAAGCTCTCCCTTCCTGCACTGATAGTCCTAGGGAAGAGTGAGCATTTGAACCGTGATAATTCTCACAAGGCCAACATAACATGGAATATGCGTAATTGCAGATACACGGGTAATCGTGTGAGTTCTGAGTACAATTCGCCCTCGAGGAACTATCTCCCTTGAAAGAAGCCTTCAGCGTCTACTCCTTAATTCCCCAGCTCAGTCATTTCTGTAAAAGAAACATATCATGCAACACAGTACACTTAAAAAAAACACTCCGCACAGGAAAAAGGAAAGGGTGCAAGAGTATTTAGCATTCACTTAATTACATCTGCGTTAGAGTGCTTGTTTTCCTCTTTTCCGTCCCAGCTTCAAATTTTTATTAAATTATTATTTATTATTTAACTATTATATTAACACCGGTTTTTGAATAAACTGCCAGAAATTTGAAACGCATTTTCCCTCTTTTAGTCCTTACAGCCCAGTCATTATTTATTTATATATGCTTAAAATCTTGGCTCACATCAATCCATTTTTGACACGTATGGAGCTCATCTGTTTTCTTTCCGATTTTGCCTGCAGCACATCCTGAAATGCACTTGGTTAAAGTGACATACAATTTTTTTTTTTTATCAGGAGGTACTGGCCTGAATGAAACACTGCTAGCTTTACACATCTCTGTACCTTCACATGAGAGTTGTACGGAGAATCATAGGATGACCTGGGTACCCACTGCATTGCCAGTCCCACTGTGAACTGTGGAAGGCTGCTCCCTGTGCGCCTATCGGCGAGCCTCCTCCTCTATGGCTTTCCCCAAATTTCCCTGGACCCATGAGAGCTTCGGGTAGGCAATGAGAAAGGTGTAAGAAAAGTGATTTGGGTGTCTTTTGCCCTGGCTTCATTCATTGTGCCCACCAGATGATACGTTGAAAGCAGCTCTCTCTTTGGGTTGTAATAACTGATCCTTCCCTGGACATCAAGCTCATTGTTGGTACCTGATCTCAGCTCTCATTGTCCCTGGAGTTCGGCGCAGGTCCTCGGTGTGTTCACTCAACCCCGCCCATGTTTCTGTGTGCAAAATAATTTATACAATGATGCTCAAATTTTCTGCAGAGCCATATGTTTTGGGACCTCTGACAAAGTAACTGGTCGCAGGTATGGCTGTAGGAAGCAGACTCTCAAAGTTAGATTAGGGACAGGTGGTGGTCATGAATTTGAGGTGTGAGTGGATGAACTTCTGCTGTGAGGTGGGGAGTGGCCATCTATGTCATGTGCTCTCATCAAAACTATTCAAACGGACACTGGTGGCAGCTGGAGATCGTAAAATTGGATGGTAACAAGAGATCAAAGGATTAATGTAGTTGTTAGAGAAGCAATAGTGAGTATTAAACGTGTGCATATATTTCGGTTTTTATAAATGCCCTACAAAGCTTACACAGGCAAAGAGGAACTATAGGCTGTGAACGTCCATCTCAAAATACGAGTGCAAATGACAAATTCTGATGGCAGCTTTGAGGAAATTCCTCGTCTCCGTAGGTGCCAGAGCTGGTGAGCTGAGGACCAGCACCGGGACTGCATTGTGGAGGTTGCTATTGCAGTGGTAATGAGATGCTCCACTCATTAGGTCTTCGGCGTGGAAAAGGCACGGCTGGGGAAAGAGTGGGATTCTGGGAAATAGGACGGTGGGGTTGTGGCCGAGATGACAAGGCTGAGAACGTCATACTCCCAAGTTTCTCCAAATCCCCTTTGTCTGCCACCTCGTAGCTCTACAACTATACTCAGCACATTGCATTATTTATTTTTTTGTTCTTGTTATAGTTGTAGTTGTAAAATTTATTTTGATGATGATAAAAATGATGTGTCCCTTAGTTGAGAATGGTAGGAAAAAGGCTCCATGCATATGCATGTGGGTTGGTATTAGTCACTCATCATTGACAGTTGTATGGAGCAGTGACAAACATGATTTTCGGTGACAATGGGGTAATTACAGTCTTGTATTCCTGAATAGCCCTTAATCACCACTGTTGCTGGTTCTGTCATCAAATTTGTGTCACATGGTTCCCAGTAGACCAACAATATCCTCTTCACCCTATAATCCGAAATCAATTTTGCTGAGTTAAATAAGCCATCTCATCCCATGGATTCAACTCAAGAATCTTGAATATATTTGTGTAGGTCAGAATACTCTTACCTATACCATAAAATAGTACTTGCTATAATCTACAAGGAGCCAAGTTCTGTTTAGGCAAGCATAAAACTTGAATTAGGGGGATATGTTATACAAAGTAGAAAAATGTATCAATGAACAGAGGTGTTGAAAATAGTTGTAGTTGTATTAGTCTACTGTAGACAATAGACTATCAATAAAAGTCAGCCTTATGGAATTTTACCTGTGGTATACAAGGCGGGGACTCCCCCAAAACTGGAACTATCTTCTGGAGGGCAGGCCACTCGTAGTACAGGTTTCCCCTGCTAGTTAGTGTTCTAAGAACCCATCTTGATACATCAGTGTAGCAGCTGGCATTGTGAGAGGCTGCGCTGAGCTTCAGGGAATTTTTTTTTGAAGACTCACCGTGTTTGCCCATTTCATGATGGGCGATTTATAAATGCACCTACCCACGGCACACTGACTGTTCATCAGCTTCTAACCAAAAACAGCATGACCCCTGTGTCGCACTTGATCTCGCCCTAAGTGATATTTTTTTGTTTCCCAGATGAAAAAAGTCCTCAAAGGGAAATGTTTTGCAAATGTGGAAGAAGGGAAACAAAAAATGGCAGAAGCACTAAAAGGCATCAAAATTGACGAGTTCAAAACTGTTTTGAGCCGTGGGAAAAACCATCTCAGTAGGTGTGTTGCATCAGATGGAGAGTACTTGGAAAGTGGCTGAAGTTTAAACGTGTAAGAATAAACACACAATTTTTTATAAATAAATTCTGGGGTTTGGGGGGTCCCCCTTGTGAAAATATGAGGTTGTGTGCTCAAACATTTTTCTCTAAGTCAAAGATAGTCCTTATACTTGGGATAAGACTTAACTGCCGGCATCATAACATGTGTTCACAGATTCAAGCCGATTGATGATAATCGGCAGCAGCCAGGTGGGACCCCTAGAAACGTGTGTTTGCGTTCCTGGGGGACCACCCCACCCTTCTTCTTGCAGTGTTCACAACCTTATCCCCATTATCTGATTTGCAACAATCTGTAGTGATCTCATGAGGCCCTTTATTCTTGTTTTTATCTGTCTCTACAAGAAGCTTGGGATGCCCAGGCAAGCCCTTGTTCCCTGCACTTGAATCACCAAATTACTTAAGAGAAAGTTTCCATAAATACACACGTAAAAGGTTCATCGTCTGTGCCAGGAAATGGGGCCATGTCCTGGAGTCCTTTTGCACCATGCTCCCTGAAAGTCAAGTTGCCAGCAAAATTCCTTATGTCTTTAACCCCTTCTTGGCATATAAATCTAATTTAGTGAATAGGGAAGAAAAAGGGGTGCAATAGTAGTAGCGGGTGGAAAGTTTTGCCAAGAAAAAGATTTTGGATTTTTTTTTAGAATGCAAGTCCAATTATTTGATGTGGCTTCCATTTTTTTAAAAAAAATCACTCTGGCTGCTGTAGGAAAAGTGGATAAAGAAGGATATCAGAGGAGCCAGGAGGTCGTTTGTCAGCCTGTTGTATCCAGATAAAGAAAATGCTACTTGGGACAAACAAGCTAGCAGAGGGCATGGATTCTAGACTTAGTTTAACAGTAAAGATGTTGCAATTTACTGAGTTTTGTTGTTGTGTTACGAGAAAAATAAAAATTAAGGACAATTGCTGTGTGTTGACTCCTGAATGAATAAAGAAGTGAGTTAAGGAGATAGGGAAACTTCAGGAAAGAACAGGTCTTAGGCAGTGAGTACAACTGTGAGAAGTTATAGCTCTTTTGAGGTTAAGACACCTGTACAGTAACTCAGTGTAGTACGGACTTCAGGGGAGAGTTAGAGCTGAAGAAAGACCCGACTGACTCTGGTGTTTCACTATTAAGAATAAGAGTAGTTAATAATTAAGTTATTAAGTTATTATTATATTTGTGAACAATAGTTTTTGACCATCTGCATTCTTTGGGAACATAAAGTTATTTCTGGATGTCTGGCTTATAGGATCTTGTTGAGCAAACAAGTACATTGGTTTAATCACAAGTACAAATCAAATGGCATGTACAAGCATAAAACTATGTGTCCAACAACAAATATCAGAGGATTAAGGAAGTTAATCAAGATAAATGAAAGATCTAAATTTCCTATTCTTAAGCAAAGTACAGCATTATTCAAGTAAGTGAACTTAAGTTTGACCTTCACTGTTAATAATACATTGAATGTGAAATTTTTACTCAAGATTCTTCAGTAATACTTGAAAAATAATGTTTTTAAATGATTTTGAAAACACTTTTAAAGAGCACATCCTGATAATTTCCTTCTCTTTCATTAAATAACTCTGGTAAGAATCAATTATCTTTAATGATTTCACACTTTGTCCCATCACCAGTTAAAAATAGTCAATAAGTAAGGTGTTAAAATACGCTATTCTGTTTTTTAAAATATTCACCTGAGGATATGCTTCTTGATTCTACAGAGAGAGAGAGAAACATTGGTGTGAGAGATAAATACCCGTAGGTTGCCTCCGATACGCATCCCGACCAGGGACTAAACCGCAATTTGGGCACGTGCCCTGACTGGGAATCGAACCCATGACCTTTCAGTTTACTGGACAGTGTTCCAAACAACTGAGCCACACAGCTAAGGCTGTTGTCTTTTTTAATGTAAATATTTCAAACATATAAACCTATAGAGACTATATAATAGATACTCACATGCCTATTCCTTGGGTAAAAATTTGTGAACTTTTACCATATTTGCATCAGATCTTTTTCACCCAAAGAAATAAATCGTACAGGTATAGCTTATTTATATTTACATATGATGTATAAGGTGTATATTTTTAATATGGATATTTAATTCTCCCAATGCAATGTATGGCTGCCACATGCCAAGTTTATATATATGTATATGTATGTATGTGTATGTGTATGTATACATGTATGTGTATATGTATGTATATTTTATATATGTATATATAAATAAACTTGACATGTGGCAGCCAGAAAGAGATACATATACACATATATATATGCATGTATATATATATAATCTTTCTGTATTCTGTGCTTCCTCCCATTAGTCAATTTGTCAACTCTTGTAATAATATCATACTCTTTAAATTGCTGTCGCATCATATCAGTTCTAGAACAAGTATTCCTTCATTCTTTTCTTTTTCAAAATAATTTTGTCTGTTCTTGGCCTTTAATAGTTCCATATGGACCTAAGAATCAGCTTAACTTCCCTGATGAACTGTGTTGAATTTTGATTTAAATTGAAATTTTTTTTGGAAAATAACTTAGGGACAGCTGCTACTTTGGTAATACACTTCTCCTTCATTAACACAATATTATTACTCCATTTATTCTGTTTTGTTAAATGTCTTTAAGGATCTTTCACATTTCTGTTGGATTTTCTTAGGAATGTCACAGTCCATTGTTATTGTGATAGTTGCTTTATTATTGTATTTATTACATTTTAACTGTTTTCTGGAGGTTATAAAACCCCATTGAATTCTGTGTATTGACTTTGGGTTCAGTGATGTTGCTGACTCCCCTAGTTTAATAATTCATCCACAAAGTCACTTGGACTTCCATGGACACAACCACAGGACCAAATAATGAGAACATTGCCTCTCCCTCTCCAGATCTGTCTCATAATATACTCCATATTCCTGCATTTGTGCATTTGCCACAACTCATCAGGCAATTTCAAAATTCAAAGTGATTGGAATGAGATTCTGAAGAGGGAGGTAGAGAAGGGGTAGGAAAGAGCCATAGACAAAAGGTTGGAGAACGCTGACATTTAAGGAGTTCAGCGATGAGCCAGAAATTATCACAGCATCAGATAAATCCGGATATGACAGTGCCACAGAGCTGGAGGAGGACTTTGAAGAAAAACCAGTTGTAAACAGTGTGACAGTGGCAAAGAGGTCATCTTTTCTGAGAAAAGTTCACTGTATTTTGTCATCCTTGCTGGTCATTGGGAAGCCACTTTCAGAAGAATGGCTATCGTGACATTAACTTCCAGTCAGTAAAGCACTGAAAAACAGTCACAACCAGAGGGGGAAAACATTCTTTCAGGTTGTTCGGGGGGAAAAGGGAGAGATGAAATGAGGTAGCAGCTTAGAAAGGAAGAAATGGAATGAGGGTTATATGGTTAAGGAGGGATGTTCTTGTTTTAAAGAACAGGAAAAACAGAATTCACGGCAGCTGTTTGGATGATTCAAGGGCAAGATGAAGTTCCAAAAGATGATAAACATAGATTAAAAACATAGCAAACATCAAGAAATGTAAGACGAATTGAGCGAGCACCTTTGAAAGACTCAAGAATGATGATCACTGGGGGTTGGTGTGGCTGAGAGCACTATTTTCAAGACCATGCTCTGCCAGGGGTGTCTAACCCATGGGCCTTGGGCCACATGCAGCCCAGGATGGCTATGAATCGGGCCCAACATAAAATCTTAAATTTCCTTAAAAGAAATTTTTGCACATCAGCTTTCATTAGTGTTTGTGTATTCAGTGTGTGGCCCAAGACAGCTCTTCTTCCAGGGTGGCCCAGAGATGCCGGAAGGTGGGACACTCCTGTACCTACAGCCACTGTCTCATGTTCAAGGGAGGCGATGTGTAAAGGCTCAGTTCCCTTAGGATCTCTCTTGGACCTTGTGATCACGAGATGACACTGGTGGGATCAGCAGCAGAGGCCCAACATGTTTTAAAGACAGATTTATAAACCCAAGTGTCTCAAGTGGCAGGGAACAAATACGTTAAAAGTTCATTTTCCATATAAAAACATTCCAGTTCAACCATCTTAAAATATGTCACTAAAAAGCAACAAGAACAGAAGAAACAAAATACAACACCACCAACAAATTTTTGGCCCGGATTTAAGTGACTAGTTTGAAGCCACTTTTTAAGAGGGAAGGTTGATTATGGCTCAATCTTGAACCCTTAACAGCAGCATTCACAGCTAAAAACTACTGATTCAATTGAGCTTAACCTCTGAAATTTTAGATAAAAATTATAAATTTTCATAAAAATGTAAGTTTAATTAGTATAACTGTCATCGAATGTTCCCTATAACAAAATATTAAAATAATTATTATAAACATCTTTTGTTGTTTTAAACAATTACTCTTCTTCACTTTTGGGCCAGATTATAGCATTTTTGTTATTTTTTACTGGTGTTAGTAGTGGTGTTAGAGTATGTGTGTGTGTGTTTACTTAAAAGATTTTTTTTTTTTCCCTTGGCCAGGTAGCTCAGTTGGTTGGAGCATCATCCCATACACCAAAAGGTTGGGAGTTTGATCCTTGGCCAGGGCTCATACCTAGGTTGTGGATTCAATCCCTGGTCAGGATGCATTTGGGAGGCATCTGATCCATGTTTCTTTTTTTTTTCTTTTTAACTGGCAAAATATTAAATTTTAGTGTAGTCAGTTAATGTTTACAACCAATTTCCAAAGATTAGAAATTGGAACATACATATACAAGGAATCTTTTTTTAACACAATCAGTGATTCCTTAATGTACTTTGTATTTCGGTTTTATTTTGTTTAATTATTTTGTTGTTGTTGTTCAAGTACAATCGTCTGCATGTACCCCCACCACACCCCCCCCACCCCCACCATCCCCCCCTCCTACCCATGATCCAACTTTGATCCCTTGGCTTTGTCCATGTGTCCTTTATAGTTGTTCCTGAAAACCCTTCCCCCCATTATCCCCTCCCACCTCCGCTCTGGTTACTGTCAGATTGTTCTTAATTTCGATCCATGTTTCTTTTACATTGATGTTTCTCTTTCTCTCTTTTTCTATCGAGTCAGAAAACAAAAACAAAAACACACCCTCTGGTGAGGATAAAAAAATTAATTTTTGCTCTGTTTATTTGGTGATTTGGCACAGAGATGCCATAGCTGGAACGAAAGACTTTAGTTATAAAGTTAAAATGGTATCCAGATGGTGTTATAGCAAGGAATAATGACACATTACCAATTTGAATTGGCTTATTTACCAATTACATTGAGCAATTTTAAAAATATCTGACACTGTCTTAATTACTACAGTTCTACAGTAAGTATTGAAGTCGGGTAACTGTCAGTCCCCTGACTATGGTTCTTCAGCACAGAATTCGCTCTGCTTGGCCTCTGTCTCTTCATGTAAACTTTAGAATCAGTTTCTCAGTACCCACAAAATGATTGCTGGCATTTTAACTGGGATCATGTTGAATCTACAGACCAAGGTGGGAAGAACTGACATGACCATTTTGAGTTCTATCCATGACCATGTAATATTTTTCAATTTTTTTCTTTGATTACTTCCATCAGAGTTATATAGTTTTCTTCACTGAGAACTATATAATTTGCATCTATGCTCATGGAAGATAGTAGTGTGCATTTTTTCCCTGTAATATCTTTGTCTGATTTTGGTATTGGGGTAATGCCAGTCCCATAAGTTAGAAAGTATCCCCTCTGTCATTATCTGTTGGAGACTGTAGAGGATTCATGTAATCTCTTCCTTTAATTGTCTGGTAAAATTTACCAGCGAACTCATTTGGCTCTGGTGCTTTCTACTTCAAAAGGGCGTTAAGTATCGGTTCAATTAATGTAATAAATAACAGGCCTATTCAGATCCATTTCTTCCTTTGAGTTTTAGCAGGATGTGTTTTTTAAGGAACTAGTCTATTTCTTCCAGGTTATCGTATCCGTGGGTGACTTGTTCACAGTGTTCCCTTTTTTATCCCTTTAATGTCCCTGGATCTGTATCCCTTTCATATACCTTTCACTTCATTTTCTTGTCTTTCATTTTCAATGTCAGTAATCTGTGTACTCTCTCTTTTTTCCTTAGGCTAGCTAGAGGCTTACTGATTTCATTGTTCTATTTCAAGAACCAGCTTTCAGTTTCATTGATTTCTTGTTTTCAATTTTATTCATTTTGCTGTAATCCATATTTCTTTTCTTATTCCTTTCATGCCCTTCTTGCTTGCTTTGGATTTAATTTGCTCTTCTTAAGTTGGAAACTTCAGTTACTGATTTTAGATCATTTTTCCTTTTCTCCTTTTTTATAAACGTAATTAATGCTATAAATTCCCTCTAAACACTGCATCACTGCATGCTACAAATTCTGATGTTTTATTTTCATTTAGTTCAAAATATTTTTAAATTTGCTTGAGAGGTCTACTTTGCCCTATGTGTTATTTAGAAGTGTGTTGTTTAACCTCCAAGTATTTGAGCTTTTCCTGCTATCATTATATTATTTACTTCTAGTTTAATTCCATTGTTAGTTGAGAACAGGTATTTTATGATTTATAATTTTTCAAAAAAAGTCACAGAATGTAGTCTATCTTGGTGAATGTTTCATGTGAACTGAAAAGAATGTGTATTGCATGATTAATAGATGAATTAGTCTATAGAAGTCAATTACATCCAATTTCACTGATAGTACTATTGAGTTGCACTCTGTCCTTAATGATTTCTTTGCTTGCTGGATATGTCCATTTCCGATGGAGGGTCCTTACTTTTTAAAAATAATAAAAATAATTCTATTTTTTACTTTGTGAAAGTATGATATGCTTATTTTTATGATATTCAGCTAATGTTTATGAACAACTAGAGATATACTTATGAGCAAAAACAGAAAAAGTTTCTTGATCTTGAGGAGATATCTATGGTCAAATATGCATGCAATGATGAATCTGTAATTAGAATCCATACTTGTTGTCATGCAGTCCAGGGTTCTTCAGTTTACAAGCCCCCATGAACATTTAGTCAAGCTAATTTTTGAAAATAATGTGAGTAACACTGGCCTAAAACTATATGGAATACTGGCCAGACTGGAAAATTTACCAATATATTCTTTTTAGAAACTAGGTCTCTCTAGGAAGATATATCTTCTTTCTAATGCATTATTCATCCACCCCCTCTCAGACCCACTCCATGGTCTTTTCAGCATGAAAGTTTCTGGAATGTCAGTTCTATAGATTTTTATGCAGCACAAGACACACTAACATTGAGAGCCGTCCTGCCTGGTGTCAGGGGCTGTAGCCTCATAAACAGACAGAAGAGTCCCATGGCCAGGGCTGAGTAAAAAGGCCTTGGGGCCATGAATCACTAAGAGAATAGAACCCATCCTCCCCCCAGGAGCACAGCCCCTGCCTCCCTCACTTCACCCTGCTTGGCCCTGAAAGATGGCTGGTTAGTCAATGAAAAGTAAGATCCCTCAAGGGAGGGACAACCTAAGCCAGGCACAGCCACAAAAGGGGCCATCGGGAAGGACTTAGGGGGCTATAGAGAAGGGGCAGAGAGACCATCGCCCCTCAGCCTTGTCATAGCCTGAGTCCTCATTCTATCTGTAAGAATTCTCCTAATCTCTTGGCTGCTTTGCTCCTCCCACCTGACTCAGCCTGAAAACAATGCCAGAGGCAGCTGAGGCCTTGTGCTAGAATGGCTGGCTCCTGGGGGCAAGTCTGGCCAGAGAAAGAATGTATATTGTTTCCTCTGAGGCTTGCTCCACCCTGTTGGTATGAACCAGACATGCGTAGGGAATGAAGCTCCCTACTTCGTGATACAAGCCTCCACAGCCTTCTGCCATCAGCATATCTCACCGACCCTGACCAGAGACAGTCCCTGTGTTTCTTCAACTATTATCTGTAAATGATGTCAGTTTTTCATGACTGTAGCTTTTTGGACATTAATTGGTGAGGTTTATGTGCATGCTATGTATCTCTGTGTGAGCTGAACTCAGTGGAGATGCAGGGAAGGAGGTGTTTGAGACCCGTCTCCTCTGAGAGATCGATCATCTTGCCTCCCCAAGGAGATCATGTCTGGTAGACTTATTATAGGGAACCTATCCACGTGCAATGGCAAATGTAGCCCAGCCCTATTGGAAAGCCCCTAGGCGCATGTCGGCACCCAGGATGCCAGACACACGGAATGGCTTTCCTGTGGGAAATCAGGCCTGCATTGTACCTAGGTTGCTTTGAGTCTAACTCTTGTTAAAACTCCCTCACCCTGAGTTCAGGCAGCAAACGCTTACTGCATGTCTTTAAAGTAACTTCCTGAGGTCTGTGCTAATTCTCCCAAGGATTGAAGTGTAACCAGACCAATTAACCTTATGGTTCCCTTCCATTTGCAACATTTTTTCCTTGTTAATCTGTAGGAAGTAATCAGTAACATCCTTTCCTTTGCTATCTGTAGAAAGTAATTAGCTAAAGCAAACCTGAGCATAATGAATGAGAACCTTCTTTGATGTATGATATTAGAAAGCCAGTAAAAGCTTGTCAAGGCAAGGGTCGAGGTGCTCTCCCCTTGAGAGAGTGGCCATGCCATCCTTTTTTCTCCACAGGACTTCAGTGGTCCGTGTGAATTTGTTCGTCTCATCCACAAGTCGGCATCAACTTATTCTCATCCGAGGCAGTGGGGGACCTCTGCAGGCAGAGCCCCCCCACCCTAAAATGTGTAAGTTCTTCCTTCCTCCAAAGGTCATCAGGGGTAATGTGACCTGCTAAGTAGGACAAAAAGAACCTGATCTTTCTTCATCTCATATTTGCTCATTTTTTTAAAATTGAAAACTTATTGTACTCCATAGTTGGATGCTGCCTGCAACCCTGGAGAGAGCAAGCATGTTTTCTACACGCTCTTTAAAAAAAGTCAGTCTTCATTTTCAGGTAAATACAAGTTTCTTCTTTTCTCATCCTCCACTTTGGCGTTAGGAGTGTAGGCTGTGGAGACTACGTACCGCTTCCTTAGCAGTATCAGGTTCTAAATCCTCGGGAAATAGGGTATATGGGCCCTGAAGTCATTCTTGGATATTCCTTTGAAGATGCAAACTTTCCATCTCTGAAGGAAAGGAGAGCCAGGGAGCTGGGCTAAGTAGCTGCTGTTTGCTGTAACTGCTTAACCTAACTGGCCTCCAGAAAATGAAAAGAAGTCCACACACTGAAGTAAAAGGGATTCATGTCTAAGGGAAGAATTTGGAAGAAGGTGCTCGCCAGTGAATCATCACTTATGGCACCAGCTCTGGAAAATGGAATTCCTCAGTCTCAGAAGCATCATACTTGTTTTGGAAAAAACAACCAAAGTGAGAGGTTAGGCAATAAACAAGTCAGTGAAGGATTAGTGAAAGAAACCATCAGATTTTGGGGGGGAACCAAACAAAATTAGGGGTTAGGCAATAAACAAGTCAGTGAAGTATCAGTTTTAAAGATGATTTCCATTTGTTAGCCATGTCAACAGTACAAATTTTAATGTCATGTTTTTATATTATTTTACATATTTTGACATACATAAAATCACTTAAGTTTTTCCGGTTGTCCTGGTGAATTGTGTCATTGACCATTCAGTATAACAAAGATCTAAAAATTATGTCAGGCATGCAGGGCAATATTCTGTTCCTTGTGAAGACTTGTGGAAAGATACACTAAGAAATGCCAAAATCATCCTCCCATTCTCCAACCTCAAGAGTAGGCAGAACCAATTTCTCTCAGAAGCCATTTAAGATCATTATTCCTATTTTCTTCTCCAATTCATTTTGAATTTATAGTCCCTGACAATACTACCCTTTGAAGATAACAAGCTCCGCAAATTTTGCCATAAACTCTATTAAGTGGAATATGCTTTTATTGGGCCAAAGCACTTGTAACTTAGATTTCAAAGTTACATCTATATGATTTAATTATTCAAGAGTTTGGTAAAGGAGCCTGTGTTCACTTTCCCCAAGTCATTCAGAGTGTTTATATTTAGATGATTTCCCCCTCTTGTTCTTTGACTTTAAAGGCTTTTAACAGTGTAGGAAAACAGGAATACTCTTGCCAATACTGAGTAAAATGTAAAAGAGTTCATCTTTTTGGAGGAGAAATGGGATTAGCATTATCTACCAAAAGGTAACATGTACACAACATCCAATGATCCGCAAATTGTACCTCTGAACACTTTTCTTAGATAAATACTCATGCACATGGCCCAGGAACACACAGATACACAGAAGGATATTCATTGTAACAAAGATCTCAAAACATAGCGTTAGGCAACTTTTCTTGCATTATTCTTATTTTGCTATAATTGCTAACATTTGGCAAACAGTCCAACTAAATTAGCAATCAAATGTGTAGATGATATATTTCTTCTCGTAAAAGAAAAATGTAAAGTACAGTATATAATTATGGAGAAAAAGTCATAGTGGTTTGCTTAAATTTTGTATTTTCTATGAAGAAATATCATATATGATGAAAACCTTTGTAAATAGGTTTAAGTTGATTCTGTTTTGGTCAAAACCATTTCTTAAACCTTATTGCCCAGTTATGGGTTTTTTAAATTTATATTTTAATGACATCTTATACTCAATATTATTTTATATTAGTTTCAATTGTACAACATAGTGGTTAAAATAATAAGGAAGAAAAAGTTGTTAAGAAAAAAAAAAAAGGTTTTGCAACTAAGTGGTGGGTCTTGAGAAGCCTGGGAACACGAGTTTGAAGGACATTATTATTAAAGCCTGGAGAAAGGTAGTCTATATCCTATGAGAAAGATACAATTTTATATTGTGAGTTATTTCACTTAAAAAAGTTGATAGTAGTGGATTCTCCTAGTTACTGGTTCATTTAAGGGTTAATAGTTAGCTTTGAAAATGACAGTTGAGTGGTATTGAGTTTTGAGATTGAAATCAAGAGAAGTTAGTGGCAAGCTGCCCTAAATGTCAAGCACAAACTACATATTAATTTTGAATACAGAGTTGTCCAAAAACAATTCTAAAAGAGTTTTAGTTTTTAAACTTGTCTAGTGATTATTCAATAAATATGGGGAAAACCCAAAAAGTTTCAAAGAATATAAAAAAAGTGTTGGGTAAAAAACAAGGCATGTTCTACAAGAATAGCATATATATGTATGTATATGTATATACACACATATATACATACATACATATATGAGCATGTAAAACAAAGGAAAACTATGTTTATATTTATACTCAATTTATTAAATCTTTGGAGATTAGGACTGGGAGTCGGGGAGACGTTTTACATGTGAAAGTCTTTCTTATATTTTTATTTTATTTTTCAAAATGCATGTATTATTTTTAGAAATAGTGCTGCATTTCATCAAATCGAAGCCCCTGGTACTCCTTGATTCTATGAAAGAATATCAGCAAAAGTCTGCAGTCAATGCTACCAGGACCATCACCCACCAAACCACACTTATGAGATACCATGGATTGCCTTGTGCAACCCAAGTTACTGTGATTGAAAAACAAGGTTAAAACATTGATATAAATTGTTAAGAAAGCACACTAAGAAATTATAAATTAAAACTATGCTAAGCAATGTTCATTATGTTGTACAACTGAAATTAATATAGTGTTTATACCTCAATATTATACCTTGATAAGCATAGCTATTGATTCATCTTCAATTCAACACAATTTATTAAATCCAAGTTAATTTTCCAGGGATGAGTAAGTACCTTGTAGCTATTTTTATTCCAAAGGCTAACTCAGACATATAATACACTGTAAATTTTCTGCTAGATTATATACAGTCTTTATTAGTTTAATTCTTTTCTTAAATGGTTTAATGTTAAGAGACTATCTTTTGTGGTTTATAATTATTTAAACAGAGTGATATACAACCAAATTGTGTTATGTCAGTCTCATATTGCATAATTTCTAAAAAAAAAAAGATTTGATTCACAGAATCCAAGCCTAATGAATTCCATTACATTGGTATTCCATTGCATTTTCATTGTTATCATTGTCCTGGAGGGAGTACAGACTGGCACTTGATTGCCTGTTTCTCTATGGACATTGGATTCTAATTCAGCAGATTAACCGTTGTTCTTGGTGTAATAATGGTGCGATGCAAAGTGTGTACAACTTACTCAGGTCTAGATGTAGAGATCCAAGTGCAATCATAGCATTGGGGTTTGCGTGAGCTTTCATTTCCTCTAATCTGATCTCTCTTTCCACCGATGGGGAAGAAAAAAAACTCCCAGGAGGTCATACCAGAATGTAGTCTTCTTGACCCCATTTCACAGTCAGCAACGATGTGGTCCGGCCAGACATCCTTGCTTGCGCTTCCCTGGTGCCTAGGTCAGGCTTTGGCACACACATAGTGAGAGCAGCAGAATATCCTGGCCTGCCAGGAGTTATCATGAGCTCAACGTTTGGATGTAAATATAAAGGGAACAGCCTACCCATGATCCCACCTAAGATCTGCAAAGCCACTTTTAAAAATCCAACCTGCAGCACGGTCTCTGAAAGGGCAGGTCCCTCCTGGTTTCGGCCAACACCAAACCAAAGTCACATAACTATAGAGACGGTCTCATTGTACAAACAGAGTCCCCAGAAATGAGCAAACAATTCTAAATGGAAAACAAACCAGAAACCCTCACATTTAATTACTGAGGTTTAAAATCCTTGGCGATGAGGGGGAAAAGAAAGCATTCTTGGAACTTGCACACATACACACACTAAAGAGTAAAAGGAGAAATCAATTATTTCAGAGTGGTAGAATTGAATTAAAATTTTTTCTTTCCAATTGTTAGTATAATGTACTAAGTCTATACATAATTTATTAACACTTCCTTTATAATCTACTATGGTTATGACTTCTGTGGATTTATATAACTTCTGTTGAATATTCTTCTCTTGGCTTCCAAAAAATTCCTCTGTGGCTTTGCCCAGTTTTGAGCTTTTGCTGTCTCTTGTGCTGCTCAGGCATCAGAGCCTCAGACTTTGGGCAATGTAAGGCTCCTGGCTGAGGAGCTGCCTGGTGGCGGTCAGTCTCCCCATCTGTGACAGGGATGGACCCCCCTGCCTTTATGAGTTTTGCTACTTCGTGTTTTCAACATTAAGTGAGGCTGCACTTTCCACTTTGGCCTGCTTATATCTTTGCACCTTCTTTTATTATTATTATTTTTAACTATGTTTTATTGATTGTGTTATTACAGTTGTCCCATTCCCCCCCCTTTATTCCCCTCCACCCTGCACACCCCCTCCCACCCGCATTCCTCCCCTCCTTTAGTTCATGTCCTTGGGTCGTACATATTAAGTTCTTTGGCTTCCACATTTCCTATACTATTCTTAACCTCACCCTATCTATTTTCTACCTACCATTTATACTACTTATTTCCTGTACCTTTTCCCCCCTCTCTCCTCCCCCTCCCCCACTGATAACCCTCCATGTGATCTCCATTTCTGTGATTCTGTTCCTGTTCTAGGTGTTTGCTTATTTGTTTGTTGTTTGGGGGTTTTTTTTAGGTTCTGTTGTTAATAGCTGTGAGTTTGTTGTCATTTTACTGTTCATACTTTTTATCTTCTTTTTCTTAGATAAGTCCCTTTAACATTTCATATAATAAGGGCTTGGTGATGATGAATTTCTTTAACTTGACCTTATCTGGGAAGCACTTTATCTGTCCTCCCATTCTAAATGAAAGCTTTGCTGGATAGAGCAATCTTGGATGTAGGTCCTTGCCTTTCATGACTGTGACTACTTCTTTCCAGCCCCTTCTTGCCTGCAAGGTTTCTTTTGAGAAATCAGCTGATAGCCTCATGGGAACTCCTTTGGAGGTAACTGTCTCCTTTTCTCTTCCTGCTTTTAATATTCTCTCCTTCTCTTTCATCCTGGGTAATGTAATTATGATGTATGTTCCTCCTTGGGTCCAACTTCTTTGGGACTTGCTGACCTTCCTGGACTTCCTGAAAGTCTATTTCCTTTACCAGATTGGGGAAGTTCTCCTTCATTATTTGTTCAAATAAGTTTTCAATTTCTTGCTCTTCCTCTTCTCCTTCTGGCACCCCTGATTCAGATGTTGGAAAATTTAAAGATGTCCTAGAGGTTCCTAAGCCTCTCATTTTTTTTGAATTCTTGTTTCCTCATTCTGTTCTGGTTGAATGTTTCTTTCTTCCTTCTGCTCCAAACCTTTGATTTGAGTCCTGGTTTCCTTCCTGTCACTGTTGGTTCCCTGTAGATTTTTCTTTATTTCACGTAATGCAACCTTCATTGCTACCTGGGTCTTTTTTATGCTGTTGAAGTACACAGGGAGTTCCTGGAGCATCCTGATAACCAGTGTTTTGAACTGTGTATCTGATAGCTTGGCTGTCTCTTTGTCATTTAGTTGTATTTTTTTCTGGAGCTTTGATCTGTTCTTTCATTTTGGGACTTTTTATTTTTTTGTCTTGTGCACCTGTTACATAGTAAGGGGTAGAACCTTAAGTGTTCACCAGTGTGGGGCAACCCATATTGCTGCGTTGTGACTCCATATGTGGGGGAGGGGTCTGAGAAGGAACACTGCCACTTCCTCTGCTCTCTGCTGGTTTTCAGTCACTTCCCCTGCTACCCACAAGCAAATTAGGCCTTTCTGGTGCTGATCCCCGGGTAGGTGGGTTTGGGGTTTGTGCACATTCCAAGACCCTGTGGGTCTCTCCAACGAACTCTCCTGCAAGTCTAGGAGTTTCTCCCACTACTGCCTCAACCCCCAAAGGTGTTTTCAGTCAGAGGCTCTGAGGCTTTATTTCCCCACACTGGACCCCTGGGTTTCGAGATCTGTCTCGCACCCTAGTTATTCCTCCCAGTTTATTCGCATGTGAATGTGGGATCACCCAGTCCACCAGCCGCCACCTTGCCGAGACTCCTCTCTACCCGGCTCTCATCTCTGCCCCTCCTACTAGTTTGGATGAACATTTCTTCTTTAACTCTTTGGTTGTCAGACTTCCATACAGTCTCATTTTCTGTCAGTTCTGGTTGTTTTTTTTTATTTTTAAATTTGTTTTCTTCCTTTTGGTTGTGGGAGGAGGCACAGTGTGTCTATCTACACCTCCATCTTGTCTGGAAGTCTGCACTTTCTTTTATTATTATTATATTTTATTGAATTTATTGAGGTGATATTGGTTAATGAAATTATATGAGGGGGAATGAAAAAAACAAGAACTTATTTATAAAAAAATTGTGTATTTATTCTTACATGTTTAAACTTCCATAACTCTCAAAGTACTCTCCATTCAATGCAAAATACATATTAAGATTTTTTTTCCACTGCTCAAAACAGCTTTTGAACTCATTGATTTTGATGCCTTTTAGTGCTGCTGACATTTTTGTTTGTTTCACCTCTTCCACTTCAGCAAAATGTTTCCCGTTGAGGACTTTTTTCATTGGGGGAACATAAAAAATGTTGCTTGGAGCTAGATCGTGTGAATGGGGAGGGTGGGGCACAGGAGTCACGCTGTTTTGGTCAAAAACTGCTGAACACTCAGCTCAGTATGGGCAGGTGCACTCCTAAATCATCCACCATGAAATGGGCAAATGCATTGAAAGTCTTCAAAAAGAAATTGACTGAAGCTGTGAAATTTACTGAGTCTCTCACAACCACACCAGCTGGTCCACCAATACAGGTGGGTTCCTAGAACACTCACCCAGCAGGGCAAGCCCGCACTACAAGGGGCCCACCCTTCAGAAGATAAGTCTGGTTTTGGGGGGGTGCCCCCTCATATAAGTTTCAAGTGTACAATTCTATAATACATCATGTATATATTGTATCGTGTTCACCACCCAACGCTGATCTCCTTCCATCACCACTTAATTCTCTTCTACCCTCTTCTACCCTCCCCACGCCCCTTTCTCTCTGGCAATCACCATATTGTAGTCTGTGTCTACGAGGGGTTTTTTGCACGTGTATTTAACCCCTGCACTTTTTCACCCACTTCCTTAATCCCCTTTCCTTCTTGACAGATGTTAGTCTTTTCTCTGTACCTGATTCTGTTTCTATTCCATTTGTTTATTTTGTTCATTAGATTCCACATATCAGTGAATTCATTTTCTCATGGGTTCCAGGGTTTGTTCTCATGTCATCCCAATGTTGGCGTGTCTTTTGTACAACAGAACTGGAGGTTAGCTATTCCACACGCTAAAAAGAGAAACCGCTCTGGCAGTTTTTATGCTCTGGCCCATGTGGCTCAGTTGTTTAGAGTGTTGTTGCCTAAGCCAAAATGTCATGGGTTTGATTCCTGGTAATGGTGTTACGGAAAATAATTCGGAAAATAATGACTCTGGCGCGATTGGGGTGACGGAGTGAGGCTTTATTACACGCGCGGACCCAGAGGAGGCAGTCTCCAAATTCTGGGCCCCGAACCTTGGCTGGGCAGGGCTTTTATCGCTCTCCAGACGCCCTATCCTACGTGGCAAAAGCAGGAGGTACAGAAGCTGATGCGAAAATAACTCTAGCCTTGAGATGTCCTTGAGGTGTCCTTATCAGAAGCTGGGTGTACAGAAGCCAAAGTGGGAGTTAGCTGCTACAATGGCACATACCCAGGTTAGGGGTTCAATCCCTGGTTGGGGTATATACAGAAGGCACCTGATTAGTGTTTCTTTCACACATCGATGTTTCTCTCCCTCTTTCTCTCCCTCCCTCCCCCTTCCTCTCTCTGCAAAATCAATAAACATATCATTGAGGAAGTGATGCAGACACCGGCCAGCAGTGTCTGTGTCATTATGGATGAAATAAAACATGCACACAGACCGCTGAGTCTGGTGGAGGAATAAGGATAACCGACAGGCTCTTCTCTCAAGAGGAGCCAAAGCCGCAGCCTCCACCATGACAGGCCTTTATTCTAATCATCTCTCCTTACATTCCAAGATGGTTCTTCCTCACTATTCCCATTACAACAAAGGAGCCAATGCCCCTCATTACATCATAGAAGAAGGACATTAGCAAATGAATAGGCAGGCAGTTACACTGGGCCTGCAAGGTACTTGCAGGGTGAAGGGGTTTCAGCAAAGAGCACACTCTCAAAACAGCCTAAGTATATTGCAAATCTGATCTCCCACGAGAGAACCTATCTGTGGGCGAGGGTCCTGTGCATCTCTGAGTGGGAGCTGAGCCTGTGCCACTCAGTAAAGTTTGCCACAAGGAAGCATTAAATTTTTTTTTCTTTTTAAAGAAATCTTTATCTCACTACATGATCACTTGAGGGCATCGGTGCCTTTGTGAGTAGCAGTCTGCTTTTCCTATTCTCTCCCAGGATCACTTTTTTTATTCCTCACCATTGTACCAGGGTGCAGCCAAGAGGGGGGCCCCAAAAAGGGTGTTGGAATGGGGCCCAGAACTCAGGGTGTCCAGGAAATATTAGAAAGACATATAAGATGCCCTCACCCCTTCCCCCTCAGGTATGAGTTGGGGGAAGGGACACATGGAGCAGGGCCATTGAGTTGTTTTGCATAGCAACAGGTTTGCAGATAACCTGGGAGAAGGGAGTGACTTCCACCCAAGATGGAACTGGAAGGCAACTCCCCCTGTTTGCGAGGCCTGTGTGAGAGCTTGGAGAAGATTGGCTCCAGAAAATGGGGCCACACCTGCCCAGACTCACTATGGCAGCCCAGTAAAGCTGGAAGGATGCAGGAGTGCTGGCAAGTGTAGCCAATTGTAGGAGTAGTCGGAAATGGGGCTGCAGAGGAGGATTGGCTCAGGGTATTTAAACGGAGACGCGGCAGCCATTGAAGGAGATCCATGCGGTTTCACCAGAGTCAGGATCCTCACAGTCCTGTGAGGGAGAATCACCATGTGGCTTTAGCAGAGAATTGCCAGCCGGCTTTGCCCGAGTGGCAACCCGCTCCCTGCAACTTAGGTGAAGGGGGAGCCACACGGCTCTGGTAGAGTGGAGACCCTCTCACAGCTTTGCCAGGGAGATGCCACATGGTTTCACCGGAGTGCAGACCGCTTCAGCTTTGGTGAAGAGGGAGAGACACGAGGTTTTTGCCAGAGTGGGGACCCCTTCCCCACAGCTTTGGTAGAAGAAGGACCACGCAGCTTTGGGGTGCTCCCTTTGGCTGCATGGCCTGGGAAGTGAGAGAGATTTTGCCTGGAAGAAGGGGGAAGGACTCTTGCCAGTGGGCCATGAGAAGGTGCCACATGGCTTTGGATTAATTAGAGATCCTGCCTGGACGATGACACAGCTGATGGTGTCAGGAGCCTGGATCCCAGACGTTTACTTCTTTTCCTGAGTTATGGTACCCTGAATTAGGGCAGGGGGAGAAGGAAGCACTGTGGGCGTCTGTGGGTATCCTAAAGGACTTTGATATTTCAATGAAGATGTTAGGTCGCTACTTTAACTCTGTATAGCATTAAATAAACATTTCCTTTCCTTTTCACAAATCTCTGGCTTTGAGAGGCATCTTTCCATACGGTGGCGGACATAACGGATCTTCTGTTGCTCTGTAACACCGTAACAACCTATGAAGAATCAAAGCCATCAAGGTCAGGCTAAAATTGGAAGCCTGTATCTAAGATATTTTCATGTTTTTTTCTGATTATTAAAGTTATCTGTGTAAAAATTTTGTTAAATGAAGTTAATTATTAAGATAAACTCTACTATCCCACTTTCTAGAGATTACTTCAATTAATGTATTCATATCTGTCCAGAATTTTTACATGAATGAGTATGTGCATGTGTTTATATGTGTGTGAGATTAGTTTTATGTACTTGGGATCGTAATGTCCATACTTTTTTTTAAATCTTCACCTTAGGATATGTTTAATGATTTGAGAGAGAGACCTTTTGGTGCATGGGATGACACACCAACCAGGTCAAAATGCCAATACTTTTTCAAAGTACTTGTCTAATTCTCTTCAAGAAGTAGATGTGAGACATAACATTGATCAATTCGTAACTTCATTGGTTCTTCCTTTAGCCTTTTTTAATGTAGGGTTTTGTTCATGGGAAAACACTTTTGCTCTATAGGTTCTCAATTTTTCCTTAAAAATTTAAAATATCTCTGGTAGGTGACATCCATTGATTGCTTTATCTTCATTTATTTTTCAAATCAAATTAGAAAAGTATCAACATTAACCAATATTTCATCTAGAACTACCAATCTGCTTATTTCATGGAAGGACAGGAGAAATGATTTAGTATTTATGAAGGATCTCCTGGGAGTCCAATGTGCTCTAGGAACTTTGTATACAAATTTTATTTAATTCTCAAGGCATTTAAGTTATTGTGTGGGTATTTCTAACTTTCATGAGGCATCTGACCCTGCAGATAGTCACTTTGCTGCAGAGTAGCTGAGCCTAATTCAAACTTCAAGTTGACTTGACTCCGAACCTCAAGTTCCTCTTCATATTGTACCATCTCCATACAGTCTCATCATAGTGCCTGAGTAAGGAAATCATGATAATACAAACCTCAATAAATCTGAAGGATCATAACAGGCCATTAGCTGCACTGAGTGTGACCCTGCCTGTTCTCCTGAATCCTCAAGCATTGAAGGATGCTACCTGTTCAAATATTTGTAGAATCTCTTTGTTAGATTTGAAGTAGTTCATAAAACATCCCACAATTTTTTTTTATTTACTTCTTAATACCCCTTTTCCTTGTGTCCCAGATTACCCTTGAGAGGCAGCTACCTAAGCAAAAGATTTATTACCTCAGTCACAATGGACATGCAGAGCCAAGGACAACAGGATATTTCTAAAGCCCTCCAGAATGATGTGACTGTTTATAAAAACAACATTATCCCTAAAGAATTGGTTTATGGAGTTTCACAATGCCCACCACAGAAAAAAAAAATGTGCAGTATTAAAAAGAAGCAAATAGTCCAAGTTAAATAAAAAATTGTGAATATTAGAAAATATGTTTTGATCAGTTGGAAAGACTTTTCAATAAGAAACTAAAACATGTCTTTGTTCTACAATCCTTGCTGGTGAAATTTAAAAGCCTAAAGAAATTCACTACTAAGGATATGCTAAATGTTTTTACAAATGAGATTTTTATTCTTAATTTTTAGAATGGAAAGGAGTTTACTTATAAACTAGTATAATTATTACATTTTGTAAGGATGATTAAATTGTTATCCATTCAGCTACTCTGTGTCCTTTGATTGGAGCATTTAATCCATTTACACTTAAGGTTATTATTGATATGTACTTATTCTTTGCCATTTTACTTCCTTTGTGCCTTTGTCCCTCTCTCTCTCACTCTTTTTCTTCCTCTTCTTAAAGCAGTCCCTTTAGTAACTCTTGCAGTGCTGGTTTGTTGGAGGTGTGTTCTTTGAGCCTTCTTTTCTCTGGGAAGCTCCTTATTTCACCTTCTATTTAATTGAGAGCCTTGCTGGGCAGAGTAGTCTTCGTTGCAGGCCTTTGCCCTTCATTACTTGGAATATTCCTTGTTAATCCCTCCTGGTTTGTAGTGTTTCCATTGAGAAGTCAGCTGGTAGCCTTATCAGGGCTCCCTTGTATGTTCCTTCCTGTTTCTCCCTTGGTGCCTTTAAGATTCTCTCTTTGTCTTGGAATTTTGCCATTTTAATTATGATGTGTCTTGGAGTGGGCTTCTTTGGGTTCCTCTTAATTGGGATCTTCTGTTTTTTCTAGATTTGTGTGACTTTTTCTCATATCAAATTAGGGAAGTTTTCCATCATTACTTTTTCAAATAGGTTTTCTATCCCTTGCTCTTCTTCTTCTCCTTCTGGTATCCCTATTGTATGGATATTATTACATTTCATGTTGTCCTGCAGTTCCCTTAACACCTCTTCATACTTTCCGAGTCTTTTTCCCTTTTCTTGCTCTCTCTGTGTGTTTTTTTCTCCCTTGTCCTCCAGCTCACTGATTCAATCCTCTGCTTCATCCAGCCTGCTTTTGATTCCTTCCACTGTGTTCTTCAATTCAGAAATTATATTCTTCATTTCCTCTTGGTCCTTGACAGTTTCTATTTCCTTTCCCCTGTTGATGAAATCTGCACTAGTTTATCATAGGTTCCCTTGTAGTTTTTAGTAATTCTCAATGAGCTCATTGAGCTTCCTGATAACCATTGTTTTGACCTCAATATCTGATAGTTGACTTGCCTCTATTTCATTTAGCATTCTTTCTGAGGCTTCCTATTTTCCTTTCATTTTGGATTTGTTTCTTTATCTTCCCGTTGTCTGTGGGACTCTTCTTGTTGGCCTCTGCTTCTTAAATTGATCTGTTCTGCCTCCCTGATTTTGTGGTGTGAACTTCTATGGTAGGGGACCTGTGAAATTCAGTGATGCAGTCTCCTTGATCTCCTGTACTTGCTACTCTTTGGATGCAATTTATGTTGGCTCTCTGGATGTATTTGGGTTTTGATTTCTGTTGGGTCATCTTTGATGGGTCCTTCCCTCAAGCTATTTGACTGGAGGTCCCTCCACCCACCACATCATGTGTTGTTGTGCAGATGCTGCCAGAAGAAAACCACAAAGCCCAGGGAACAAACCCACATCTGCAAAAAAGCTCACCCTGAAATCTCGGTATCAACCACAAATAAACATGTATTAATAAAGCTATAAAGAGATTAAGACTATTATAGGAAATGAGAGAAATAAACTATAGTATAAATTCTAGTGACTATTATGCACACACTTGCTGAACAAGAAATGAACGCTAAAAAGCTATGCAGGAAAGAAAATATCACTAATCATAGGGAAGACCACAGTGGTTTTTTCTTGGTAGCCTTTAGCATTTACCACTGTTTGTTTGTTTTTCTTTCTGGGTCCCACTCTGGTGGTATCAGATGTTGACCCCATCTGACCTTAGGCAGCCTGCTTTCAGACTACCAGACATCAGCTGTCTGTAGTTGTCTCCTTCAGTTGTTAATTAGTCACTTTGCACTCCAAGGGCAGGCTTAAGCCCCATAGGGCAGGGCAAAAATTCTCCTGGGCTTGGTCCTATTGTTTCCCCTCAGGCTACTGCTGCTTGGAGGGGCGTGGTCCGCCTGCGGGCAGGATGGCTGCTGAATTACAGGAGACAGCTCAGCCCTCGGATCCCGGTGGCGGCTCTCTCAGTTCTCTTCCCCCAACCTCAGTCCCCCCGTCTCTCCCAAAGTGTCTCTAGCCCACTCCTCCACCCCTGCTTTGCCGGGGGTTTATGTCTGTGGCTGTCTCCTTCAGTTACTGATCTAGTCTGCCTGCACTCAGGGGTCAGGCTTAAGCAACACATCCAACCCGAGTCACTCTTGTGGGTGGGGCTGTTGTTTCCACTCAGGTTGCTGCCACTCAGAGGGGAGTGGTCTGCCTCAGCAGGGAGGCAGTCACCGTTTCAGGGATGACTCAGCACTGGGCCCCCTGAAGCTAGTCTCTCTGCACCCTCCTCAAAGCGTCCATCCCCAGTCTCTCCTTAGGCATCTCCAGCCCACTCTGTTCCCACCTTTGGTGGAACCTCGGGTGAGTGACAGCAAATGAAAATTTGTGTGTGGGCCCTTTAAATGGCTCTTTGCGTCTCCAGCCATCCATCTGGCAGAGAGCCACCTTGCTGCTTTTCACCGCAGGTTGTTATCTGTGTATTTTTGGGGCTCTGATGTTCTAGGCTGGGGATCCCAGCTTAAGGTTTGGACCCCATTCTTCTCAGGGCGGTCTAAACTGCCACTTAATTATCCCTCTGGCGTTGCCACCTGTGGGTGCCCAGCCAACCCTCTCAAGTCTCCACCACACTCCTTACCAGACACGTTGTGCCACAGCCTGTTCTTCTGTCTGTCCAAGATTATGTGGCCTCTCTCTCTTTCAGTTGTTTGTTCTGGATAATTTCTTCCCAATTTAATTGCCATTCCAGATTGGTCCTGGTAGGAGGTTAATGCGGCTTCAATTCACTCCTCTGCCATCTTGCTGCCCTCTGTGTGTAGGTTCTTTATGAGGGACTGTTTGGGGCTCTAGAATTTTAGTCCATCAACTCAATCCCCACTGTTTTTCACAACCAGAAGTTGTGGGGACTTATATTCCTGGCACTGGAACCCTGGGCTGGGGTGCTTGGTATGGAGCTGGGACTCCCTTGCTCCTGAGATAGCCCTCCCAAATTTTTACCTACCACACGTGGGTGAGAGACCAGCCTGTTCCACCTCTGTGCTCCTCCTACCAGTCTTGATGGATGTGCTTTCTTTAATTCCGTAGTTGTCAGACTTCCATTCAACTCGATTTCTGAAAGCTCTGAGTGATGGTTGATCTAAATTACAGTTGTAATTTTGATGTGGTTGTGCAAAGAGGTAAGCCTATGCCACCATCTCGACCAGAAGCCACTGTATTTTTTTCCTGCTCCTGAACTATATCTGATCTGATATAGAGATGCCTAACTACATGCATTTATGGATTATCTAGCCAATGTGATTTAAACCTTCAATCTATTATCCAACTCAATTTCATCTCCCCTCTTCACTCTATCTCAGGGAGGGAGAATCCCAGCTTCCTTCCCAGCAGTCTAGGACCTGGAGAGTCTACTTCTTAGTCCAGAGATCATCTTGAGGATGCCACACACTGCCTCCTCCTTTTCCCTCTTACTCCTTTACACACATGGTGCCACTGAGGACCTCTTCTGAGAGCAAGACATACCGAAATACTGCATTCATTTTCTTTTCTTTTTTAACTATACAGTGACAATTACCAACCAACTTTTATTGATTACTAATTTTAGGTGTCTCCAAGAAAGAAGAATGCCACCCAAGCTGCAGGAGACATGCAAAACTTCCAAGAACCCTCTTATCATGCTCAGTTCTGTTTAATGGCAAGTGCTCACATGAGCCTTTATCTAGCATGCAGCTGGTTAGTGAAATGCCTCTCCAGTTCTTGAGGTGCCCCCATTCCTATGAGTGACTGTCTTAAACTGCTCCTCTCTCACTCAGCTTTAGGTATATTATATTAAATATGGCTCTTGGCTCTTGGCCTGTTGCTCAGATTTTCACTTATTTCACTGGTCGCTGTGTACAATCTGTCCACTGTGTACACTCTGTCCACTGTGTAAGGTGCTGGATGCTTTTGATGTGAAGGTGAATGAGCTATGGTCATTCTCCTCAGGTGGCTTGTCTTCTGGCCAGTCTCCTGGAAAACAGGGTTTGTGGGTTATATTGTGAGCACATAATTCACAGGGCCATAGTGCCTTTGAAATATGTTGAATTTGTTTAAATGTCCAGGTCTTTTTATTTTTCTCAACTCACAGAAGCAATTTAAATGTGTGAGAAATTAAAACCTTCTCTAAGCTACTGGATAGGGTGCTAAATTCTATGTTAGTTGTATTTTAATCCAATAATACATTGAACATATTTCTTAAGTTAGACTAGGAGATCCTATGGTAACAAACTACAAAATTGTAGTGACTCTCTGAACATGCAAGTTTTGGGTTTTGTTTTTTTTTTTTCTGTACAGGAAAGTGTTGGTTGGAGTTCTCACTCAAGAAGTTCTCACTCAAGAAGCTACCCTCCCTGTGATTATTCATTACTCCAGACTTCTATGATGTTGATGCTCAGAAAATCAGAGAAGAGTCACAAATAATTCTACTTTGAGCATTGGTACCTATGGATAAGTTGGAGCTTCCAAGGGTCTTCAGCAAGCCAGGGTATCAAGTCACCAACACAGGGCTACACAGAGTCACTGGTGGAGAAGCATGTGAAAGCCTGCTTCCTCTGTCCCTGGGAGGAGGACCGGAGCTTGCCAGTGTTCTCAGCAGACAGAAGGACAGACGAAGGTTTGAGGGTACTCTTTTTGATCAGTCTTTCACTATCTAAACACAAATAAGACCCTCAGATAGCAACCTGACCTCTAGTTTTAAACCTTGTATGGGTTTCTCTTTGAGCAAGCTCTAACTCAGAATCATAGAGGGAAGGAAATTCTTCAAACACATTTGCAGTTTAGTTAAGTGAACATGGTCGATGAAAAGCATGACTTTCACCTCCCGGTTCTTACATGAAATGGCCTGGAATTTGCACGGTTCCACTCGTAATCCATTAGACAGAACTAGTCATGTGACCTCGCCTAACTTCAGGGGGCTGGGAAGTGTGGGAAAACCCATTGCCATTGATCCGGTGATCATTACGCATTCGTGCCATACTGACTATGTCAGAAGGAAGCATTTACAGATGTCCAACAAATTGTGTAAGTGGCCAACTTGACCTCTAACAAAAAATTGGGACAACTATAATAGCATAATCAATAAAATACATTAAAATATTTTGTTTGAGTGTGTGTATTTGTTTTACTGAAATTTTTACAATGTTAGAATTATCATTAATCACAATTTTATCTGCCTGAAAATTCTGATTGTCACTCTTAGTTACTTCATGGAAAGGCTCTCTGGACAGAAATTTTTGTTCCTTGACACTTCCCTTGTTTTCTTTCACAGGGCTAAGTATTATTAAAGCAGTTGCCAACACTGAATTGTCCCAACTGTAGCACTCAGCAGCCCTGGGAGTACAGTTTAAACTATATTTTTTTGGTGGCTGGAGAGCAAGAAAGAAATAATAAAATGGAATATTAAAGAAACATTGCAAATTAGAAAACTAACAGAGTGTTTCTGTATGTGATCTTGTGGCAAATTTGATTTTACCTGAAGTGGAACTATGAATGTTTAAGGAAGGTATATTGCTACTGAATCTTAGAAATGCAAAAATTAGTAATTTTATATCAATGGTATGAGTTATTCTGACATTATGAAGAGTGGAATATATTTGTCAATGTATGACTCTTCTATTCAAGACTGTTATGTAACAGCAATAATAGTGAGCAAACACAAACCCACTGTTGGTTTCCAGATGGAAGGAAGAAAGAATTAAAGTTCTCTTTTTGTTAAAAAGAAAAAAAGACTTTCTAACACCAAGGCAAAGAAATTTTTTATGAATCTATTGAAGTAGCCCAAAATATGTGACAACAAGTTAATATAGGACTTTATCAATTTGAGATTGAAATTAAACATTAAATCATAAAATGGGTGATATATAAAAATTATTCTTTTGATATTTGTATACCCATGTTCACAGCAGCATAATTCAAGATAATCAAAAGGTGTAAATGACCCATGTGTCCAACAATAGATGAATGGATAAATAATTTGTGGATATACATATTATGAAATATTAGTTAGTCTTTAAAAGGAAGGAAATTCTGACCCATGGAGCAATATGGATAAGCCTTGAAGACATGAAAAAGCTTGTGTGATTCTATTTAGATGAGGTACCTAGAATACTCAGATTCATAAAAAATGGGAAGTAGAATCATGGTTGAAAAAGGCTGAGGAGAGGAGAAAAGGGGACATTAGTGTTTAATGAACATGGAGTTTCACTTTGGGGAGATGAAAAAGTTCTGGAGATGGATGGTTGTGGTAGTTGCACAATGTAAATGTGTTAATGCCAATGAACTGTACACTTAAAAATGGTTAAAATGCTGAATTTTATGTTACGCATTTTTCCCACAATAAAAAATGAAACAAGCCTGGCCAGGTTGCTCAGCTGGTTGAAGCACCATTGCCTACATCAAAAAGGTTGCAGGTTGATCCCAATCCCCCTGTCCCCCCAGGCACACACCTGGGTTGGGGGTTCAGTCCCTGGTTGGTGTGTACACAGAAGGCACCCAATCAATGTTTCTCTCTCACATCTCTCTCTCTCTCTCTCTCTCCAAAATCAATAAACATATCCTTGGGTGAGAATTTTTAAAAATAGTAATAAAAATTAAAAAATAAAACAAAACAAATATAATATTTTTAGGACTCCAGATTCTTAGCGATATGAAACCATTCAATGTCAATTAAGCATCACTATGAACATATGATGCATTCTGACTAATAGAAGATACTATATTTTGCAAAACAGCACCCAGTCCTGAAGAATGTTGACCTTTACTACTACAGCCTTCGGATGATGGGGGTGTCAAATAAAATCAGGGACTCCCACTGACACCTTCCATTGCTCTTTCTTTCCGTGGGACATTTGTGATGACATTGAGATGCATAAAGCATAATGTTAAGTTTAAACATGTTAAGTTTAGTGTATGACTTTCAAAGAGAGAATGCTAATCACAATCAGACAGATTAAAGTGTTCATGCTGGAAAGGATAATTTTTTCTCAGTCCTCATCTAAAGACACCTGATTTAATCTGCTTTATACCAGCAGGTGACTCATCCATGAAGAAGGTACATGCTGCCTTGGGAACGTGAAATTGCTGGCTACTATTAATGAATTCAACCCTTGGCAGAGGCAGCAACAACAGCAAACCCAGGGAGGGCTTTGTCCTTGTCTCTAAGCTCAAAGGAACATGTGTTGAAAGCCCATAAGAAAATAGTAAGACTCCTGGAGATGAAATCATCAGTCTTTAAGCACAGCTCTGCCACCAAAACCTATTGAGCCCATTAGGAAATCACTCTTTCTCAGTTGAGTTTCCTCATCTGTAAGTTGAGATTGTTCATGGCCAATTTCTTTTATTGCTAAATGACCCTGGTCACAAATGATCCACCCTCATATATTAAGAAACTCAAAGTGATTCATGGAATAACAGCACTGAGTCAACCAGGCTGATCCATAGCTTTTCAAAATAATAGTAATAAACCTACCCCAAATATCTTTAATTCTAAAAGAAAAATATATTTGGTATAGGAACATTTCACCATAAACCAATGAATGCTGGTGATGACTCTTGATTCAGGGTCTTGAATATATGTATAAAAGCAAGTTTCACTTACATTATATTATGTGCTTAATTTTCTTACCACGCATAAATAATGCTCTCTTCCTTTTTTTGATGCAATGATTGGATGACCTCATAGTGAAGAATGGAAATTCATTCTTTCCTTCTGTCCAAATGGTTTCCAACTCAGGCTCTTCTCAACTGATCCTTTACAATAAAAGATATCCCACTGTCCAGCTTCTTCAGGGCTCCCAAGCCACTCGGCCCTGCCTGTCACTCACAGCCCAGGACTTGGTTCTCATGTCGTTGCCTGCCCATATATCTGGGCAAGTCTCACTCACACCCACACCCACATCCAAACAGCACTCTCAGGAAAGCCAGCCTGACTTGGAGTCCACTCCATGTCCCCATGCAGCATGAGGCAAGTGGGAAGGCTCTATGTTCACTTTGTTTACCAGAACTTTCTTCTCCTCCTTGGGATGGCGACAGAAAAAAAATATTTCTCTTGGACACTTTCTGTAAGAACAACAGCATGTGCCATCAACATCAGAGATTGTTGCACAAGGAAAATTTTTTCCTTCTGTCCATATAATTCCAGGTAATGAGGATTGGCAGAAGTGGTATCACATCCAGCCAAATTTACCATGATGAGACCTAGTTTTAGATATATTTCAAAACTTGAGGAAGAATTTTAACTTCTGTTAGCTTCTATTTCTTCATCCTTTAAATGGGGGAAGTAACTTGTTATGATTATTGTATTTATTATTGCATGTATTGGAAATTTCTAGCACAGTGCGTGAACCTCAGGAGACAGCCAACAGATCTAAATTCTTTTTACCTATAGATAATAAAAAGCACTCTGTTTTGAGTTTGTGTTTCACTAATGGTTTATAGTTTTTCCTCCAAAAATTGTTTTGATAGTTTATTTTGAGGCCTGATATTTACTGTATCTGCTGCATAATTGGGCAAATTGTTCTTTGCACCAGCCTTGAGTCTCACTTCACATCACAGCATTATTTTGTACAGTTAGTGTGAAAATTTTCCAACAAATGACAATAATGAATGTGGGCAGTTGCTTGAAGATATTAGCCTTTCGATTGTTAAAAAAAAAGGCTTGATAGTATTTCTCCTTTTTTAATATCCAGATCATATGTGGACTCTGAATTTTATTAAACAGGTTTACACCCAGGGATCATCCAAAACAATCCATGCGCCAGGACCATGCCCTGGCCAATTCTGATTTAGCGGCCACTCCAGGGCGGGGTTTGGGAGTTCATCATTTGAAAACACTTCAGAAGCAATTGTGGTAGGTGTCTCTAATAAGAAGGGCAGAAGGAACACACAGGCTATCACCAAGCTCGGTATGTGTCTCAGTGTCATTCTTGATTTTCAGAGTCTTGTGCGCCATTCAGAGATGAGAATAGAATTTTCATTTAGGTTCTATTTCCATGGGAACCAGAACCCCAGTGTCTTCTCTGTCCCCAGTCATATCTGTAAAAAGGTGTCCTATGGTTCACTCCAGAGAGCTGTGAGGCAGTGAGCGCTGCTGAAACCAACTTGCTGCTCTCCATCACATTTCATAAAATACAGCTGTGCCTTCCTAACTGTGGAGAATGGTGTTTACCTGCACAAGATTTCCCCCTGCAGGAATTATCCTCATAGACAAAAGTTTTGGAGCTGATGGCCACCATTCTGATTTTACAAAGAATTTAAAACCTATGGTAAGATCACACAGCTGGATGAATTTTTTCCCCTTTTCTCTACATACTGTATGTAATTGGTCCTTATTTTTCTTGCAGAATAGAAAAATAAATACATCTTATAAAAACAGCAATAAGAAAAATTAATTTTCAAAGCACAATAGAACTGTTAACAAACTTCAAAGGATCTAAGACATTAATTCTAGTTCATCATACTTTTCTGATTCCTTTATTATTCTACAAAGCTTCTGATTAAATTAAACCACCTGGCAACTTCGAGGTGTAAAGCATAATATTATACTGCTCTGTTTTCCTCTACTCACAAAGAACAACTTCTTATCAATCACTATTCAATCAGAACAGAGTAGCAAGAGAAACTTACATTTTTTTTTTATTATTTTCTTTCTAAACAAGATGAGAAATCTGTAAAAGACACGTAAAGTCATAAAGATATTTGGTTTCAGAATCTAATTTGTTTTCATGTAGTCTCACAAAATGCTTGTTGGAGAGTGAGTTGTGAATGAAACAGATATAGATGTCTTTTTCTTTCTTGTTTTGTTTTTTACTTAGTGCTAAGTATATTTAAAAATAGTTCATATACTATGTGTAAGTATTAAAAAAAAAAGACTAAACGTGGTGCTTCACCGATCACTCTTGCCCATGGCCTCTGATTGAGGGTGAGTTTACTAGGAGTGGAAATGCTGGGATTTAGGGCTACTGCACGTCCCTGACCAGACTCATGGCTTTCTAGTCCCCATGACCTTCTAGGCAGCCTATGTGTGCACGTCAGTTTTAAAATATCTTAGCCATCGTTTTAGTTGTTTTCAGGGAAACAGGAAGTCTTTGGAAAATTGAAATGAATTATTTTTTAGAAAGGAAAATACTTGATATCTTCAGAGAAATAAATGGAAAGAATGAATTCAACAAAGATATTTTGTTACTGGAAACTGTGTTTTAGCTCCTTGAGAACTTTTTAATATTACAGTGGTTTTTTTTTTAAAAAAAAAGGGATTTTTTTTTGGATACAACTGGTCAAAAGCAATTATAAGAAGTTTCCCTGACACAGAGCAGAGTTGAATACACATTGATTGGCTTTTCTCATCAAGATTGCTGCACATCCCAAATGACTGTAAGTTGAGGCAAAATATAACATTGTAAAATGAGTATATAAGGGAAGGTTAAAGATGCTCCTTGAATACTGTAGACATTTCTTAAATATGTAAGAATTGTTAGCTAAATTTAAAATGAAAAAATCACAGTGGACTTTTGAGATCTAGAAGAAACCTTAGAAAAATCTGACCTCACTTTTTCATTGTACAGAATAGGAAACTGAGAAATAGGAAGTTAAACAAGTTGTGTGAAGATGTACAGCAGCTTGAAAACAGAGCTAAAGTTTGGGGCCCAGGTCTTCCACTTCTGCATTTGTTCCTGAGAGAATTACCCCACAGTCTTGTCATCATAAGGTCAAAATTCTGGGCAGCCTAGATGTTGGCATGAATCCATTACCATGTCAAGGAAAAAGCATAATTGTTTAGTTTTTTAAAGTTTACTCTAAGATCCCAAACCCATTGTACGAAACAGCCATGTCTTCAACTGAATATAGCCTTACTTCTGTTTTCAAATCTGACTGCATTTTCCCCAAATTCACACAAAAAAATTACGAATCAGAACATGAAAAGAATCAGTAGAGCAAGTCTTGTAGAGAGTCAACATGCAGAGATTTTGGAACAAGATTATTCATTACAAATCTATCAAAAGGCAGATCTTGAGGCAAGCTGATGACTAAGTACAAGGTTACTTTTGAGGAGAAACTTCATACTTTCATGATCCCACAGATCTGATGCCAGGAGGGACTCTGGAGACGGAAGAGTCATTCAGGCAATTCAAAGCATCCAAAAGAAGTCAAACTACTTAATGAAGTCATTTATTTGGGACACATTGTAGAACTCCTTCCACTGTCTTTATTTTAATTTGAGTTTTTCAGTAATAATGACTTGACACTTTACTGGCACAGACCCGGAGGCACCTGGCACAGAAAACATAGGCAAGTGAAGAAAGACATTCAAGGTCCTCTTCAGATATTGGGGAGGAGCTTACCTATATAGGGAAGCAAAACTTGCTAGCACCCCCCGTTCTATCTCTCTTGCATGACAATTATTTCATTTCTAAGAAACAACAGACTCAGGAAGAACATTTGACCTTCCCCAAAATTTAATAAAAGAATTTAATTAAGGGGCCTGTACCAGGAAAAAGAGCTATCTATCACCACAGTTACCTACAATAATATATATATACAGAGTAAGGCAAAAGTTGGTTTACAATAATTACTAAATAATAATAGAAGAATAAACTAGCCTACATTTTTCCGGCCTGAGCACAGTAGCTGTCAGAGCAGGGCTGCTTTCTCTGTAAGCATTTCACTCACAGTTTCATAGAACTGCTTATATTTTGAGCATTATGCTAAGTGAAATAAGCCAGGAGGTGAAAGACAGATACCATATGATCTCACCTTTAACAGGAACCTAATCAACAAAACAAACATACAAGCAAAATATAACCAAAGACACTGAAATTGAGAACAGGTTGACAGTCACCAGAGGGGAGGGAATTTCAGGGGAAAGGGGGAAGGGTTTAGAGCAACAAGTATAAAGGGCACATGGACAAAAACTAGGGGGGTGGAAATGGGAGGGAGGTGGGGAGGGCTGGGGCGGTGGGCTGGGATGGGAGTAAAAGACAGAAAACTGTACCAGAACAACAATTAAAATAAAATTAAATTAAAAAAATATTTCAAGAGTTTGAGCATGCTGTGTCACATTTAGAGTAAACTAATTTTCACTGATTACCTACAATTTTTCAAGCACTCTACGAGTGCTTTTATATATTCTATCTCATTTAGTTTTAATATCTTATGAACATTGTCTCAATTTAAAAACAGGGAAGCATAGAAATGCTGAAATTTTTCCTAAGGTCAAGAGACAATAAATGGCAGAAATGAAATTTGAATCTGGAATTCTTTGCCCCAATATTTGTCTCTAACCATATGTCAAACCAACTCTGAGAACTGGACTCAAGAAAGACCAATTATTGTTTTTTGTAGCATTTTAGTTTTATCTTTCAGAAAATTTTGTCAACATCACATTACAGATGACAGACCAGCCATCTGACCCTGCTGATGCCAAATACCATGCTGACTACATGTGGAGAAGAAACTTTATGGAATATTTGTGAAAGGAGTCAACAGCTATTTATATCATTCTTTTCCTAAGGCTGCTAGTGTTATTACTCTAACAAAAGTTCTGTGCAATTAATATTTCAGACAAATATGGAATTTTCTCCAAGTGTTTTATCATCCAAGCCTGGACACTTTCTCAATGGCTAAATCAAGTCATACTAGCATCATCCAGCTCTGAGAAAGGAGGGTTCAGAAATCTACATGAGGATTTATTTTCATTGACTAGGGATATAAATCTGCTTTTCTGCACTGAAATTTCACAATGAAATGATAAATTGCTAAAGAGTTTTCAGTTCCAACTAAATTTTTAGGATTTGGACTGATAAAATTTGTTTATAAAGCTACAAATTGCTCATAAGTGGTTTTTTTAGAGTTTTATTTTCCCTAAAACAATTATAAGTGTTAGTTAAAATTGTTTTGTTCTTTCAGGCAAGGATTAACTAACTGATTGTCAAATACCAAGAAAAATTTTTCAGTAGCTTTAACTTAGTAATACATATAAAATCTCATATATATCATACATATATATAATCTTACATATCTCTGTTTTTTCATTTTATTTTATTTTATTGTAGTTCAGTTACACTTGTCCTGCCTTTTTCCCCACGACTCTCCCCTACCTTGTCCCCCCTTCTCCCAAAGTCATTCCCTGCCCATTGTCCATACCCATGAATCCTCTATTCATGTTCCTTTGCTTGTCCCTTCCTCTTCTCTCCCCCGTTATCCCCCTCCCAGCTCCCCTCTAGTCACTGTCCATTTGTTCTTTATTCCCAAGTCTGTGGTTCTATTTTGCTCATTTGTTTGTTTTGTTGATTATGTTCTTCTTATAGGTGAGATCATATGGTATTTGTCCTTCACCACCTGACTTATTTCACTTAGCATAATACTCTCCAGTTCCATCCATGCTGTCGCGAAGGGTAGGAGCTCCTTCCTTCTTTCTGCTGCATAGTATTCCATTGTGTAAATGAACCCTAGTTTTTTGATCCACTCGTTTACCGGTGGGCACTTAGGCTGTTTTCAGCACTTAGCTATTGTAAATCATGCTGCTATGAACATTGGGGTGCACAGGTTCTTTTGAATCAGTGATTCAGGGTTCTTAGGATATAGTTCCAGCAGTGGAATTGCTGGGTCAAAAGGCAGATCCATTTTTAGTTTTCTGAGAAAATTCCATACTGCTTTCCATAAAACAATTTTTTTACCAGGAGAAAACTTTGCTTGTCCTGATTTTATTTGGTTTGGTTGAACTCTGTAAGACCTTCATGAATATATATATATATTCACCTATTAGAAATATTTAAATGCCAGAAAATTCCAGAGAATGTTATTGTACAATATTTTAATGCAAAATATCTGGACCTCCTTGCAAGATTAGCAGCACAGTGAATCATGTGTCAGAAAAGACTAATTTTGCTTCCAAATGTTATTTCCTGAGACAGTACTCATTGAATTCGTACAAAATATATTTTGCATCACCACTTGCCGATATTTATCTTAGTTGTAAGAATGAATCCCTCTTAGCAGCAGGCAGGGCCCTAAACACAAACTCAAGGTATGACAATAGCACTACACAAGACGAGCTGGTGGGATCCTGACCGCTGAGCGGGTTCTCTCTGATCTTCTCCATCCTGGTTCCCAGAACCATTGAGCTTCACTTGTCGTTCTGAATGTTTCCTGCTCTTACTTGACTTGAGTCAGTGAACTTCTTTGAACCAAGACAGACTCTATGTTCGTTGTTAAGCTTTAATCTTAGAGCAGAATTACAATACCTTTTATCAGCATTCTTGACTTTTTAAAATGATTTTCTTGGTATTGGGAAAAACATTCACATATCCTGAGGAACATTGGGAAGGAATTCCCGCAAGGATATGCTATGTCCCGCTTCTGAAATTTCAATAGACTAAATTCGTGGCTGCATCTGAGAGTCTGCATTTTTAACAAACATCCCGGATTTCTTATCATCGAGGCATAGTTATAATAATATTTCGATAATATTGTAATAACTTTGTATGGCAACAGATGGTAATTGGACTTTCATGGTGATCTTTTCAAAATGTATACAGAAATGGGCATCAAATTACTGTGCTGTATAAATGAAACTAATAGGATATCTTATGTCAATTGTATGTCACTAAAAAGAAAGAACTACTGGATTGCCTTTTCCAGGTGTTTTTCATCAAAATATAAATATCTCTAGATGGGGTAGTACAATGAATTATTATCAATTCTATCACTTTAATGAGAATATATTACATAATTGTTCCAGTGTAGGTCATTAAGCTGAAGGATTTTGAAGTAGTTAGAATTCTAAAGGAGGTCTCAGAGGAGAAAGAATTCAGTATGAGATCAGGTCCAGGTGAGCATTTCTGTGCTCTGGGCAGCTACGGAGAGAACAAAGCACAGTCAATAAGATGGGAGGTTTAGCGAAGGACACAGTGATTGTCATATCAGTTTAAGATACCCAACCATTTTGCCCACACTTTTTGTTCTAAAACTGAGAGGATGGAGGGGAAGGAAATTGAGCGTCTGTGATGGTAGTAAGAGTAGGTGGGGCAGGGAGCCGCCTGTGGGAGCAGCTTCCACAGTCTGGGTGACCAGATGCCTGCCTGGCGTGTTGGGAAGAATCCATGATGTGGTCAGCAGCCTGGAAGTTAGAATCCGAAGTTCGGGATTCTGGTGAAGAAGAGATGGCCACTTAGAGGTAAGCAAGGTAAGCTTTTTAGTGGAGAGGCTCTGGGGAATCTGGAGAGAGTTGTTGGATTAGCCAAATTCAATCAGAACAACGTATTGTTTTGGATCCAAAAGCTCCTTTGAGAAGGTACTTCAAATCCTCTTTTTTTCTGCTGCAAACACATCTGTGCACAGGTGTTCCCAACAGTACCAGGAACTTACTCACTCTGAGCAAGGGCTACAAAAGGCAAAATGGGTTTTGTTCTGAAGGATCTGGCTATTTAGCCTTGACATTCAAAGTGTTGCCCATGGGCCAGCAGCTCTAGCATTGCCTGGGGGCATGTTACATACACAGGCAGAGTCTCAGGAAAATAGCTGGAAAATAAACTCAAGCACAGATTGCCCCATTCGGAGAGTTTCTGATCCGATTAGTCTAGGGTAGGGAACAAAAATTTTTACTTTTAACAGGCTCTATAGAAGTTGATATTGATATCTCTGGTCCTGGGGCCAAATTTTAGGAACCACTAGTCTAAGTGATAAAAACTCTGTTATGGCCCTCTGGTTTCACTATTCCCTTGTTTTAATTTTATTTTTTTAAAGAACTCTGTGTTTTAGTCATCTGGTTCGCATATTTTATTTCATTCCATGCCATATCCTGTGCCAGCTGAAACTGACTCTCAGTAATATTTCTTTCTGTCTGTTTATAATTGAGATTCAGTTATTACATTAGGACAAACACCAGGATGGATGCTCCACCCACAGACCCTTATAAGGAGATCCTTATCTCTCCTAGATGCTTCTCTAACCGCAGAGGTCTACATTGGACTTTATATGACCCTCCCACCTACAGCTGATTGAACCAGGGCAGGTCAGAAGGCTCATGGACAGCCAGGCTCTATATTGAAAAGCAGCAAATGGAAATGTGTTGTGAGAAAATCTGTCCAAATACTAAAAATAGTGACAGATTGAAATTATTAAAATTTTTTTACTGGCTATGGCAGGAGAGAATTTTCATGCTGCAGAAGGACAAGTTGAAAGGTGTGCATTGGAAATGCTGTCCAGCAGAGTCAAAGAGGCAATGTGGTCTCCAAACTGAATTAATGAGAGAGGGATTGAGAATGGAGCCTCAAAGGTTAGGTTCACAGCTACAAACTTCAAACACTGAGATACAGAGACGATTATCGCTGATACACAAATTGAGCTCCGTTCTCTATTCATCAACTGAATTGGAGAATTGATCTTATTGATCTATTCTTATTGATCTGTCCTGATCTTATTCTTGTGCAGTGATGTGGTCCATCTCGCTACTGCAAGAACATATCCTAAAAGTGATAGAATCATCCTGAATATAACCGAGGCTTGGCTGAAGAGAACATTCTAGTGGTTATCCGTGCCCTGAGATAGTTGTAGCTCTCCACTTTCTGGGCAGTTGGTGTGACTGCACTTCCTGGCTCCCTTTTAGCTGAGTGATGGATCAGTGAGGATACTGAAAGGAAAAAAAATGACATGGGCAAACAGAATGATTGAGAGATGTTTAATAAAAAGATGATCGCTGGGTTGTGGCAGAGTTTACAGAAACCAATCAATGACAGTGCAGATACCTAGGTCCAGCAGTAGGAGAGCACTGTGATCCCCAACCTAACGGACCAAGGGGGACAGTGGTATGTGTTTTCTAGAAGCCACAGAGGATAGATGGACAAAGAGGATTTCCGACTGGAAAAAGATAGAGGATGGGGGGCGGTGATAAAATAACAGAGAAAAATAGTAAATCTGAAAAAGTATGACTAGAAAATAGCTGTACACGCACAGCTGACATAAATCGGTATGAACGCTACAGACTCTTGACCTGTATTGCCCCATAAACCATAAACCGGACTGAAAATCCGTGACTGTTAGGAGCATGATTGTAGTGATTCTGCCTCTGTACCACCACTGACATCAGGGGTGAGGTCTGAGTTTGACGCCAAGCCTTGGTTTGATTCCCTGGGGAGAGGGTCTCCTTTTCTGAAGGAGGAGAGAAGGTAAGTATTTAGCCCTAGTATTGTTTTGCAAAAATAGTACTTTCTTCCTTCTAGGCACTCAGTAACTTGTCAACATTTGAAAACCCAGGCTCTGTAGTTGGATGAGTCATGTAACTAGTTCTGACCCCTGAGTTGTGAGGGAAAAATAAGACGTGAGAGTTCTTGGCTGGCACATTTCATTGTTGACATGAGATGCTTCAAGTTCTTTACCTCCCCACCCGTGGTACCAGCAATATTCTAGACAGTAGGCCCCGCAGGCTAGATCCAGCATCAGGACAACCTAGAACCAAAAACCACCTTAATTTATTGCAAAGATGTAACATGAGTGAAAAATTATCCTGTATTTTAATTCCCTGAGATTTGAAAGGTAGTCTCTACTGGATAACTTTATAGATTATATAAATCTCTTTTTAGATTACAACTCAATCTGATTTTAAACTAAAATTGGCTCTTTTCATTTCCTGGGTGAGTGGAGGATGTTATATAATTTTGCGAACAGTGTCATTTATAGAATCGATTCTAAAAAGATGCATACAGCTGACAGGGGCCTTCATATTTCACTTTGCTACTTTAAAAGAATAATCGCTAAGTGGCATGATGCAGTTGAGCTGGATCTGAACTTTCTTTTAAAGATACCCCCATGACAACACACGGTATGATCGATGTGAACGTACGTATGGGAATTAACAATGAGGGAGCTGGGCTCACGCTGTTTGCTGGTTTCCTGTGTGGAGTCTCTGTCCACGAGATGCAGTTTCCACACTGAGACAAAATGAAAGGGCGGCTCAAGGTTGGAGCACCCACCCTCCGCTGAAGTTCACATGGAGTAGATTTCTATCCTATGTAAGTCCTGCCTGAACACTTGGCTATTGCTGCACCTCTACTCATGAGAACTTTAAGAGACGGATTCTGGAAAGGAAAACGTCTTTATGTTAGGTATGTAAGGCTCAAAGATGGGTTGGAATGCAGAAGGGATTAAACAGCATTTCAAATGCTGTGTCTGCAGGTGAGGGGAAGAAAAAGGGTTTTATTCCTCTACGAATTGTCACAGGTGGAAGTGGAGCTTGCTAAAAACATCTACTGTGAAACTAGGGCCGAAAAGATAAAACAATACTTTCATTTTTCAGACTTTATCATTGTATTTCCTCCATGAATGCTGTTATACTGACATATCTTCAGCAATGGTATAATTGACCAATGTATTTGAGGTGTAGATAGCAAATTTTATAGAACTTACTATGGTTAGGGCTGTGAAATAATTTATTTGTTGCCTTTCTTTTATGTTCTTCTTTCAGTGTTTCTTAGCTCACAACAGACTCCCTAAAACCTGAGCAACCAGGGGGAAAGAATGTAAAATGACTACATATTTAGAAATAAACTTGCAAGAGATGAACTGTGATTTATCCAAACATTTGTCCTATTAGTGTTTTCTGGGATAACGATGAAAGGTAATATAACTTTTAACATTCTCTGATAGTAGACGTTTGCATGTTTGGAATAGTAAATATAGTTAAATGTTTCAAGTTTTGATATTACTTAAGAATATTAAATATTTGTAAAGAATTATTTTAGATGTTTAATAAACAACATAAAGAAAAAGTATTTTTATTCTAACAATCATATCTTTCAAGCATCAGGTACTAATTTTCATAGTTTCAATAGGTAAAATGACACTTATTTAAAATGAAATAATTCTTAAAAAATTAAATATACCTATATATACTAAACTGGGTGAATATCTATTATAAAGTCTTAAGTAAAAATTTAAACACAAGGTTCAAGTTAATGGATATGGCATAATCCAATTTTTGCAAAAGTTATGTGACATATACCTATATAAAACTATATATTAATAAATATATGTACACTTATATATGATACATGTTTATAAGTCCTGGAATCAAAGTAGTTGTTATCCAAGTGTGTGTGTGTTCAGATTCTTAGCTTTTTAAAAGTACTACTCCCTATGGTTTTGCTTGTTACTGAAAGCGTGCAATATTTTGTAATTTAAGATTACATAGGTATATAAGTAAAATCATTACCTATAGTGTCAACCTAAGTATAATTTTCTGAATTACAGTCTTTAATTTATTCTTATTATTCAAAATGGATAAAATTAGCATTACTAAGAAAACTTTACTAAAGTTCTATGCATATTTTTTACATTTTAATAACTTAAAATTTAAAATAAATTAAGAAATGGCCAGTCATAAATAAAATATATTATCTTTGACCCCATAAGCTTTGCTAAAATTTTAAATTTAACTTAGCCCCTCTGGAAACCATAAGCAATTTTTATTTTTGCCCTTTAGAAGAAAAATTGTGTTATGAATATTTTAAAAAGTGATTCAGCTATTTAAATGCTGTTAATGGATTTTACTCAGTGATTTTGCCTTTTGGAATTTAATCATGCTCTGAAGCACACTTAATTGGTGGATTAGAGCTTTTTGAATAACACAATTACGCAGTGCTGTAGAAATTATTTGCAAGGCAGATATTTACAAGAAGGTCAGCACCAATGGTCCAAGCAGTATCAGGGAAACAGATGGAATGGATATTTGATCAATTGCCAAGAGACTGCTTAAAGATCTGTTGGTGTATTTTCACATCCCTCTATTTGAGAAACATTTGTTGAATATCTACTGTGTTCATGCACGGACTGAGCTAGACCCTGGCTCTATACTGATGAGCCAATGAAGCCATGTACCCACCTCATGGAGCTTTCGAGAATAAATGAAATATAGCAGACGCTTTCTCACCTGACCCTTTCCAACTGATACTCCCTAATTCTGCGATGCTCTCCATTGTATGAAGCTTGTGGGCTGAGGCACTGGCCCTGCTGAACACTGGTACAGATATGGCTGATCGCTGATGTCCTCACTTTTTGGTCCCCCAAGTTTCAACTGTACTCTTATTAACCTCAACTGAGTTTGTTCTTAAACGTGTTTATGTGAGCTGTACTTTCATTTTAATTATGCCATTCAGTTAACTGTAGCTTGAACAAACACAATATGAATGCAAATAGAAAGTTGTCTCTCCATTGCCTTTTCATTCTGCTTTCCACTATTCTGTCTCCCAAAAGTCTCCCACCGTGTTTCCACAAGTCTCAGTTCAGCGATTGTGTTTGTCTTCGACGTATGTATTCCAGAAACCATCGTCTCGTCCTGCGGCAGCATCTCCGCCAACAGCGGGGCCCCTGCACGGCTCCAGCTGGACAAGCCCCTGATTCTGACCTTCACCCCGTGACCCGGATCTCTAGGTTCGGGAACCACGACTTCCAGCCCTGCAGTGGCAATGGCTGATTTCTGGGTTAATGAGCTCGCAGCTTGTACACTAACTTCAGCATCTAGCTTGTGTATTAAAATCTGTCTCTTGTAAATGCCTGTCACGAGTTTCGGTTTTCCTGGGTAGTCCTTGACAAATACAGTGATTTAGCACAAATGCTGTTGAATTTACGCACGTTCACTGATTTCATCCTCTGCGGCCTAGCGTTACTCTTCTATTAGATTATAATTCACTGAAGTGATAATCAGTGGCAACACGTATGGGGGCAGAAAGCAGGTAGGAGCTTCAGAATGAGATTTGCAGCCAGATTCCACATTAGGGCAAATACTACGCAGGAGGCGGGGGCACGGGTCCTCAGGCTAGTGATCCCAGCAGCCAGCATGGAATCTGTTCAATCACCGAACAAACTTGTTCGTTCGTGGTAGTGTGGAAGCTGAAGAGGAAGCGATGGTACGCAGATGGGTGTAATTTTGAGTTCCTGCTTACTGGAAAATCTGGAATAGATATTTAATGCGTTCAGTGTGCTGTTCTCCAGAACAAGGATTTCCTGAGGAAGTAACTACTCTTTTTTAGACTTCAAAAGATATTGCTGAAGTGACTAGCGTAAGAGGATAACAAGAAAATGTGACTATTGCACAAGATTAGAACTGTGCTGATGATGAACGTGCTTAATATGCTGGCAGGAGGGAGAGGGAACGGTAGGACTGTGTAGTCAAGACCTCTCGACGTCGGTTACAATGCACACGCTGTCGCAACCAGTGGGGGAAAGGAAGCAGCCTTTTTTTTTTCCTTTTTCATGTACTGTTTTCCTGGTACTAACAATCCCAGCAACGTGGCTCAGAATATTAAAGCCACTAAGAACTATCATAATATTCGTCTACCCAAATCTCTTTTAATCATGTTCTCACAATTTAAACGTGATAAATAGATTTAATTTGATATTATAAAAAAGCGGCTTCAACTTCAAATATTTTCCACTTTGAAGCTCTGTTTGCTCATTAAATGCACACAAATAGAAAGGAGAAAAATTGCCCCTAATGCCATACCTAAACACAGCTTTTATTAACAATTTAGTGTCTTTTCTAAAAATATTTATAATCTTTTAAATGTGTAACCCAGATGACTTTGACTTTATAAGAGCAAATGAGATTATAATTTTTCTTTCTTTAAACTTTTTATTGAAATATGTAAAGTGAAAATAACTGTAAGATCAATGAATTGTCACTAGCTGAGCACAACCACAGCAGCAACCGTCTTAAAAAACAGGGTATTAACAGAACCCCAGAAGCCCCTGTATTTGTTGCCCCTACAACCCCTTCTCCTGTAAGGAGAAATATTGTCATTTCCACAGTGTGCGTTTTTTCCACCTGTTACACTTTACGTGCATGAAATCACCTGGTAAACAATCTTGTGTTTCACCTTTTCACTCAGCAATGTGTTTGCTCAGTTTACTTATATTTTTGCAAGTAATTGCAGATTGTTCATTATCATTGCTATACTCAGTTGTATGAAGATGCAATAATTATTTATCTGTTTTTTTTTTTTCATGAGGATTTAGGGGTTTGTGGATCTGTGATATTTCATGTAGTGCTCTCATTCCAGTATACAGCTTTCAGTGAGTGTGTACACACATTTACACACTGCCAAACATTTCCAAAGTAGCGTACCAATTTACACCGCTGCCAGTGACATATGATAGTTTTAGTTTTGACATACAGCCAATATTTGTTGTTTTTTTTCTGTTTTGTCCTTTTACTTTGTTTTCTTTCAGCCATTCTAGTGGGTGTGCATTGATATCATTTTGTAGTTTAAAATTGCATTTCTTTCATGATTAACAGAGCAAAACATACCACGTTTTAATGATTTGTATTGGGCAGCTGGATACTCTCTTTTGTGAATGCTTTAGTCAAATCTTTTGTACGTTTTCTAAGTTATGATTTTTTATTGATTCGTAGTGTTCCTTATAGATTTTAGAAATTATTTATTAGATAATACCTTGCCCTACTATTCAGGTTGTCTCTTGGAAATTTTAGATATTGCATGTTATCTTTTTTATCTTTTGTAGATAATGATACCTTGTCTCTATACACATGTATGTGTATATATGCATATACATACATATGTGTGTATGTATTATGTTTACATTTTAATAGTATTTGCAGAATGACTAAAACATTGGTAACTAATGGTTATAATAGGTGCTCTATCCCTTCTTGTAATAAACTATATTCTGCCATTATTATTTTAAAGCTGTTATTAAATAATATTCATTAATATTGTATTTAGGAATTTGTTTCAATAGAATAAGTATACCTGAGCTTTTTTGCCTTTTTGTTTTGGACACAAGAATATGTTTGACTTTGTACTGAAAACACATATATAGCATGCAAATTAATTACACTTTGAAAGTTTGAAAGAATTTATTGATAAAACCCTTGGGATTTAGAATGTATCCTGGTTTATCAGAGTATATAGTGTGTATATTTCTAATTCTAATACAGTAAGTGCTATTTATTTTCAAGAAAATTATGCTTCTGTGCTTCAACTGTATTCATATGCATTAGATTTTTAAAAAAATTTTAAAGTTTGTTAAACATAAAAACATCAGACAAGGCAATGTCCAACTGATTGTTCTGGTTTCCTTGATACTTTTGTTCCTCCCATGATAATATTTTCCAGGGATTTTCAATTTTGCCATTTTGTATAAAGAATCATCTCTTAAATGTATCAGTTTCATTTGTTTTTCATGAATCCCTGTATTTCTTTATGTTCTTAGGCTTTTTATATAACTTTGAGTCATTCTTTTTATACACTATAGATTTTAATGCTTTTCTATTTTTAAATGCTGAACACACAGTCAGGCACCTAGTCCTCATCGCCTCTGTGTAAATGACCAAGAGGCACAAAGCTCCACGCTGAACTCATTCTCTCTTTCACCCTCAGATGAGTGGTGCAGCTCAATTATGTATTTTAGTTGTTACAGTAACTAAGTGAGTAAGTAAAACTGTCCTTTTTATATATGGAAAAGCAGACTAAAAATATTAAATGACCTTTTAAAAGTCATTCATCTAGTAAACCAGGATTTTTATGATATATATGTTTATCTATTGATCTAACTCAAAAAATAAATATTTCCCAGCCTCCACTTCAGTGTCTATGATGAATGCAGATATCAAATATTTTGTACCCCAATTACTAGCTAGTTTATATAGTTATATGGGAATTGTATATCAATTTATGAATTTGTTGGCCTGGAACTATTTTAAGCAATTGAAAATTCACAAATAAGTGGGATTAAAAAATTGTCTGAGTCTCCAAATAAAGGAAAAATCATTGCCTGGGGAGAATTAATTGCTTTTGAGAAATTCAACTTCCTGTTTTTTGGAATTACTAATATAAGGAAAACCATTAAGGAAACTTTATGTTACATCCTGCACATCCTGTATGTTAATCCAGCCCAGGGAAGTGAGTGCCTGGAAAGAATGGAATAGAACAGTGAATTTCAACCGGCATGCTGGAAGTATCCTTATTTTTTTTTTGAAGATTTTATTTACTTATGGTTAGAGAGAGGAGAAAAGAAGGAAAAAGAAGGGAGAGAGAAATATTGACCTGTGAGAAAATTAGGTAACTAATTTTCAAAAGTTAAAGAATAATTTAAATTAATGGAGGGACTTGATTTATTATTATATTATTTGCTGTCCTAATGTCAAATATATATGTACTTGGTTGATTCAAAATACATGTAATGTGATATCAGAAAGTTTTTTAAATAAATTTTCCATTTATATCAATATTTCTTAGTGCATATTATCAAGTGGAAATATAGAAAGTTTGTATGGCATCATATAATTATGCATGGTGGCTTAAACCAAAATAAATCTAAAAGTGAATGTTTAAATCTTAAATATGGCTAAATCTTAAATAGTAAAATAATTGGTGAAATCCAACATACTACACATGATTTTAAACTTATTTGATATGATAAACTAACAGTGTTATCTATGTAACTATGAGAACTTCATTTTTATGTTAGACTAATGATGTACCTAATTGTTTGCATTACTCCTGGCTTTTTTCTCTTCCCAACCCCATCATTTCCTGCTCACACTGGAACTACCATAGAGGTCTTGGGATCGTGTTTCCAGGAGATATTGTGGTTTAAAGGGAACAGAAAAGAGTGGGAAAGTGAAGCTGCTGTCCAGAAAGGGGCCTCCTCCAAGCTTTATCAGAAGAGGAATGAGAAAACAGAAGAGAAAATCTTTAATGTCCCCACATGCTGATGAGCAGAACATCTACTCTTATCTACAAGGTCATGGGTGCTGGACTCTTCTCATGTGGAGATGCTGCAGGACATTTCAGTCATATTTAATCTTTTGAGGTGGCCTGCATAGCAACTAACATGGACACTGTTTCTCCTCAGAGGGATACTTGTGAAGCCTTGAAGTGTCAACTGTCTGAGTGGCCAAGGAAGGTCTTCAGGAGCTCCTCAAACTTCTACTTGAAGTTAGAAGGGTGCACTACACTGAAATAAATATAGGAATTCTTTGTCTCTGAACATCCTGTATGTTAATCCAGCCCAGGGAAATGGTGCCAGGAAAGAATGGAGTAGAACAGTGATTTTCAACCGGTATGCTGGAAGAACCCTTTTTTAAACAAGATTTTATTTATGGTTAGAGAGAGGAGAAGAGAAGGAGAAAGAAGGGGGAGAGAAATATTGACCTGTGGGAGAAATATCGATTGGTTACCTCTGGCACACACGCAGTTGGGGACCTGGCTGGCAGCCCAGGCATGTGCCCTGACTGGGAATTGGACAGGAGACCTGTCATTCTCAGGCCAGCATTCAGTCCACTGAGCCACGCCAGCCAGAACTGGAAGAATCCTCGAACCGGTGGCACCTGACTATTCAGTCAGGTTACTGACCCCTTTTCCCTTAGATTGCCCCCCGCCAAAAAAAAAAGAAAAAAATAAAAGACAACAGCCAACACAATAGCCATCTGGTATGAATGAATCAAATGCATACTCATTTTTTTGTAAAATTGGCAAAAAATGTAATGCATTTTTAGGCATGCTGCAGAATTTTAGTAATTAGTTTATGTGTGCCATAAGATGAAAGTGGTTGAAAATTGCTGGACTAGAAAGAAGAATCCATAGGGCTGAATGAGAAACACACTCTCCTCCTTCCACTATGCTCTCTGTGGTTGCCTCTGTGGAAAATGGTCATGGAAATAGGAAAGTCACAACAGATATGTTCCAATGTGAAATCTTCCCTCTTACACTGGGGAGGAAAAATGTTTCTGAGTCTTACAGAAATTACATACTTCCCTCTGCAGAAGGCAAAAGCCAAGAGGTGAAAGACATCATCATTTTTGCTCACGGTGTCCAACAGAGCCTCAGCCCTCAGTTCCTGGAAACTGGATTTTGCTACCTCTTAGCAATTTGCAAATCACTCCTAATGCAGTGAGGAGATGACTATTAATTAAGAGGCAACTCTGAGAGTCACACCTGGGATTACTCGAACCCCACCGCTTTCCAGCCATGTGACTTAACTTCTCTAATGAAGATTCTGTTTCTGTGAGGAGAAAAATGAGATTTGTAAACTTTGTTAATTCATGCATTTCACATTCATTTGTTAAGGCCCACTAAGAGCTGGGAACAGGGCTCAGTGCTGACATATATACCAGGGAGCATCACTGTCTCAAACCGTATCTGTATTGTGCTCACACTCTAGCACAGTGCTTGGTATAAATCAAACCCATGGTAATCAAGACTCCTTCATTTGTAAGCAACAGGCATCTACCTTTAATTAACTTATGCAAAAACTGAGAAAATTCTTAGATCATTGCGCAGAGATAGCAGGGGTGTCCTACTGATGACCCCAGAAGTTCAGGGTGCCTGGCCATATGTCAGAGGGTCTGTGTTCACACTCATATGTACACTGAATTGTAGGTGTATGGAATTTCTTTTTTATTATTATTTTTTAAGGTTTTATTTATTTATCTTTAGAGGGGAAGGGAAGGAGAGAGGGAGAGAAACATCAATGTATGGTTGCCTCTCGTGCGTCCCCTGCTGGGAACTGTCCTGCAACCCAGGCATGTGCCCTGATTGGGAATGGAACCCTGATCCTTTGGTTCACAGGCCTGTGCTCAGTCCACTGAGCCACACCAGTCAGGGCTAAAATTTCTTTATCTACAGCCGAAATTACATCTTCCTACAAAGCTACTAGATATTAGGAGCTGACCTTCTCAGACTCTGGAAAGCTCGCTCCTAGGTTCAGTGCTAGGCAACCCAGCCTTTCTTTTTATTTTCCATAGAAGCCTGTCCCCATGATCACAGATCAACATCCCCCTCCTGGAGCAGAGTCCCCCACCACAGCCCCCACACACATTCCCATGGGCTAATAAGAGGACAAGGGTAATGCGTCTCCTCTTGCAAACTACTTGCAAATCTCACCAATTAAACGTCTCCCACACGAAGTTGGATTATTGTTTTCACACACCTTAATCACATTCACATAACCCACCCACAGAAAAAGCAGGGGTGCAGTCAGCCTCCGGTGTGGCTGGAAACAGGCACACTTTACCTTTTCGCATTATCACATTATTTTCTTATGATTATTTCTCTCCGTCTCTTCGTTTCATTTTTCTAAGGCCCTGATTCCTTATGTGAGTCCAAAATCATGGCTGTAAAAAGGACCAAATTATATCACTAGAGATTAATATAAGACAGTTCTTTCCCAAAAGTCCTGGTTACAATAAAAATTGTGAAAGGTCACTGAGCCCAAATTTGGGTTATGCGCCCGCACATGGATTAGGTACTGTGCTCAGGAGGCAAACACTAGAAACTCTGGGTTGGGTGCCTGCACCTATACTTTTTTGAGTGCTCATTCAACAGGTAGGAAGTGCCTATTATGAGCCAGGCACTGTTCTGAGGCTTGGAGATATAAAGACAAATAATTAATGGTTAGTGTCCTTAAGTAACCCACTGTCTACTTGGAAAATAAATGGTGTCATTTACTGAATATGTACGATATCCTGGGCTATCTCATTATGCATTATTGCTAATCTCAAAAAATTCTATGGTATAGCTTTATTATTACCTATTGATATGAGTAAAAAAATGAGGCTTTGAGTGTATCCACCATTGGTAGCTACTTACTTAGTAGGTATTATGTTCTAGGCAAGGTTCTTCGCTGTGGGGATCCCAGGTGAACAGAAAGATTCAATAACCTCTTTCAGCTGTCATGTGTAGTTATTTGATTAATGACCCCTTCTGGTACCATGCCTCTGTATCATTTGGAATCGACACACCTCACCACGTGTCCGACATCAAAATGCAGTAACTATGGAGACATTGGAGGAAATTGAAAAGCCATGACTTGGCCCCTCATTAGTTGGGTTCCACCACACTGTGGGTCCCTGCGTCCCAACCCGCAGTCTAGAGGGGCTCTAACGAAAGCCACTCATAGCACAGACATCACTGATAACTGTCTGATAGCACCTTTGTAACACACCTTTAGATTCATAGAAGGAGTCAAGAAAGATGCCTATTTTAACTGAAGACCTGGGGTGGTATTTTTTTTTATTATTACAGCTATCTTCATTACCATACACTAGCTCCTTTGTTTTAACTAACTCAGGATCAGTTTGATGCTGAGATAGAAATTCAGTTCCCTGGGATTTTACCTCCAAATCATAACAACCTTCCACAGCTCCATATACAGGGTCCGTAGTCTTGCTCATGGTGCTCAACACCTAACAATGGTGAGAGGTCCAACTGAAAAGTAGGGAGGGTTTAGTCTTCTTTTTACTTCAGGCAAAAAGACATGTCAAGATTACAGTCTTAATTAAAAGATTACAGAACGATTTTCACAAACGTGGAGCTTTACTGCAGACTATAGCATTGGGGTAAGAATAAAGCAGCAGACCAGCTGTGGCCCTGACCAAAAAAGAATTCATTTAGCCTCAGGTTCAACAAACAGATACCTTTTCAGAGGAAGCGATTAAAACGGATGGAAGCATGTTATATATATTTGTCCAATTATCTGGTAACAGCTTTGAAGACTCAGGCTGTCTTAATTCCTTTTTGGAACAAAGGGTGGGTATAAATGCATCAATCGCATATGGCAGGAGGGCTCAGTAAGCGTTCCTCGGCAGGTGTTGCGAAAACACTGAGCGGCAGTTTTCTTCCATCTCTTCTTCAGTTTAAAAACAGCAGAGGACAGCACATGAACGTCGTGCCTACTGTGCGCTCTTACACTGCCACTGAGTTCTTCAGATGCCTACTGTGCGCTCTTACACTGCCACTGAGTTCTTCAGATACCTTCTGAGAACCAGAATCCCAGAACGTGGCTGTTCCCATGGCAACTGCATTTTAAGAAGGAGAAGCTTCCGATATGATAGAGCTGGAAGTCTCATAGTGTCAGTTCCCGATGATCCTGAAACCCAAGCGTCGGGATGAGTGGGGACAGTGCAGGGGGCCTGGCTTGATTGCACCCACCTTCCATGCGCTGCTGGAACCAGGTTGAAAAAGCCAATGAAACGAATTACTCATCTATCGTCCAATCTCATGTAATGTCAACACTGAAAATAGGGGCTTTGAAATTCTAACCTTATGCCAATCTTGAGGAAATATTAGAATGAGAGCCCAAATCCTTTACTTAAATGATTTCTTGGCTCAGATCTCAGTGAAATAGGAGTGGTTAATACCACCTTTCCCTCGTTGTTACACGATCCACAAAGACTTTTGAATGAATCTTGAATACGGAAAGAAAAGGAACCAGAAATATTCTCTAAAGGAGAATTATTCTCTGGCCTAGGAAGTAAAAGAGGCCGTTGCAATGGAGCACGCTGCTTTTGTTGGCTAGGGCGGCTGTAACAAAACACCCAGACTGGTGGCTTAAACAGCCGAAATTTATTGTCTCCCAGTTCTGGAGGTTAGAAGTCCAAGATCAAAGAGTCATGAGTGTTGGTTCCTTCTGAGGGCTGTAACAGAGAATGTGTTCCACATCCCTCTTGGGCCTCCTGATGCAATCTTTCGTATTCCTTGGCTTGTAGACACATCACCCTGATCTCTTCCTTATGTTCACATGGTGTCCTGTGTGTGTGTCTGTGCCCAAACTTCTCCCTTTTACAAAGACACTAGTCATACTGGATGAAGAGCCAGTTCTACTTCAACATGACCACCCCCTAACTAAGTCCATCCACAATGACCTTATCCCCAAGTAAGGTCACATGCTAAGGTTTTAGAGGCCAGGACTCCAACGTATGCATTTTCTGAGGATCTGGCATCTGCTGCCTATTACCCAGAGTAGAAGTCAGGACACTTCTGCCCAACGCATCCTGGTTTGGGAGTGGCCATGGAAGACACAGCACAATCAAGCCCTGGCTAGGACAAGGCTCCGCTTGTCATTGACAAGAAAGCAGGTTAGATCAGCTTCAGTGGTGATCGTCTGTCCCCGTGGCCAACTGGTACCTCTGGTAGCTGATGCAGGGTGCCTGACTTGCACATAAGCTCTTACACTGCCACAGAGGATCCTTCCTGCCTCCCCAGCCGCAGGCAAGGAACAGATACAGTAGGGAGATTGGCGAGGTGCCATCTGACTCAAGAACACAGAAGTATGCTGAATCTGAAACGGGGAAAAATAATTCCCCACAAGATGGTCAGCCCAGCAGGGGCTGTGTGAGCTCTTACCTTTGGAAGGTAGTGTCCCAGGTCCAAGGCCCATTCTTAGTGGCTGAGAGGAGGTTGACAACATCGTGTGCGCAAGGCTACCTTTCCCAGGAGAGTTCAGCACATGGCACAGATTATACTTTACCACTGAGCTGAGTATACCACGTTTATGATCTCATTCATTCTCATAATACTGTAATTATGAACAGAAGTATCATAAATTCTTCTGAAACTTTACTGTGCTTATGAATCACGTGAGTATTATGTTAAAATTCAGATCCGATTCAGTAGGTATAGTAGGTTGGGGTCTAAAAGTCTGTGATTCAACAGAATCCAGGTCAAGCTCAAGACTCAAGTTTGCATAACACTTTGAGCAACATAGACTGAAACACGAACAAAGGCCTGGACTCTGATTTCCTAGCTCCATGTAATTATCCCAATGCTGTGAATATATATGATTAGGATGCCATACTTTCCCCTACTCCCTATATTATAAACTTAGTACTCTAAATTTGTATGGGCTAACTATTGCCAATTTAGTGCTACGTAACAAACACGCACAAAACGTCAGCAACACAAAAGAAAATGTGCATATTATTGTGGTTTCTGTCAGTCGAGGCTTAGCTTAGTTGATTTTTTTTTCCAGTTTTGGCTAATTTTGACCAGGCTTGTGCATGCATCTGTAACCAGCTGGTGGTCAGTGGCAGGTGAGCTGTGTGGTGACCTGACCCAGCTCTGGGTAAACTTGCACACACCAGGAGGCTCACTGGCTTTGTTTCATGGAAGACACATAAATCTGCCAGAGATAAAACCTCATGGCCTCTTGGGACAGAGGCTCAAAGTATGCACAAGCCCACCTCTGCTGCATTCTCTGCATATAGAACCTGCAAGGGCTCAATGCAAAACCATGTATAATACGAGCAAGAATGGACAGTTGTGTCCATGTTTAACCATAAAATCTTCTAGGCTGTAGTCTTTGGGAATATATAAACTTTTCTTGGTTTTTTATTGTTTTATGTGTTTCTCAGCAAGACTGCATCATGAAAATGGAAGTTTTGCTTTATTATTTCCACCACCAATTTTTAAAAATGTATTCAGAACGTGAATTCATTGCCTTTCTTGGGGGTTTACTTTGTTCACCTCTGAGGTCAGTTTATATAAAAAGTTATCAATGCAGTATATGAGTGGTGGGAGCAGGTAATTGATAACCAGCAAACTTTTATAGGAAGCATCTTTTAAATATCACAAAAATTTATTCTTTTACACAGATGGACAATATAGAAACATTTTGGAAATATAAATAGACAAAAAGTAAGTTAAAATAACTATTTGCATTTGTTCTTAACAATGTTATAATTCAGATTAGTACTCTACCTTTGAGATTAGCACTACTGGGGTGAGACTATGTACATGCATGTGTGTATTCCTGTGTGCATATGTAGTTACCAAAAATTAGAATGCTATAAGATAATGGTGAGGGGATCCAAGATGGTAGAGAAGTGGGAGGAAGTTACACTAGCCCCCTCCCAGGACGAAACTGGAATTACAACTAAGTTATAGAAAAATCATCCTGAATAACCAAGTGAACACTAGCTGGAGAGAATCCGTAACACCAAGGACTTACAGAAGAAACCGTATCAAGATAGGTAGGAAATGTGGAGATGGGAAAGGGCTGGCCGGGCTTCCAGATGTTAACAAAATCTCAAGGAGACAGCAGCATTAAATGACACACTAGATAAAATGGATTTAATAGATATCTTAAGGACATTTCACCCCACAGAAGAAGAATATGCCATTCTTTTCAAGTACACATGGAACTTTTTTTTTAGGATAGACAACATGTTAGGACACAAAACAGGTCTCAATAAGTTTAAGAAGATTGAAATCATATCAGGCTTCTTCTGTGACTTCAATGCTATGAAACTAAAAATCAGTCACAAGAAAACAACTGAAAAATACACAAAGATAAGGAAACTAAATAACATTTTCTGAAAATGAATAAATCAATAATAAAATCAAGAAAGAAATCAAAATACACCTTAAATACATAAAAATGTGAACGCAACAAGTCAAAATCTGTGAGACACAGGTAAATTAGGCCTAAGGGGGAAATTCATAGCATTACAGGCCTATCTCAAAAAAACAACAAAAAGGTCAATAAACAATGTAACTTAACACTTAAAGAAACTTGAACTAGAACAACAAACAGCCTAAAGTGAGTAGAAGGAAGAAAATAATGAAGATCAAAGCAGAAATACATGAAATAAATTCTTTTAAAAATTCTAAAAGAATGCAAAAGACCAATTAATTTAAGAGCTGGTTCTTTGTAAAAATGCACAAGATTGATAAATCTTTAACCAGACTCATCAAGGAAAAAAGAGAGAGGACCCAAGTAAAGAAAATCAGAATCGAAAGTTGAGAAATAAGAGCTGACACCAAAGAATTAAAAGGATTGTGAAAAAAATATTACTAACAACTATATACAAACAAATAGACAAACCAGATGAATTGGAAAAATTCCTAGAAGCATACAAACTTCCAAAACTAAATCAAGAATAATCAGAAAATATGAATAGACAATTACTAGTGAAATTGAGGAAGAAATTAAAAAAAAAAAAAAACTCTCAACAAACAAAAGCCCTGGACCAGACAGCTTCACAGGTGAATTATACCAAAAAATTCCAAGAATTGACACCTCTCCATCACAAATTTTTCCAAAAAAAAAATCAAGAGAGAAGACTTCCAAGCTCATTTTACATGGCTAGCATTATCCTAATTCCAAAATCAGATAAAGACACCACCAAGAAATAAGATGAAAGGCCAATATCCCTGAATAATATAGATGGTAAAATCTTCAACAAAATATTAGCAAACCAAATACAGCAATACATCAAAAAGATCATACACGATGATCAAATGAGATTTACTCCAGGGATTCAAGGGTGATACAATATTTACAAATCAATAAATTGCTACATCACCTAAACAGAATGATGAGTAAAAGTACCATGATTATATCAACAGATGCAGAAAAAGCGTTTGATAAAATCCAACGCCCATTTATGGTAAAAGCTCTCAGCAAAGCGGGCAAAGGGGAACATCCCTAAACATAACAGAGGCCATGTATGGCAAATCCCCTGCCGGCATCACACTCAATGGGCAAAAATCACAACCATTCCCCTTAAGATAGGAAACAAAACGGGGATGCCTGCTTTCACCTCTCTTATTCAACATGTACTGGAAGTCCTAGCCACAGCAATCAGAGAAAAAGAAGACATAAAAGGCATCCAAATTGGAAAGGAATAAGTAAAACTACTAGAACTGATAAAAGATTTCAGTAAATTAGAGGATGCAACATCAATATCCAGAACTCAGCTGCATTTTTATATGCCAATAATGAACTATCAGAAAGGGAAATTAAGAAAACAATCCCATTCACAATTGCTTCAAAAATATTAAAATAGTTAGGAATATATTTAGCCAAAGATATAAAAGACCTGTATTTGGAACATTGTAAGACACTGAAGAATGAAACTGAAGAGGATATGAATAACTGAAAGCATACACCGTGTACACGGATAGGAAGAATTAACAGCATTAAAATGCCCACACTCCCCAAAGCACTCAATACATTCAATGTAATTCCTATCAAGCTACCAATGCTGTATTACACAGAACTAGAAAAAATATTCCAAACTTTATATGGAACCTCAAAACACCCCTAATATTAGCAGCTATCTTGAGAAAGAAGAACAAAATTAGAGAGGAATCACACCACCTAATATCAAATATGCTATAAGGCTATAGTAATCAAAACAGCATGGTACTGGCACATAAACAGATGCATAGATCAATGGAACATAATAGAGAGCCCAGAAATAAGCCTGCAATTTTATAATCAATAATATCTGACACAGGAAGCAAATACATACAATGGGCTAAAGATAGTTTAATCAATATATGGTTTTGGGAAAATTACACAAATACATGCAAAAAAATTAAACTAGACTTCCTTCTTATGCCACACACAAGAATAAATTCAAAATGGATTAAAGATTTAAATGTTAGATTTGAAATCATAAAAATACCACAAGAAAACATAGGCTGTAAAATATGAGACATTGCTCATAACAATGTTTTTATCTATATAGCTCCCCAGGCAAGGGAAACAAAAGAAAAGATAAACAAATGTGAAAACATCAAACTAGAAAGCTTCTGCACAGTGAAGGAAACCCATAACAAAATAAAAAGACAACCCATTGAATGGTAGAACATATTTGCTGATACATCTGATTAGGGGTCAACACCCAATATTTATAAAGAACTTATAAAACTCAATACCAAAAAGACAAACAATTCAACTTAAAAAAATGAGCAAAGGCTCTGAATAGACATTTCTCCAAAGAGGAAATACAGAGGGCCAGTAGACATATGAAAAGATGCTCGACATCACTTATCATCATATAATTGCAAATTAAAACCGCAGTGAGGTGTCACCTCACCCCGGTCAGAATGGCCGTCGTCAATACATCAACAAATAAGTGCTGGCCAGGATGTGGAGGAAGGGGAACTTGTGGAACGTTAATAAGAATGCACATTGGTCAAACCACTGTGGAAAACAGGATGGAGTTACCTCAAAAAATTAAAAAGGGAACTGCCTTATGACCCAGCAATCCCACTTCTGGGAATCTATCCAAAGAAATCTGGAAAACTAATTTAAAAGAACATAAGCACCCCTATGTTCATTACAGTGTTATTTACAGTAGCTAAGATTTGGCAGCAGCTCAAGTGTCCATCAGTAGATGAGTGGGTAAAACAGCAATGGTACATTTACACAGTGGAATATTACTTGGCCATAAAAAAGTTTACCCTTTGCCACAGCATGGGTGAACCTGGAGAACATTATGCTGAGTGAAATAAGCCAGTCAGAGAAAGACAAATACCATATGATCTCACCTATAAGAGGAACCTAATGAACAAACTGAACTAACAAGCAAAATAGAGGCAGGTGTATGTGGTAGGCTGATAGCTCTGTGGGGGGTGGGGGTGGATAGATTGACTAAAAAAAAAGGACACGTAGACACGGTGATTGTAGGGGGAAGGGGAGACCGGTGGAGGTGGAAGAGGGCATAGAGAGATAAATAGCAATGAAAAAACACTAAAATTCAACTATTAAATATATATATAAAATGTCTAGTAACTTAGTGTTTAAATTTTATACCATTATTTTGCATAATCTTAAGCATGCTTCTATTGCACTATATTATTAGCTATAAATTAGATACATAAAAATGTATTTAACCAATTTCCACTTTTCAGCTATTCAAAATGCTTCAATAATTTAAGGATATCCTTGTAGTTGACACTTTGCAAATATTCTTAATTAAAATTTAAGGATAAATTACTAGACATGAAATTATTTTTCAAAATGCATACAAAACAAAAATATTTTATAAAATGTTGTAAATTTTCTTCCAAATTTGCATATTAACTAATGTTCTGAGCTCTAGTTGACTGAACACACCTTACTGGCTTAATATGATTAACAGATTTTTAAAAATCAAAAGCTATATAGATCAATCAGTTCAAAAAGTTATCCTCCCTTTCTTTTTGGTTTGTACATATGTGTAAATCTGCAAATTATTTCATCTCTTTTATTGGCCATTTCTTATCTTCTGCGAATTTTCAAGTCATATCCTTTGCCCATTTTTATTGGTGTGTTTACTATTTTACTTAATAGCTTATGGCAATCTTAAGATCAACAAAAATATTTATTTATATAATGTACATAACAGTTTTCTAGGCTTTTTTGTTGAATTTAAATAAAAGTTCAAGCAGACTAAAAATTTATGGTTGTTCAAAATTAATTTTAGTTCAAATTAATATTTGAACTAAATATGTTAGTGGTTGATAAGATCATATCCGTTAGTTTTGCCTCGGTAAGACTATTTTGTATTTTTTGTTAAAAGTAAAAAACCTGTGTCTGACTAAAGATTCTGGTCATCAGTAGGGACGTGGAATACTAAAAGTGAGCCTACTGTGTGTGTGCCCTGGCAACTGTCTTCACTCATTACATTTTTGTCAAATGTAAGGAATCAAGTGAGGCATGTGCAGGGTACCTAAGTTTAATTTTGCTTTTTGAAATAACACATTTCTACAATTTTAAACAGCTGTTCCTATCTATGTATTTTTCTTATATTAGTAATTCTTATGAAATAAATAATAGACACTGTGAGGAGATTTAAAAAGAAAACAAAAACGTAATATTTGACAATAAAAAGGAATACATTTTCAAAATATTGCTTAAATAAATGCTAATTAATAAGGCATTAATTGCATTATGGTCAAATACTGGATTTATGCATGTTAAAATAAATATCTTGGCTGATTCCAACACAGAAAAATAAATAAATTTAAGCACTTCTCTTTCATTTGTTATAATCTGTATTCATGCAAAAGTAAAAAATGAATTTTTAGTAAAAGAAATTACTATCATCACCATCATTGTTTGTGGCAACAGTAGCCTAGGTTTTTTGACCCTATAATAATAATACTTGTTAAAGTAGCAAAATTTTTTATATTTTTGAAGCTATCTGAAACATTGCTATCTGTTAACCAGATGGTGAAAGTCTGAAACTGATTACAGTTAAGACTACCACGCCTGGCTATCAGATCAAGGCAATAAACTCTTTGATTTATAACGTTGCTCCTACTAAGCATTTGCTGTGATCAATTATACTCCAGGGTGAAGGTCCATCTGTCCAAAGGTGAAATTTAATATGGAAGAAAGAAACTCTGTTTGGAATTTACCTCTGGTGGAAAGTGACATGATCGAGCATTAGATGAACCTGTTTCACCTTCTAGATTCTTCTTTACTCAATGATTTATGGTTCAACATGAAAACTAATACTATACCTTTTTTTTGTCTTGTTGAGTAATTACAACAACCAATTTTCTTAACTGTAGAAAGACAATTTTATTTCACAGTCAAATAGCCAGATCATCAAACTTAGATCCTATCCTAGAAATTGTACAAGGAAAATCCATAATGTAAGGAAATGAGTCCACTAATATAGAGGAAAAAATAAAAATTATATATACCTCATTAAAAGGTAAATTAAATGCTTTTTAAAAGGAACAGTTATTCAGTACAAAGTATTATTCTAAAAACGCTACTACGTTCTGTCAGAAAGATCATTTAATTGTATATAAATGGGTGTGGAATAAATGTTTCAGGAATGAAGAAAAGCAAAACTGTAATTTCATATAATCCTCATGTATGAGACACCTTTAGGCACAGAAATTGGAAAAAAGGGATGACAGTGAATGTTAAATCACAATACTTTGATGGAGATGATTTGCATAAAGAAAAGAAGAGAGAAAAAAGTGAATCCTTTCACGTAGGCTTTTCTTCCTCAGGGGAAACCATATAGGCACTCACTCCAAAATGACATTAAGACATGTGCTTATTTGGTAGAATGTGCTGACTGTTGTGAGACGGAAGGGGAAGCAGTCCGACTGTGAGTTTCCTTTGGCTGAGGGTTCAGGACCAGGGAGGGATACAGGGCGTGCTGTGGATGGTCAGAGAAAAGGGGCATCTTGTCGCATCTGAAAATCTCATTATTTTTGTAATCCCATTAGAATGTAAGTAATCTATGCCTTAACTGAAAGTATTGCAGAAAATCTAGTAGATTTGCTTACCTTAAGTATACTTGTCTTACCTGTGAAAATAAGGAAAATGCCCAGAAACCCTCACTGATGGCTTCACTTCACTCTCCACTTCCCAGGACGCCTACACTTCTCTTCAATGACTCTCAATAATCTGACCTGACATCTCTTTTTCTGGGTGGTCCCGAGCCAGAGTTTATTAAAGATCATGATCAAGACTCCCTGGGGTCCACCCACTGACCCTTGATGGCAGTTGAACACCCAGACCCTACACATGACACACAGCTATCTTTTTAGTGATCCAGTAAACAATTGGCTCTTGTTTGTACGTGTGACTTTTCTTTCACCCATTTTATATAATTCATCCCTCTCAAGCGTCGTTAAATACTTATCATCTTTCATAGATAAAGTTCATTTTATTTCACCATAGGCATATTTGTTGTTATTGTTTAGAAGGTACACAGTTTAACCTGAATGGATCCTTAACCACCATGCTCAAAAAGCTTTGCTTTCTCCATGAAAAAATTCTCGGTCCATGCTGCTTTCTTATTTCACAAATTTAGAATGAGTTGGCCTCTAAAGAAAAGATTTAGATGCCAAAATATTGAGGGCAAGAATTAACACACGTTTTCTTATCAGTGAGGAAAGGCAGGGTGACACAGAAGATTCTGGCTACTTTAGAGGGAAAACAGAAAATAATTTATTTTTATTTTTATTTTTGAGTAGACAGTTCATGATCAGGTTTTAAACTTATTTTTATTTTTAATAAAAATTTTACTGCAGCTTTAGTGTATGTGCAGGTGAATACATTTTTCTCTTATCTACTAAAATAGGGGATAACTTGCTATATATTCTTATATCAGACCGATATAATATAATTTAATTATATTATAATTAGCTGATATCTATAAATCTGATATTATACTGGTAATTAACTAATATTATATCAAACTGATACGATCTAATTTATGATAAATTTAAAGATTTTCTCCAAATTTTTATGCCTCTTTTTTTTTTCTTCTTGCCGCTCTTGGATCAAGCATCCTGGATTAAGATAAAGGTCAGAATGGGTCTCCTTGACAGAATGACTAAAGCACAGGGTAGTCACAGATTTTATTCTTCAAACTGAGACATTCTGTACATGAAATGGGCCTCTGTTAAAAGGACCCTGGGGTAATGAACACACTCTAAGGCTGCCCACAGAACACATGAACATGGGCCCCCCTTCTCAACTGCCAATTACGTAGTGAAAAGTACATTTCTTTGGTTCCTGTGAAACCAAAGTACAACATATACAGGAATAAAAAACCCTGTATTTCTGATAGAATCCTATGCAACCACAGGCAAGAAAACAAAGAAAATCAAGAGAATTTGTCTAAAACCCTTTGACGATTTATTTTTATGAGCAATAGAATCATTACTTACTTATAACATAAGGACCTTTAGTGTTGAACTCTAATTCCTCAATGTTTTATATAGATAAATATTTATCATCTCAATATTTGCCCAATCAAATTTTTGAAGGCCAATTCTGAATGCCAACATTTACAACTAAATTGGTATCAAGAATTATTTTTAAAATATGCCTAATATTATATTTTGACAAGCCAAACACTGACAAATTACATAGAACATGCATCCGTATAATGTTCAAAACGTCCGCTCACAAGAAAAGCTCATGAATGGCAACGTGCAATTAGGTTATGGTGCGGCTCAGTTGCGATGTCATATATACATACTACATTCACCTATCTCCCAATACCGGTCTTGCTAACAGTGCACTTTAGAGGTTTCCTTGTTAAAGTAAATACAGGAATTTCGTACAGTTATAACCAAAGACAATTTTAGTGCAACACTTTAAATCTTTCTGTGAATTATAACATACCATATCCACAATCTGAACTTTTCATTCTAGAAAACCACCATAATCACCAAACATATGAGAATCAGTCTCTCCTTTCTGGATGACTTGATGACTAGGCGCTTTAATCAACTTTGGGCAACACAGTGTCCTGAAAATCCAGCTTGCATCGGGCTTCCGACATGGGTGGGGTCTTTGGAACATCTATTATTGTGGGGTCAATCCATGGCTTTCCCACCACCCACAATAGAGGCTGGCCAGAGGGCCCCTGGCCGGAAGGAATGTGTATTATTTTGGGAATGGATTTTAACTCCTTCCTTATCTCCGTTTGGGAGCAGCTTCTTGTCCCCGGATTGCTTCTTGACCTTTTCCTTCTGCAAGTACACACTGATGCAACGTAACCCCAGGCCACACGTAAGCTGTGCAATGCGGGCCTGAGCTGCCTTTGCCTGGGAATCCTGACCCCAAGCCTCGGACTGCAGGAGGTGTGTGATCTCTCCCACACTGCCCAGCACCATCAGTGCACCGCCCAGTCATGCAAGTAATAAATAGCAGGTCCGCATCTGCTGCTAGTCCTCCGGGGGGCTTTCTTGGACTATCACACACCCTTAAGCAGGTATTACAGTTATAATCTATACCACCATCTTAGGCATTAGGTTGTCTGCTTGAGCCACCTTAGACTTTAATTTTCAACTCCCTTAGCTGCCAAGGAACTGTGCTTTGGGTTATCTTGCCTTAAACTCAGTGCTTTATTCATTGGACATGACTGGTCGGAGACAAGGAGTAGTGGATATATTAAGCATATAAAATTCACAACAAAATCTTCCGCCCACAACCTAATGAGTTCCCGCCATACACTATTCTCTCCATTCTAGCATCTGAAGATCGCTATTTCTTCCTAAACATCTTCAAGTAATAAACCATGATAACGGAGGATGAGAGGATCTTACTGCCAATTTCACTTCAACTAGCAACTTCATCATTTTGAATGAGTCACTTATTGGTAGCAAGAGAGGTTCTGTTTTATTTAATAACAATTTCCATTATCACGGGAGGTACATACGGCACAAGTGTGAACTTACGCATGTCACTTAAGGGTCCCTAATGCCAAGATGCTACTGAGATGTTGGTGTTGGCACAGGGAAGAAACCTCCTGGATCAGAAAGCCTCAGATTCCTTGTGCTTCAGTCTTTTATTTTCAAAGCTTTTAACTCTATTCAGTAATAATTTAAACACATAGTTTATACCCTTAGTGGGAAATATTCACTGTGTTCTTGAGCCAAACTCAGCCTTAGTAATTTCAAATCCTACTCTAGAGAGAAAGCAGAATTTCTCACCTCCCAGTTTTTGATGAATAGTATCTCTGCCTCCAGTCTTTAGTGTCCTGGAAAGTCCATTTCCCAACAGAATTAACTTGGTTAAAGGCCTTCCAGATGAAACATTCGTGCATTCTTTTCCAGAAGCTATTATTAAAGTCAGTGGTAGCCCTGGCTGGTGTAGCTCAGTGGATTGAACATGGGCCTGCAAACTAAAGGATCACGGTTGATTCCCAATCAGAGCACATGCCTGGGTTGCAGGCCAGTTCCCAGCAGGGGATGCACAAGGGCAACCACACATTGATGTTTCTCTCCCTCTCTCCTTCCCTTCCCCTCTAAAGATAAAATAAATAAAATATTTTTTTAAAAAGCTTAAAAATAAAAAATAAATAAAGTCAGTGGCTCCCCAACCTTTTGGGCACCAGAGACAGGTTTTGTGGAAGACAATTTTTCCATGGACTGGGGTGGTGGGGAGAGGGGATGGCTTCAGGATGGTTTAAACATTTTACAGTGAAGCTCACCTCCTGCTGTGCAGTCCAGTTCCTAACAAGCCTGGAACTGTACCAGTTCACAGCCTGGAGGTTGGGGACCCCTGAAAGGTATTCCAGTGGCAGGGCTGCCAGATGAACATCTCTTGGAAATCTATCTTTGGTGAAAAGCGTCAGATAAATTATTATTCTTTTTTACTAATAGACCTTTACTTACTGGAGGACAGAGAAAACAAAAAAAAAGAATTTACTTCTTTGAATTTAATTCTAAATTGTAAGAACGGGCTAGAGAATGGTGTGGGTGTGATAGAAACCTTGGAGAAAAGTAATGGGTCATGTTAGTTTCCAAATAGCAAGAATGGAAATATTAGGCACATTTGGACTCCCTCGTGTCTTATACTTTAGTTCTGGGCATATAATTTAAAAGTTAAGAAGGATGACAGCTAATATAATATTAAATGTCAACTGTAACTGAAAAATTTTTAATTTTTTAATAAAAAGAATGAGATCTATAAGCTCAGACAAATAAGTCAAAAAAAAAAACTCCATATTCAAAAAAAAATAGTAAATTCTAAAATAAAATTACAAAGGAAACATGAGAGGAGATAAATAAATAGGCCAATATGTCTACACAGATGGTTGTTTTATGATCTTTTATTTTAAAACTATAATGATGATTGTAAAACTAAGAATAAAAGCAAAATAAAAAATGTATTACAAACCCTAAAAAAACAGATCAAGAACGCTAAAGCTCAGGCTTAAGAAAAACTATAAAGAAAAATGAAAAATGCTATTTTAGCTTCTCTTGGAGCAAGAAAACATACAAGTAAGAAATAAAACATGGTTTGGATAGTTGCAAATAAAAGGAAAGCAATATTGAAGAAATATCTGTTACGTATCCAATATTTACCAAAGAAACCATACATAATCATGACAGTTAAAAACAACATCTTGATACTTATATACAATGTAATACTACTTGGCCAATTAAAAAGATCAAAATCTTACCATTTGTGACAGCTTGGATGGACCTAGAGGGTATTATGCTAAGTGAAATAAGTCAGTCAGACCCAAACAAATACCGCATGATTTCACTTGTATGTAAACTCTAAAGAGCAATATAAATGAACAGACAAAACAGAAACAGAGTCATAGATACAGAGAACAAAGTAATGGTAGCCATAGGGGAGGTGGGTTTGGGGCTGGGTGAAAAGGATGAAGAGATTGAGAAGTGCAGACTGTTACAAAACAGTCATGGGGATGTAAAGGATAGCAGAGGAAATGCAGTCAGTAATATTGTGATAACTGTGTACGGTGTCACATGGGTGCTGGAAATGTCAGGGGATCACTGCGTAAAACATAGGCTCATCTAACCACTATGCTGTACCCTGAACCTGATAAAAATGATATCAAATGTAAACTGTAATTGAAAAAGTTTTAAATTAAATAATTATTTATGAGGTTTTTATCCACATCCAAAAAACCCCAACAAAATCCTGCTAAGACAGTATTCTTAGTCCCATTTCACAGAGAAGCAACAGAAGATCAGAGAAGTTGGGCGCTTTGCAGAGGTTCTATGAGCAGTAAATGAGTTGTTGGAATCAAATCGTCCCAACTCCAGAAATAACAGGGACACGTGGACTATCGACACCCATTATGTTTTCATTTTCCCCACCAATAGAAATGGTCTTTCAACTGAAACGAATAAAAAATTATAACGGAAAGAAAATGAAAATTAAAGTAATTAAGATCATGAAAACCTACTTTCTTTGGAATAATCAGTGGTGCAAATGGAATTAACATCCCAGGCTAAGAAAGAACATAGTGCTCTGTAAATACATCTACTGTAAAATTTATCATATTTGATTCCATTTTGAGGAGAGAAGCTTATTATTCACCACAGATTGTTATAGTTCATTATACAGCAAGTAACAAACCCGTACATTCATAGAGTTGTCAATTAACATGTGCGTCATAATGGAACCGTTGTAAGGAAATGAAGAATAACTGGACATGTGCTAGAAATCCCCAAAAAGAATATGTACTGATATTCAAAAACAAAGAGGAAGACGAACAACGTAACTACTTTTACTTGAGTACCTTCGATGTGTCAGTTGCAATGCAGTGCTTGGCACTCTACCTATGTTGTCTTATTTAAGCCATGCAATTACCTGCATGGAGGAGTTTTACGTATCAGGAAATCAAAGTTAAAACAATTTTTAGGTTGTCATACCCCGAATAGCTGGGATGTTCCAGAGGGGCTGGTTTTCACACCCTTGGCTATTATTGAAAGCACGTGCTGTAGTACTCACTTAACAGATGATGTTGGACCAGGTTTCTTAATTGACCTAAGCTTCACTTTTCTTTTTTGCAAGATAGGGATGACAAAACCGAACTCAGAAATGTGCCAATTATGTCAAGAATTCCCCAAATTACATGGCAATTAGTAAGGGCTCAATAATATAAATAGCGTTAACAATTCGTAATAATGAGAAAGATTGCCGTTAGGTAGGGTGCTAGCATGTACCATCAAGACATTAATAATGTGGTACTTTTCCACTCGGTTGTCTTCCCATTTATACCGAGTTTATTTCACAGGGGACATCTGAGAGAAGGGCCACCCCACCTCCATCCTAAACTGTCATCATATAGGGACCCAGTGAGGGTGAAAAAAGCATTAAAACACCAGGTGCTAAAACTTTTACTGTTAAGCAGGTACATCTACACCAGATGGTATTAAAAATTATAGATTGAGCAGGAACCTATGTGGGGTCATGGTGTCCCCGACCAGAACCTAAAGCAGGAATCTGGTGAGGACGGAGGTTGCTTCCTTGAGAAAGGGACATTCTTGTCAATATTAAGCTGCAGAGAGACTGACACTTCCTGCAGGTAGTTTTCCACCAAGTACCAGTGACCTGTCCCTCAGGCACAGCTGCAGGCCAATGACAGGCCCACGCTTATGGACCTCAGGTGTGACATTTTTTGGAATTTTATGGGATGATAGAGAAAAAGAATGAATATCTATTCCCATTTTCACTTATCGTTTGATTAATTGGGCCAAGGACTCACATCCAGGGTAAGTCTTTCTTGCTACAAAGAGAAAATAGCTTTCTGCTGCTCTTGCTGTAAATAACTGAACACAGGTCATTCATTTTTTAAGGATTTTATTTATTTATATTTTAGGGAGAGGGGAGGGGAGGGGAGGGAGAAAGAGAGAGAGAGAAACACTGATCAGTTGCCCCTCACAGGCACCGCAACACAGGACCAAAACTGCAACACAAGTATTTGTCGTGACTAGGACTTGAACCGGCAACCTTTCTCTTTATGGGATAACGCCCAACTAACTGAGCCGAATCAGCCAGGGCTGGATATGGATAATTTAAAATGAACGTGAATACTGTGCTTCTAAGGCCTTTGTGGCCATAGCTCAGAGGATGTCAGCAACACAGTATATCGCAGAAATCCACAGGTTACTTCGAGGTTTTTACAGAGGCACTTGACAGCAAACTAAAATTCCTTTAAAACATGATTGAGGTTCAGAATATATACAGTAAATATATACTGTGGGTTACCAGAGAAAAGAGAACTTAAGGATGACCCCAGCAATTCTGCCTAAGCGATTGGAAGGTCGAGGTTACTATCAACAGAGATCAGAAGACATCAGAAGGAACAAGGCTTTTCCGCCCCCTGAGGCAGGAGGGTGAGGAATGCAGGAAGGGGATGGCATAAGGATTTGAACCAGCTCAGTTTCAAATGTGGTTTACATATCCCATTGGTGCTACTGGGTAGGCAGTTGGAGACACAAATCTGGATTTCAGGAGAAAGGTCTGAGCGGAAGTTGTGAGCACAAAGATGGCAAATAAAGTCAAAAGATTAAATGAGATCTCCCAGGGAGCAGATGTAGGTGGAGGAGAGACCATAACCAAGGACTGAGCAGTGGATACTCAAAATTCAAAGTGTGGGCAGAAGAGAAGAAAGGAGGAACACAGAAAACTATGAAGGAGGGGTTAGTGGGGCAGGGGGGAAACCAAGACAAATGAAAGCATTTCAGAAAGAAGTGATGAACTATGTCAAGTGTCCCTGGTAATTAAAAGTGTCCCTGACAAATGAAAGTCAATAATATATATCAAAACTGATTTCACCATAGACGAATTGATAGAAACAAGAGTTAAGTTCCTACAACCGATTTCTACATATCAATTAGCCTACGGTAAACTTGGTTAAAAACTCAGTCCCAGGAAGCTGTTGAGCCAGTTAAGCGAGGACGGAGTACTTCCTGAGAGACTGCCAGGTCAGAACTAGGGAGGCCAGACTTCGATGTTCTTAGAAGACTCCAGGGGCAGAGCTGAGAAAGGCTCCAAAGAGGCCCAGAAAGCTCGACGGCACAACTCAGCGTGAGGAAATAAATATGCCTTTTGAAACCTGGCTTGTGAAAAGCGGGAGTGAGGAAGGAGCCAGCATACAAATTCCCTCACCTGTGCACACAGTTCTCTTTTCTGACTTCCAGTAGTTCACAGAAGCCTATCCTTTACACCAGCATGGATGGACCTGGAGAACAGTACGCTAAGTGAAATAAACCAGTCAGAGAAAGACAAGTGCCATATGATTTCACTTATATGTGAATCTAATGAACAAAATAAACTAACAAATGAAATAGAAGCAGACTCATATATAGAACAGACTGACAGCTGTTGGGGGGTGGGTGGGGTTGGGAGGCTGGGTGAAAAGGTGAAAGGACTAAGCACAAATACATACATACATACATACATACATACATAAAATAAGTAACTTAAACTTTAAAAAAGGGAAGCTTCAATATGACCATGTTATCCAACCACATGTAATTTCTGTTATACTAGTATTATTATAAACAAAATAATTGCTGATTTAAAGAAAGGTAACCCCTACACAGAAATCAGTTCAAGTTTCATGCAAAGGCTGGACAAGGTTAGTGATGCATGGACCCCCTTACCTGCTCCCTTCTTTCCCCCAGCACATCCCCCTCTTCCCTCACTCTTGCTGTCCTGACATTAAATCTTCCAGCAAAGCCTTAAACAGAAGCTTTGCCTTGGCCTGGTTTCTGTCAAAGGCAGGCTGTGTCAGCATTGCTCTGAGACTTCCAAGGATGGCCCAGCTAGTGACTAGGGGTGTACAACAAGCCCAGACCACTCCCAGCTTCCTTTGCCTGGGGTCCTGCAGCTGCACCCTCTGGGCTGATGTGTCATAACCAAGATGACAGGCTGTGTTTCTTTCTGAACAGGTCTTAAAATCAGCAGGAAACCGTCTTCGCAAACCCCATAGCATAAGCCATTTCTCTGCTCTCCACTTTTAACTACAACCTACAACTCTTACTCTATGTGAAATCTACTCTGTATCCTCAGCTGCCCAAAGTCAGTGGCCCTAGTTTAGGCATACAGGAATGTTTCAAAATGTCCAGAGCAGTCTACTGAATATAGCATGTGTGCACGTACTCAATAGGTCAAGCTGCTTCTCCCCCGAGAAAACTAAATTATTCGTTTTAATGAGATGACCTTTAAAATTTGGTACCCATTTAAGAAGACATGAAAGAGTTGAGACAAAAAAAGTAAGGTGAAAATAATGGACAATAAACATTATAAATCGTTTTTTTAAAAAAAAAACTCTGGTGCTGGAATATTTCATGAGAAAATTGGGAGCAAATACTGGAAACTAAATCCTCTGAGCAAGATGTTTAATTAAAAGGCAGAACTGGTTAAAATAACTAAAATAACTATAACTCATAACATAGCTCCACTCGTTAAACTTTATTTTTGCAATTATAGTTAACTTACATTAGATGATACAGGAGGGTCCAGATTTAGGGAGAAGGAAAAGCAACAGGACTCTCAACCTACATTCACATCATTGCTCATTGGCAGCATCTGTTCTTGGACAAGAAGACTTTAAGAAATGCACTACGTGCAATTAGAACACACTTCAGTAGTGCAGGATTGAATTTTGTGTGTGTGTGTGTCAGAGAGATAAATGGCTTTTTTCCAATTATTGGTTGTACAGATAACAGAAAAATACCACAGAGAAATAAAAAGCGTCACAGTTTTAACAGGGTGTTGTTTTTATAATTCAGTCTAATAATTATCTTAATAATAAGAGTACCCATCACAACAGCAATAAATGCTATCACTTTTAGAGCATAAATACATGCCTACCATTAACCTAGGCATGTTTGCACACATAAAACTCAAAGCAAAGATACAAAGCAGGGATTATTGCTTTCTCCCTTTGATAGATAAGGAAACCGAGACCCAAATAAATTAAGAGATTTGATCAAGTTTATGCAGCTAGTGAGTGACAGAGCCGGACACATTAGGTACTCTGGTTGTGCCCTCACTGTTCATCATTAGCTTAAAATTTTTCTGTCTTAATAAGTTATATGAAGTGGACAGAAATTTTGAAATCTCATACAAAAAGGAATAGAAAATCTGAATACCCCTATGTCTATTAAAAAATTAAATTGGTTGTCTCAAACCTCCCAATCATATATAATAGTAAGATACCGATTCTGTTTTCTCTGAAATCATGAGTAAATGAAGGATGCCCACTTTCACCACTTTGGTTCAACATTGTCAGGAGGGTACCAGCCATGGTAACTAGTCACTAACAACCACAAAAAAAAAAAGACAGAAGTATCAGATAAACATAAAACTGTTCTCTTTGCAGATGATATGATTGTTTTTTAGAATATCGAAGAATCTAGAAAACTACTATTAGAACTAATTATGTTGTATCAAGGTTGTAGGGTATAATGTTAATGTGAAAGTCAATTGGATCCTCACATAATAGTGGCAAAAACTGAAAAATATAATGTCTAAGCGTGCATTTATCATAGTATCAAAAACTTAAAATACCTATGAATAAATGTTACAGAACATTCAAAACTTTTACACTAAAACTACAAACACTGTTGATTGAAACTAAAGAAGATTCAAGTGAATGGACAGAGATAACATGTTAACGGACTGAAAACTCAATATTGTTAAGATTATAACTATCTCCCCAGATTAAATGCAATTCAATTTTGTTCCAATTTGACAAACTGATTCTAAAACTCATATGTAAATTCAAACTAGAATAATCAAAGCAATTATAAAAATTGGCTTTATTATAAAGCTATAGCAATCAAGAGAGTTTGTTACTATGAAAGGGTAAGTGTATAAATCAATGTAACAGAATAAATAGTCTATAGATATTCTAGAAGTACATCCACACGTATATGTTCAAATGACTTCTAACAGAGGTGCTAAGACAATTCAGTAGAAAAAGGGAAATCCTTTAATATATGGTGCTACATCAACAGCATGTCTGTATAAGAAGAAAATAAACATAACACCTTACCTCACACATATACGAGGTCTGTCTGGAAAAAAAATCCAGCCATTGTTAATATAACGAGAATGGTTTATGCAGCATTGATGTAACCTGGCAGCCAAGGAGAGTGGACTGGAATGCATATGTGTGAACAATGACAACTTCACTGTACCAGTTGGTGGGGGTTGTAGACGCCATTGAGTGAGCACATGTACTGCGTGGCTGTCGCATTCAAAATAACTGAGCAACTAGAGAAACAAATCTGCATCAAATTTGGTGTTAAGCTCAAATATCCCTCCTCAGAAACTATTTGGATGACTCAGAAGGCCACAGCTCCACACAACTGGTGATGGCAGCTTCGTCATGACAACATGTCCAGGCATGCATCATGTCTCACGCAGGATTTTTTGGCAGAACATCCAATCACCCAGGTGACTCAGGCCTTCTACAGCCCAGATTTGGCACCCTGTGACTTCTGGCTTTTCTCCAACTAAAATCACTTCTAAGAGGGAAGAGATTTCAGACTATCAGTGAAATTCAGGAAAATACAGTGGGACAGCTGATGGAAATTGGGAGAACTGTGTGAGTGTGAGGCTCCAAGGTGCCTACTTTGAAGGGGACTGAGGCATCATTGTCCTATGTACAATGTTTCTTGTATCCTGTGTCTTCAATAAATGTCTCTATTTTTCATATTACATGGTTGGATATCTTCTGGATGGACCTCATACAAACAAGAAGTCATGTCTCTAAAGTTAAAATATAAAATTATAAAGCTAAAAGAAAAAAGAAGTAAATATTTTCAATTTGGGGATAGTCAAAATTTTCTCATCTAAAAAACAAAAAATATATACCATATGAAAGAAAAAGAGCTAAGGAATTGATTTTCTCCTAATTAAAATACTTTTGCTCCAGAAAGAACACCACAAGCTGGTAGAGAGTATCTTCAAAACATATATCAGACAAAGGGCTTTTATCCAGAAATATAAAGAACTCTTACAGCTCAATTAAAAAGACAATCATCATATGGTCTCCCCTTTAACTGGAACCTAATCAACAAAACAAACAAGCAAAATATAACCAAAGACACTGAAATAGAGAACAGGCTGACAGTGACCAGAGGGGAGGGGGAGGGAATTTCAGGGGAAAAGGGGAAGGGTTTAGAGCAACAAGTATAAAAGACACATGGACAAAAATTAGGGGGTGGAAATGGGAAGGAGGTGGGGAAGGGCTGGGGCGTTGGGCTGGGATGGGAGTAAAAGACAGAAAACTGTACAAGAACAACAATTAAAATAAAATAAAATTTAAAAAAAAGGCAATCCAGTATTTAAAATATGGGAGAAGATTTGAATAAGCATTTACAAAGAATATATAAAAATGACTAGTAAGCATATAAAAAGTCATCAGGCATATGCAAAATTAAAAATACAATGAAATTCCACCATGTAGCTATTATATTTGTTAAAATAATTCATACTACTAATAATAATAATATATTCTGATAATAATGAGTGTTAACAAGGATTCAGGGCAACTGTCATGCTCATAGATCACCAGCTGGAATGCAAAATGGTACAACCACCTTGAATAACAGTTCAACAGTTTCTTTTAAAGTTAAACATATATTTATCCTATGACTCTATCATCGTGCTCCTAAGTATTTACCTAAGAGAAATGAAAGTATATGTATCAACAAAGACTTGTATAAAACTGTTCATAGCAGCCTTATGTACAATATTTGTAAGAGCCTCAAACTAAAAACAAACCAAATATCCATTAACAAGTGAATGGAGAGACAAACTGTGGGAGAGTCACACAATGGAATACTATGCAGCAATAAAAAGGAAACAAGAAATTATTAATACATGGATAAATCTCAGAATCATTTTAATAAGTCAAAGAAGCCAGGCAAAAGAAAATTAAATATTGTATGATGTCACCTATATGAAATTCCTGAAAAGAAGCTAATCTATGGTGACAAGAAGTAGATCACTGGTTGTCAGCGGATGGTGATAGAGGAATGAACGGCTTACGAAAGTGGACTAGGAAACCTTTGAAGGTGACAGAAGACTTCATCAATCCTCTTGGTTATAATGTTTCACAGTCACACACATATATCAAAACTTAGCAAGTTGTGTGCTTTGAATATAGGTAGTATACTATACTTTAATTATATATCAATAAAATTATCAAAAGCAAATAAGAGGGAGAGGGAAATTATTCCTTTCGGTATGAAATCGTCACAGAGCAATATTTATTCCATTGCCTTCCAGAAATCTGCAAAGCTCAGAATGGCATAACAATTTGCAACTCTAAACAGTTTCTGGGCAGAAAGCACATTCCTTCAGTCAGCAGCGGTGGCCAAAAGGGTATGAACACCTCTTTGTTTCGCTTTGCCTGTCAGTACTGTGCACAACACTGTACAGGTATGACATAGAGGTACTGTGGGATTGGTTCCAGACCGCCACAATGAAGCGAGCATCCCAATAAAGCCAATTGTAATCTTTTGCTGCTGGAAGGTCTTGCCTTAAATTTGTGAAAAACACAATTTGTGAGGAGCGATAAAGCAAAGTGCAATAAAACGAGATACGTCTGTACCCAGAAATGCATTATTTTCTTCTTTAATGTCTGCAGACACAAAGGTTCTAAGACCTGCAAACATACTGGCCTGCGTGAGAGAAAGTGATTAACAAAATTGCCACCAAAGTTATTTAGACTTGTGCTTTACAATTACCAACTTTTTGCACATACTATACTCAAAATTAGCAATATATCCATTTTCTCTAACAGATAAATGATTCGGGGCTATTATCAGCAGACTTTCTTCAATTCGCTTTTCCTGTTTTTCTGTAGCTCTTTTAGCCTGAGGCTCCCCTGTGTTCCTCGCTCCACTGAAGTTGGGTTCACTTTGAAGAACTGGTGCTGAAAGCCAGTAAGTTATGATGTGAACTGAGTATCTAGTGTCAACTGAGTTCCTTGAAGCTTCACTCAATTAGCACAGATTTGGGGTAGTGGGAACATTTCTCTTGAACAACTAATCCAAACTGTATAAAAACTGAATAGATCATGTGTCTATAAGATTACCACTTCCCGTAAAACAAAGTTAGTTAAATTAATTGATTAATTGCTTGGCATGAAAGCATAAAAGTCACTTCTGCTTTTATTTTCTTTAATTTGGAAACAAACAGAAGGTTTTCATACTTAATGTTTATTCTCTGGCAGCTTTCCTAAGTGCCAAAACATAGTTGCATTTAAAGTGCCAAAGATTTCCTGGCAGTAGATGTCACCTCCTTCCAGTAAAGGTCTTATATAACTTGGTTTTTCAAATGATTACACATCATGGGAGAAAACTGACTTTAGAGCTAAAAATGACCCAGACAGCACCTGATCCGGCTGGTTCCAGGGGAGTAAGCAGTAGCCCAGGTAACTGGCAAATTATCCAAATTGACAGAGACACTTATTTGATTCTTCTCTTTATTCAATTTGCCATGTGTTACTTTACTATTTATCTAATTATTAATTAAATTAATACCTCAAAAGAGCATAGCGAGAAACTTATTTTAGGATGTGATACTTGTATTTTGTCCCAAGGAATAGAGACATATGATGACACAGAACTGTCACCAAAAAGGACTCAGGATTTTAGTATCTTTAGCTTTCTGAAATCAATCAAGATCAGTTCCCATATACATTACCTATTCCCCATTTCCTTGTTCAAAAATCCATAAAACACTAAGTATAAGCCAAGATCACTTCCTCTACAATGTGACAGGATAATTTAAGTTTTGGAAAGCTTGTAGTCACTTTTGTTTAGGAAATAAATTGCAGGTGTGGCAAGAGTAGAAATAAGGAAGTAAGGTATCTACTACCTTAATGATGGCAAAGAAGTGGACATAGCTATATAGTATTTTGAATGTGAAGTTGATAGACTGGTAATAGGTGGTAAAGTAAAGGGAGAAATTATGAATGGATTCTAGGTTTGAATTCTGGATGGCTGACTGAATGATGGAGTCATTTAATGAAATGGAGAATATTAGGGAAGGGAAAATAATCAGATTTGGAAGATGTCAATATGAGGAATTAAAAATTAATTATAGAGAATTAAAGAATTTTATTTTGGAACATAAATTTAAGATACAAATTGAATGAAAATAAGCCAAGCAGGTAGAAAATGCCAATGTTAAAAATGAAAATGTGAATATAATCAATATATAAATACTATTTTAACCATGGGACTAGAGGAAATCACTTGTGAAGAGAATATAGATAAAATCATGACATTGACATTTAGACTTTGGGTGGAAAAAGGATCAACCTTCTTGGTCTCCCTCCTGAGACCTCTTGGTAGGAGCAGTAGGCAAGGCAAGGGAAAAATTGGGGGGATTTTCTGTCACAGAAACAATAGGAAAATGAATCTCCAAGCCACAATGAAATACCACTTCACACCCACTAGGATGACTATGAGCAAAATGAGAGAAAATAAGTGTTAATAATAAATGTGGAGAAGCTGAAACCTTCATAAATTGCTTGTGAGAATGTAAAATGGTGCAGCCACTTAGGAAAACAGTCCGGCAGATTCTGAAAATGCTAAACATAGAGTTACCACATGACTAAGCAATTCCACTCTTATGTACCCTACAAAAACGAAAACATATGCCATATGAAACTTGTACATAAATGTTCATAGCAGTGTTGCTTATAATAGCCCCAAACCGGAAACAACCCGATGTCCATCAATTGTTGAATGAATTATAAATGTGTTATACCTATACAATGGAATACCATACATCAATAACAATGAATGAAATACTGATGCATCTTATAACATAAATGAACCTTGAAAACATTATACTAAGTGAAAGAAAACAAACACAAAAAACTACAAATTGTATGATTCTATTTATACATAATATGAAGAATAAACCAGCCCTGGCTAGTGTAGCTCAGTGGATTGAGTGAGGGCCTGCGAATCAAAGGACCGCGGTTCAATT
>PVKU01000623.1:321903-434809 GCA_004027475.1 Anoura caudifer
GGGGGGGGGGGGGGGGGGGGGGGGGGGGGGGGGGGGGGGGGGGGGAGAAGGGAGGTGAAGAATGGAAAGTGACCGGGGATGGGGTTTGTTTCAGGGGTTACAAACTGTTCTAAAATTGTGGTGATATTCACACAACTCTGTGGAAATTGTAAATGCTATTGCACTGTATATTTTAAATGGGTGAATTGTATGATGTATGGGTTATAACTTAATAAACGGAAGTTTTAAAAAAGATAGTGTTTCGTGAAGGCAGTGTCCGACTGTGCTGAATATTACCCAAAATGACAAAACGGCCATTGTCTTCAGCATAAACGTCAGTTGGGACTTTGATGAAGGAGTTGATTCTGAGAGGCCAACGGATTGAAGAGAAAATGTAGAATAATTGGAAACAGCGAACTTTGGCAACACTTTAAAGTATTTTACCATGGAAGGGCTCAGAGAAATCAAGTCATGTATAAAAGTCAGAGTGTAGTTGCTGTCTTCAAGAGTGAGATATTAAGCACATGTCAATGTCAGTAAAGAAAAATAAATAAATTTATTTAAATTTATTTAAAATAAATTTAAAATCAAGCAGGTAGTAGTAGTTGCAGAGATACCAGAGTGGCTAAGAGGGCACTGAATAGTGAAGGCAGTGGGAAAGGTAGGGGTTGCCATTAATAAAAGCAACGACTTCTTTCATTTGACTAGAAGAGAAGCAAAAAAAAATAGATTCAGATTCAGATTGATTGGTAGATTCGCTGATGGAAAGATGAGACATTTTCTCACTGGTATCTTCTTATTATATTTAATTATATTGTTTAAATATGTTGTTAAATTTATATTTAAATTGTATTGTTTCTAATATAAATATTAGGCTGGGGGACTAATGAAAGGACGGAGGAGGGAAAAGGGTTTCAGAGTGAGAAAGTATAAATATGTAAAATATTCTTTGTAGAGAATTACAAAAATCAATAAATGTACCTCATAGAATTTTCAGATAAAGAACTTAAACTGTTACTGTTAGCACAGATGTAAAAATTAGGTCAATAATGTTTAACTGCTGTAGTGTTGGTAGATAATAAATAATTGGCTTCAAATATATTTGGGATTTTTTTTACATGATTTCACAATGGAGGAAGCAAAGAGCAAGTAAACATCTCCTACTTAGTAACGATAGCTTTGGACCATGGCAGATAAGGAGGAAAAGGAAGACATGAGATGCATTGTAGTGAAAAGCTACCGAGTTGGTAGACACCTCACTGAGGAAATAAAAATAAGAAAATTGGCATAAAGTTACTTGAGAAAATGAGTTGTAAATGTATTAGGTCATATATTCAAAGACTAGTATGTTTTAAAGAAGATATCTGAGGCCCTGGGGTATTCGAGGTGTAAATCTAGGGTATCACCATGAAGGTATGTGACAGGTAGAGTGGGTAAAGTTGGCCACGTGTAGAGATCAAGAATGGAAAGGCCAAGGTGATGGGTAAGTCATCTACATAAAGACTGAAATCACAAAAATTGATGTAAAAAAGAGTGCAGGAAAAGACTAAGTCAGTCTATTACCTCAAATCATCAGGTAACAGAGAGTGAGCTGAAGGTGGGTAGATGGTAGCAATAAGGAAATAGATCGGGTGATATAATGTGATTATCTGTGCTACAAATAATCTGCATCTTATGGAAATGAAGGGAGGAGAGATTGTCTAGAAATGGCAATAAAAAGCATCGGAAATTCCTGTTTTCTCTCTAGGGCCCGAGGCAGCAGTCCTCAACTTTTCGGCACCAGGGACCAGTTTCTGTCCAGGTTTCCCATCATCGTTGATTGAATAAACTATTTTTGGCCCATTGCACGTGCTTGCTACCTCTGTCAAATATTTACTATAAAGGTGTAGGTTTATTTCTAGGCTCTCTGTTCTGTTCCATTAATCTACGTGTGTGTGTGTGTGTGTTTTTTTTTTTTTTGCCAGTACCATGCTGGTTTTTTTCACTATGATCTTATAATATAGTTTGACATTAGGTTGCATGATTCCTCCAACTTTGTTCTTCTTTCTCAGGATTGTGGTTACTATGCAGGACATTTTGAGGTTTCATATAAATTTTTTAAATACTTGTTCAGATTCCATGAAATATGTCTTTGGAATCTTGACAGGATTGCGTTAAATCTATGGATTGCTTTGGCAGTACGGACATTTTAATGATGTTAATTCTTCCTATCCATGAACATAATATATGCTTCCACTTATGTGTATCTTCTTCATTTTCCTTCTTCAGTGTCTTATAACTATCTGAGTGCAGGTCTTTTATATTCTCAGCTACATTTATTCTTAAGTATTTTTATTCTTTTTGAAGCAACTATAAGTGAAATTGTTTTCTTAATTTCCCTTGCTATTAGTTCATTACTGGCATATAAAAATGCAACTGATTTCTGGATATTAATTTTGTATCCTGCTACTTTGCTGAATTCATTTATCCTTTCCATTTGGATGCCTTTTATATCTTCTTGTATGGTGGTGGCCTTGGCTAGGACTTCCAGTGCCGTGCGGAATAAGAGAGGTGAAAGAGGACATCCCTGTCTTGCTCCTGATCTTAAGGACACCTGTAGTTTTCTGCCCACTGAGTATGATGCTGACAGTTAGTCATACATGGCCTTTACTATGTTTAGGTGTGTTCCCTCTATCCCCACTTCGCTAAAAGATTTTATCATATACATATGCTAGATTTTATCAATTGCATTTTCTGCATCTATAATGTGATCATGTGTTTTTTATCTTTCATTTTCTTCATATGGTGTAATGCATTTATTGATTCATAAATGTACTAACCTTGCATTCCAGGAATAAATCCCATTTGATAATGGTGCATGAAATTTTTTTAAAGATTTCATTTATTTATTTTTAGAGAGAGGGGAAGGAAGGGAGAAAGAGAGGGAGAGAAACAGCAGTGTGTGATTACCTCTTGTGTGCCGCCTACTGTGCACCTGGCCCGCAAGCCGGGCGTGTGCCCCAGCTGGGAATCAAACCAGCGACCCTTTGGCTTCCAGCCGCATGCAGTCCACTGAGCTACCCCCACAAGGAGGGGTGGGGGATGATGGCGGTGACATTTTTTTATGCCTTGCTATATTCAGTTTGCTAATATTTTGTTGAGGATTTTAGCATGTATGTTCATTAGGGATATCAGCCTATAATTTTCTCTTTTTTTTGTAGTATCTTTATCTGGTTTTGAAGTTCGGATAATTGTGGCCTCAGAAAACGACCTTGGGAGCTTGCTCTCCTCTTGAATTTTCTGAAATAGTTTGAGGACAGGTATTAGTCCTTCTCAGTATGTTTGGTAAAATTCAGCTGTGAAGCCATCCGGTCCAGGGCTTTTGTTTGTTGGGAGTTTTTTTATTGCCACCTGAAATTTACTAGTTGTAATCTGTCTATTCAGATTCTCTAAGTCGTCCTGATTTAGCTTTGGAAGATTATCCATTTCCAGGAATTAATGGGTTTTGTCCAGGTTGTCTAGTTTGTTGGCATGTAGCTGTTCATGGTATTTTCTTACAATCCTTTGTGTTTCTTTGGTGTCAGTTGCTATTTCTCCTCTTTCATTTCTGATTTTACTTATTTGAGTCCTCTCTCTTTTTTTCTTGATGGGTCTGGTTAAATGTTTGTCAGTCATTCTTATCTTTTCAAAGAACCAGCTCTCAGATTCATCGATCTTCTTTATCATTTTTTAGATACTACTTTGTTTATTTCTGCTCTGCTCTGATTTCTGATTGGTCCTTTTCTTATGGTTTCTATGTCTTTTTTCCATGCCGTTGAGTATCTTTATAATCATTACTCTAACCTCTTTATCTGATGAATTCCCTGCCTCCACTTCCTCTAGTACTTCTTCTGGAAAGTTCCCTTGTTCTTTATTTGGGGCCTGTTTCTTTGTCTTTCCATTTTGGCTGCCTGTTTGTGTTTGTCACTGTGTAGTAGGTAGACCTGCAAGTCTCCCGTGTATGGCTAAGTCAAACCCTGACTGTTGTTGGCCCTGGGCAACCTGTTTGGAGCTATTAGTGAGCCAGGCAGTTTAACCCCCTCTGCTGGTCCTGTTCATGTCCAGAAAGAATCAGGCTCCACGCCAGGCCAGCTTTTACCAGCACCGGGCCCAGTTACAGGGTCAGTTACAGTCTTAGAGCTCTGCCTCTGCCTGTCGTCTTTCTGGGAGGCTGAACAAGTGAACGTCTTCCAACTTCACTCCTCAGCCGCACAGTTTAAGCACCACGAGATGGGGCAGAGAAATCCCTGCGGGCAGAACTATTGCTTCCTCTCAGGCTGATGCCACGTGGAGGGGGGTGCTCGGCCTGAGAAAGACGGCCCCTGCCATGTGGAGAATAGCTCACCACAGGGACCCTGGCAGCCTCCCTTCCGTTCTCTGCTCAGAGCCCCCTGCCCAAGATTCCCCTCACACATGTCTAGGCCACTCTGCCCTCTCACTGCCAGAGCCCAGGGTGAGTGGCTGCAAATGGGAGTTTGTGCTTGGCCTTCAAAGAGGCTTCCTTGACTCCAGCGGTGTATCCCTGGCAAACGGAAGTCCCTCTGATTTTCACAACCATATGTTATTTGGGCACCTTTTCTGGTTCCGGTTCTGTAGGCTGAGGAACCCAGTTTGGGGTTTATAACCCACAGTTCTCAGAGGGAACCTCCCTGACCACAGAGTAATCCCTCCAAGACTTCAGCCACTGCGCAGGGGAGCCCAGCCAGGCCTCTCACACCTCCTGGGCACTGCCTACCAGTCTCTTTGAGGTGATGTGGCTTTTTCCATCTGTCCATGGTTACAAGGCTTCTGTCCATCTAGTGTTCATTTGGTTATTCGGGATGATTTTTCTGTAATGTACTTGTAATTCCTGTTCAGTTCTGGGGGGAGGTTAGTGTAGCTTCCACTTACTCTCCCACCATCTTGGGTCTGTCAAAATAATTGGAGTTTTATTAGTTATGCATCTTATCCGAAATAATTGCAATTAAAGCCATTCAGTTCAACACATATTTATCAGAATCTCTTTTATACCAGGCACATAAGTTAGTCCAACACTGTCGAACCTTTCAGAAGATTTAGATCTTTGACTCTGGTTTACATAAAAGCCAGAAATAAAATCAATGTTGCTTCAACTTTCTCATGTAACTTCCCTAAGTCTTAGCTGTTATTTATTTTCTAGACTTCTCTTCCAATAGAGATCAAGATACAGGAGGTTCTTATACATTCAAGGTGCTGACATTCTAGTTGAGGAAAAAGTAATTAATAAGTAAACAATTTTTTCTGACTATGATGTGTATCAGGAAAGAAACAAAGTTCTGGGGATAACCATTGCAGATCCCCAAATGAAAGGGCCAAGAAACTATCCTTGAAATAAATACTATCTCATCTTGTAACAGGGTGCAGCCAGGGGACCCCTCGAGAGGGATTTGTGATGGTGTCCAGAACTCAGGGTGTCCAGGAAATATTAAAAATATAGGATGTCTTCACCCCCACAAGTCTGAACTGGGGCATGGGACACATGGAGCAGGGCCACTGAGTTATTTGCATATCAACAGTTTTGCAAATAACCTCTAGAATGGCCGTTTAACATATCTATAACTTTTGACTGGTTTCATGGGTACCTTAAATGGCTGTGGCTATGTTTTGAGCCTGGGAGATGGGAGTGACTTCTACCCAGGATGCAAATGCCCCTGGTTACAGCACCTGTGTGAGAGCTTGCAGATAAGTTGCTTCCACCCCGGGGGCCATGCCTGCTGGGACTCACTATGGCAGCCCAGAAAAGCTGGAAAAATAGGGAGTGCTGGCAGGTGTAGCGGATTGTGGGAGGAGATGGAAATGGGGATGCAGAGGAGGACTGGCGCGGGGATTTTACATCCAGGTGCGGCAGCCGTGCAGGGGATAACCATGCAGCTTTGGGCTCCCTTTGCCGCACAGCTTAGGAAGCGGGAAAGCGAGAGTAGCAGCAATGCGGAGTTCTCTCTTAGCAGTTTGGAAGAATGCAGGAGAGACACTGTGGGAAGGAAAGGGGTGAAAGGACCCTTGCTGGTGGGCCAGGAGAAAGTGCCTCGTGGGTTTGGATTAAGAACTGGAGATCCTGGCAACACAGCAAATGGGTCTGGGAACTGTGGGAGGCCTGCCGGCTGAGCATAGATTACTGGGTAGAATCGGGGGCTACCTGAGCCACAGACTTCTATTTCTTTTCCTGAGATATGGTACCCCAGACTGGGCAAAGGGGGGAAGGAAGGACTGTGAGTGTTTGTGGGAGTTTTTAATGAAGACCTTAAGTCATACTCTTAAGTCTGTATAACTTTTGAATAAATAATTCCTTTCCTTTTCACCAGTCTCTGACATTGAGAGCTATAATTCCCTGGTGGCGAACAAGGCGAACCTAGTACAGGGGGACCCCAAGAGAAGGGGAGTCCATTCAGTAACAGTACATCATCCCCTGCTTGGGTCCGTTTGGTAACAACTAGCCATTTGAATGAGGCATGAAACATTCTGGGAAAGAGTGGTCTGTGCAAGGGATGAGCAAATGGCCAAGTTTAGAGCCAGGAATGAGGTGGGCATAGGACAGCAAGGTGGCTAATTGTCAGACAGTGCAATAAGAGATACGTACTAGAAAACAAAGGCAGGGAGTTTGATGTGGACCCCGTCACAGAGCATTGAGGACAATTATTAAGGAATTTTGTGTTTGTTCAATTTGCAATGTGAAGCTATTGTGTGTGTTTTAAGCAGCTGAAGGTAGACCATGTGGTAATCCATTGCAGTATCCTAAGTAAGACGTGACAGCTTAGATTAGCCTAGTAATGGACAGAGTATGAGGAGAAGCAGACCCAAGGTAAGTATGTGGAAATTGGTACCGATAGGGTTTTCTTATTGACTAGAAGTGGGGTAAGAGATGGGATGAGAGCACTAAGTGTGGCTTAAGGTGTTCAGTGTGATAAAATAGATTTTTAAAAGAGATTGTGATTAAAAAATTTTTATCTCAAAAGTAGATATTTACCGTTGAGAGAAATTGGGTCCCCATCAGCCAGTAGTTGAGTTATTTGGGAACTATAATTAAGTCTGTACACATTTCTGAACACTTAAATTGTCAGATTAAGTACTATGTTAGGCATTCATAGGCAGAGATAAGCCTAGCCTAGCTAACCTCAATTCATATGTAATTCCAAAGTTAGTCCTAGACTGTCATATCTTTCATAAGATTGAGATCTTTAGCTCTGGTTTATATAGTAGCTAAAAATAGCTCTGGCTGGGTGGCTCAGTTAGTTGGAGCATCGTCCCATACACCAAAATGTTGTGGGTTTGATCCCCAGTCAGGGCACATACCTAGGTGGCAGGTTCAATCCCCAGTCAGAGCTCTTACAGGAGGCAACTGATCAATGTTTCTCACATCTATCTCTCTCTCTCTCCTCCTTTTTTCCCTCTCCCTCTTCTTCTCTCTCTTTCTCTCCTTCTCAAATCAATAAACATAACCTCAAGTCAGGATTTTTTAAAAACCCAGAAATAAAGTTCATGTTCTTTCAACTTTCGCACGTAAGTTCTCTAAGTCTGAGCTGACACTTATTTCTGGAATTCTCTTGCAATAGCAAGGACACAGAGAGTTATTTAGCTCTAAACAGAAATCCAACATGAGCATATCTATGAACGGTTCTTTTTATAGTTTATTGCTATAAATTACTGGTTTGCAAACTCTAAAGTCTAGCCCCAAACCTGGTAGGAAGGAATGGAAATAGGGAATTACCTGTACTCTGTTCTGTCTCTCTCCATGACTGCTGTCCCTCAGCATCAGGTGGGAGGATGATGCTGTCTGTGTATAACACTCTGTAGAGGTGGGGAAGCAAGTGATGCAGATGCAGAGAACAGCAACCTCAAACAATGCACACCCCAGTGGCACAACAGAACTGTGTTCCCGAAAACATTCCAAAAACTGGCTTCACATCTTCCTTTACTTACAGAAAAGGGGAAGTTGCTGCCCCCAAATTCCCCACTGAAGTTGCAAATTACTGCCCCTTTTCGTTAAATCCAACCTAGAGACATGGTCTGGTTAGCTCTCTACGTGTTTCCTTAAATGACGTTTGAATCAGTTGCCAGCATATGACAATGAAAAGATTTTACCCCTTTGTTTTTAAATTCAAAAAGATCTGACAACATGGGAGACAAGATCTGGATGACTGGAGCTGATTAAATGCCGTGTCTTTAAATTCAGCAGCTTGCCCCATTCCCGGACACTCACGGTTGTCTCCCAATTATTTTGACCCAGTATCAGTTTGAACTTGTTCAAGTGGAGGCTGTTCCACTCATCTGTTCTTTTCTTGGCTCCGCAATTCTCCCCTCGTAATCCACGCTCCACACAGCAGCATCATTTGGAATAATCAAAGCTTAAATCAGATTATATCACTCATCTGTTTCCAAGTGTCCCTAGTGACTTCACATTCTTCTTAGAACACAACTGAAACTAATTCAGATTCCACTTGGTTTTTAGAGCCATGAATATTCTATCAATATATAAAACTGGTGGAAATGTAGTATTCATTTTTAGTAAATGGTACTTTTTGAACCTAACCTACAATAGTTACTGTGAAATTTACTTCTAATATCTCCTTTTTTTGGTAATGTAAAAAAGGGATTTTTGTTTGGCTTTAAAGTATAATCTAGAATATATAATGGGGTCATTAGAAAAATTACTATAGTCATTCAAAAAAGGTTTTAACAAGAAAAAAGTTTTTCATATGGGAAATAGTGGGTTCTTGGAATGGAAATTACCTAAATTTCAAAGAAATTAAAATCCATCATTTATTGTTATGTTGTTTTTAAAATAGTCTCAAATTAGAGCATGACATTTCAAGTATTGGCTGAAATTTCAACATTTTTGATCCACTAAAACAATTAATAGCATAATATTTCCCATAATAATCACCTAGAAATTGTCCAGTCTGATCTTAATGTAAGAAACTGAGAAGCTGAAAATATTTTACTTTTCTTTATTTGTCTATCAAAGCAAGAGCCCTAGTAAAAAAAGGATTTTTTTCCTTCAAATATGGAGGTTAATTATTTGGAGGAAGGAATAGGAGAAATATAATTACAACCTCAAAATTACTTTTTTTCCCCATCCATCTGCCTCTTTCATGTACCTATCCATATTCAAAGAAATGAAGTTCCAACATCCAAATTATAGGGATACCAGGAGAAGAGGAAGAGCAACGAGTGGAAAAGTTATTTGAACAAATAATAAAAAAGTTCCCCATTCTGGCAAAGGAAATAGACTTCCAGGAAGTCCAGGAAGCTCAGAGAGTCCCAAAGAAGTTGGACCCAAGGAGGAACACACTAAGGCACATCATAATTACATGACCCAAGATGAAAGATAATGAGAAAATCTTAAAAGCAGCAAGAGAAAAGGAGACAGTCACCTACAAAGGAGTTCCCATCAGACTGTCAACTGATTTCTCAGAGACCTTACAGGCAAGAAGGGTTTGGAAAGAAGTATTCCAAGTCATAAAGGCAAGGACCTACATCCAAGATTGCTCTATCCAGCAAAACTTTCATTTAGAATGGAAGGGCAGATAAAGTGCTTCTCAGATAAGGTCAGTTAAAGGAGTTCATCATCACCAAGGCCTTATTATATGAAATGTTAAAGGGACTTATCTAAGAAAAAGAAGATAAAAAACATGTACAGTAAAATGACAGCAAACTCACAATTATTAACAGCCACACCTAAAACAAAAATAAAAGCAAAGTAAGCAAACACCTAGAACAGGAACAGAACCACAGAAATGGAGATCACATGGAGGGTTAGCAACAGGGGAGTGGGAGGAGGAGAGAGGGGGAAAAGGTACAGAGAATAAGTAGCATAGACGGTAGGTAGAAAATAGACAGGGGGAGGGTAAGAATAGTGTGGGAAAAGTAGAAGCTAAAGAACTTATGACACATGGACATGAACTAAAGGGGGGAATGTGGGTGGGAGGGGGGCGCAGGGTAGAAGGGAGTGAAGGGGGAAAACCGGACAACTGTAATAACATAATCAATAAGGTATATTTTTTTAAATGGTACAAAAGAGCAAAGCTGCATGAAAATATCTACTCTTTGCTGTGACAGCAAAATGCAAAAGATCAGAAGACTGAGACAGAGAAGGAAAGTGAAACCTACATAAGCGGTGGTCAAAAACTGACCGTATTATACAGCGACTTACTCATTGCTTTGCTTTGCCAACGTGAATGAATACTCTCCAATCGTAAACTGACCAATAAAAAACAATTAAGTTAAAAAAAAGAAATGAAGCTCACATGAGTGGATATGTGCAATGAAAGAAAAAATACTAAATTCTGAAGTGGCAGATAAATAGGTATTTAATATACTTCAGTTAATGCCTCCTATATGTAAAAATGATCTGTGCTTCTGTGGTACCTTGAGAGTTTACACTTTTCTCTGGTCCTGACATTTTATTAGTCTTGCCAGTTTAGCAATAGTCATTGTACCTTTGTCTAATGTTCTCCTGATACGTAACCATTCAATTAAAATAACTTATATTTATCTTTAAACTAGGAACAAATAACCACCAAGTATCATCTAAGATGATTACGATAGTCAAATGAAAAGATGCAGATAAAGGCATTTTGTAAACTACCCATTTAGGAAAATATGTCCTCATTAATGCTGATTTTTCAAAGATCCTTTGGAATAATAATCAAGCAGCCCAGTATATGCATTGCTTGTCTAATGATTATTTTATTTTGATTCCCCCCAAAGTCCAATTGAATTATTCTTTAAAGCGCAATCCTCTGAAGAGCAGAAGAAAAATGTACTTTGGACATTATGTTCCAAAGCAAACCACCTTTAATGACACAGATACATAATAAATGCTTGCTGCATAATTAATGTCCTTGGCTGCTATGTAGCTTCATCCAACGGCAGAAGGCCTGAAATTCTTCTCCACATAAGATGTATTTAATAGAAATGTCTTTTACTTACTCCTCATTTTTATGCATCCCAATGAGAAACAGTTGTGCGATTTTTCAGTATCAAGGGTGAAAGGGGGAACTAAAGTGTTTAACTCATGACTTTTCTTTGTAATGGGGGGTATATGTGTGTACATACATGTACACATAATGATATTTAGGTCACATATTTGAGACATGTTATAATAGTATAAATGTAGACATATAATTTTTCTACACCTTTGCAGTACTTCTCTGTAGTCTACGTGATATCTCATATACATATGTTACAAATATAGAATTATTTTGTGACTCCTGACAGAACTGGGGGCAAAGGTCTGTGGAAATTATACAAGTGGGGTCCATCTGAGGCCAAGTCTTCTGTAGATGATATTGCAATTGTACTAGCCACTTCAGTTTCCAGTTTTACTTCATTTTCCATCAAAACCCCTTGACACAATCAGAACCTCATGTTATAGCAACATAAATGCAGACAGTGATGGGGCAAACGGTGTGAGTGCCAAGACACCTAGAACTTTGTCACAGCTCTGTCATTAACATGCTGGTGTCTGACAGGGAATCACTATAGTCCTTTCCGTGTTTCTTACGTGGAGAATGGAAAATTGGGACCTGAATATAATCTGTAAACTTTAGCATTTTATAATCTCTGATCACATGATCTTGAATTTCTTCCCAGTTCTCAATGGAAGTATTTGTAATCTTCTGAAGTCCTAGAATATTCAGCTATGGCTTGCCTGTTGTACAATTTGTCTTCTAATTGCTACATAGCATTAGGACATCCTGAAGCCCACAGACTTTCTCTGCAGTCCATGGAGGTGCTACATGTCTGTAAATTCCTTGAAATTGTGTTTTAAATGTTTTGCATATATGCTTTATTTTAGAGGAGAGCATTTAGACATTTCATCAGATTTTAACATGCATGTGCAGGCGTAGATTCAGATTTTACGGATCTAAACAGCCCAAACGTAGTAGTTAATGCTGATGTTCTCTCTATAAATGACATCATGGTACATGTGCAGAAGACGTAAAAAAATACAAGCCCATTTGGAATTGTCTTTGCTTCCAAACCACAGGACTCCACTAATATGAGGTCATATTATATTAAGGGTCTGTTTTTGTATAATTCTTCATGATAATGTATTTATTATTTCAACCAGTAGTTGTTGAGGATCTTATAGCTAAACATTCTTGTACATTATGAGGAGTCGATCTCAGGAACAGAAAGACCAGTATGGCTGGTAGGCAGATGGTGGGTGCGAGCAGATAGACACATGATGAGGTCAGAGAATGAGGCAGGGGTTGCATTAGGTGAGAAATGGGGAGAATTTTATTTGATTGGGAATAGAGTCACTGCAGTGTTTTCAGAAAGGAGATTATTTGCTTTGGTTTATTTCTTTTTTAATTTTTATTTTATTTTATTTTTATTTTTATTGTTGTTCTTCTACAGTTTTCTGTCTTTTATTCCCATCCCAGTCCATGGCCCCAGCCCTCCCCACCTCCCTCCCATTTCCACCCCTCCTAGTTTTTGTCCGTGTGTCCTTTATACTTGTTCCTGTAAACCCTTCCCCCTTTCCCCTGAAATTCCCTCCCCTCTCCACTCTGGTCACTGTCAGCCTGTTCTCAATTTCAGTGCCTTTGGTTATATTATGCTTGTTTGTTTGTTTTGTTGATTAGGTTCCTGTTAAAGGTGAGATCATGTGGTATTTGTCTTTCACCACCTGCTTATTTCACTTAGCATGATGCTCTCCAGTTCCATCCATGCTGAAATAATATTTTTAATCCTTATAACAACCGTAACAAAGCAGATATTATAATGCCATGTTGTAGTTGAAATCATCACAGCTATGAGAGATGGACTGGAATTTGAATACACAACCACGTGATCTTCAAAATTGCATTTGCTGTGCTCTCAGGAAAAGCCTACGAATGAAAAAGCTGCTGCTAAAGAAGAAGCAGACACTTCCTATGGTTATGCAAGGCTGCCTCTACACGCGCTCACTGGAATGACTGGCGCCTGCGTGATAGACTGCACAAAGCAACCCAGTTCTTCAACCCCCGAATCCATCCCTTTTCCATGTGTTTTTGCGACGCTCTCCCACTGTGAACAAGGAAATGCACCCTGCCTCTTGACGCTCAATCATGAGTCGGATGCACGCTGAGGCTTTCACGGTTTTGCTCTTGGGGTGTGCTTATCCTTGTACTTCTGATACAGGCCTGCCAAGAGCCCCAGCTCATCTGGGAAAGATGAAAGAGGACACATGGAGCAGAGCTGAGTCACCTCGGTTGCTACAGCCGACAGCCATCCAATCCCAGACATGTGAGTGAACACAGTCAAGGCCAGCCAAGCCTCTAGCTAACCGCCAGCAGACCAAGGATATAGGAGCCATAAATCCAGTGCTGCGTGTCACTGAGGTTTGGGGGTCATTTTTAATGCAGCATTATTGCAGCAGTCAACTAAAACATACAAAGTCGATTGGGGTATAAAGTGGGTGACATCCTTAGAAACCCTCAACAGCATCATTCCTACCTTTAGCTCTTTATACACATGATTTCCTTAAAGGTACATCTCCTAGAATCACGGCTTTAGAACCCGGGCACAAACTTCTCTGAATTCCAGACTTGGGTGTCTCATGTTCAGATCAGAACTCTTGGCTGACCCCCACCCGCCTGCAAAACCATTCCTCCTCAGTTTGATGCATTTCAGTGAATGGCACCATTATTGACCTGTTTATTCCGGACAATACTCTGCTGATCACTTTCAACTCCTTTTGAGTCCACAACCTGTGCTCAAATCATCAATAAATCCCACGGGCTCTGTTTTTCAGATGTTTTCTACATTCAATCCTCTTCTATGCTGTCTTCTTTCCCTAAGTGACTGCCATGCATTCCAACTGGTATTGCACTCTTGCCTTGATACAATTAATTATCCTCACCACAAATACAGCTATCTTTCCTAAACTGTCTTTCCTGACATTAGATAATATTACTGCTCAAAGTCTTTTACGTTCCATGTCACTAGTGTGGTCTATGAGGCATTACATGATCTCTTCCCCTATCCCCATCCAACATCTTCTTATCTCTACTTCCCCATCACTTACTTAACCTGCCTCCTGCTCACTAGGTGCTAGGATGCTGGCTTCTCGCTTTATGTCAAGTATACGCATATCAAACTTGCTCCCACTTCTGGGCATTTGCATTTACAATTTCCTTTTCCTAGAAAGAACTGCACGCAAGTATAGGCCTAACTCGTTCCCTTACTTCAATCAAGTCTCCACTCAAATGCCTCTATTTAAGAGAATTGTCCCCTAATGACCTTAATTAAAGTAACAACCCGTACCACATACCCACCTTCTCTATTATTTTCAATTTCCTTGCTTTGGTTTCCATATACATATATTCATGAAGTCAGGAATTTTGTCTCATTCAATACTGTAACTCCAAGCCCTATAAGAGCGTATCTCTCAATACGGTTAATAAATAATAGCTGAATGAATGAATGGTCACTATTACAGAAACTGCCCCAGTATATGTTCTCTGTAGCCAGGGCTCATGTTCAAGAATAATCTGTGTTTTGGTTCCTCGTAATGGACTAGTCTACCTCTTTTCTACCACAATAGTTAGAATCAACCCAAGGGATCAATGACAAATGAAAATTAAAAAAAAAAAATTAAACCTACTGGCCTCCAGGTTAACTGCATCTTCCTGTTAGGGGCATTGAAGATTAGAATAGGCCGTCACAGGGCACAAACCCACATACAATAGAAGGCAGAAAATCAAGGCTGTGGTTCTGCGGTATTTGCAGGTTTCCACGGGAACAACATGATTCCATGTTCTGTTTAAAAGCTTAAAATATGTAGTGGCAAGAGAGAACGGCTGCAACATGCCACATGACAGTAATCCAAAAGATGAAAGCCTGTAAAAATCAATGGCTAGAGAGGAACATGAACTAGAAAATCAACAACACATTATTAAAAACAGATGAAATATAATTGGCCACATCTGGTCACCCTATAAAAAGACAAGAGTCCTTGTGTTCTTTAAGACAGCTATACGCTTGCACCTGCACTGTGACTAGTCCATGAAGGGCGTGCCTGATATGCCAAGAGCCTTACAGAAATGAAAATTTTCCTTTATTAGCACTTTCCCTAATATCTAATTAGCTATTAAGAAAATGGCTTAACAGCAAGAACACAAGTACCAAAAATAAAACCACCCTAATGGATTACCACCTTGGCATTTGCTTAAAAGTGGAGCAGGCGTTGGAAATTAGACCCTATTGCTTCTCAGGCTTTTAGCTAAAATTGAGTGTAGTGTCTGCTCTTGTCAGAAATTATAGACTCTAGCCTATAGAGGTTTAGGGGCCAGGTAACAATTCAAATAAAATAACATCATTTGAACTTCACAGAATGACATCATCTTCTTAGGATTTTAAAAGAGGAAGAAAACAGCTTGGCTTATTTCTAGGTCACTGCGTGATTTGGAAAAGAAAATGATAACCTGCATACCTACAAAACATCTTTGTGAAAAAATGTATGCTTTCTGTAAGTTACTACCATTTTCAAGACTTCTAGTAAGGATCAAAAAACATGCAGAGAGACACAAAAATGGTGTTACAAATCTTCTATTTGGCCAACACATTTATGACTCACAAAAGTTTTACAACCTTTCTGAGACTAACCAATATTTCAGAACCAAAATATTGCTGATAGTAGAAAATAAAAGATCGTTTGAAAATTTTTTTGGCTTATCAAAAAATATATTTTTCTATCATACTTGGGGTAAGTAACCTGATGCTCATTTGCATGGTGAGGTTCCATAAAAGGAGCTGAGAATCACTAAACACTACCCTCAGTACACCTCTACCTTTTTCTATGCATCTGTTTCACCCTCTTTTTGAATTCTCTCTTCCTCCATTCCAGGGAACATGGAAAACAACGGCGACCACCAGCTCCTGAGTTTTCCAGGTTGTGGTTCAGTTATTCACGGATACTAAGTTAATCCTACCCTAAGGGCAGATCCAAATTCTGAAGGAGGTACTAGAGGGGCAGCCCAGCGGTGCAGGCTCAGTACGAAACCCTGAAATTGCTACTTTGTCTGCAGAATGGAGAAAAATAATTTAAGGAAAAGGGTGGGCTCTACCTTCAGGTTTTATCTAGATTTTGACCAATTCTTACCACCTTCCGTGTCATTTTTGTTAAGATTACGGCAATAGTCTCCTAGCTGGACCTCACGCCTCCACAATTGACCTTCTATGTCTGTCCTCAACCAGTGATCAAATAAGTTAAACCAAGTCACTCCTGTTTTCTAAGCTCTCAATTGACTTCCCATTTTACTCTGCATAAAAGTCAAATTCTGACAATTGCCTATAAAATCCATGGAAATCCTCCCCAACAGCGGTCACCATTTCTCCTCCCCCTATCCCATTACTAGTAGCTGGTCTTCTGACTTCATCTTTTTCCGCTGCGTTGTTTTCACACAACACTGTTCCAGCCACTCTGTTCTTGCTCTTTCTCAAACTTGCCAAACACTCTCCCACTTCAAGGTGTTCACACTTGCTGTCACCTTTATCTGGGATGCTGCCCCCTCGGGAAGCACCCTAGCTGCCTCCCAGAATCCTTACAGTGTTTCATCTGATGCCATCCCCGCAATGATGCTTTCTCTATCTATTTACAAGTTCAATGCCTGTGTGACAGGTGGACTTCTCAGGTGGTCCCCCTGATCCCCACCCTCACAGGGTTCACAATCTTGTATAATCATCTCCCCTGGAGCGTGGGAGAGACATGCAGTATGGAAATGATGACAGGATATCACTGTCATGATTATATTACATCACATAAAACCCTGTGTTCCCAGCAACTTATTCTACAATCTTTCTGCTATTGACTTTGAAGAAGCGAGCTGGCACAAATCCAACAACATGCAATGAAATTAATTCTGCCAAGAACATGAGTAAGCTTGGAGGTAGATTCTGCTCCATCCGAGCCTGCAGATGGACGTGGAAGGTTGGTAGACACCTTTACTGTAGCCCTGAGAGACTAAAGCAGGGACCTGACTTAAGCCATGCCTGTAATCGTGACTCACAAAAACTCTAATAAATGTACGCTGTTCTAAGCCACTAAGTTTGTGTTACGCAGTGTAGAGAGTGAATATTGCCTCACCAGTGTTGTAGGAACTCCATATTCCCATATTTTGTTACATTTGCCCTCTACATTCTTATCAGCATCTTACGTAACATGGAATAAAAACTTGATAATACTCCAACTTGCCATAAAATGGAATTAGAATAAAATGTACTAACAAGCTCAGAGAAGATTCACATATTAAAAGATTCTTTATAACTATGTATTTTGCAGACATCGGCAATTGCAGCTTCTACTTAACCAAGGAATGGCCCTGACCAGAAATTGAATGAGCATCAGCGACCCGTATCAGAACCAGCAGAAATGCTGCCTGCACTTCCTGTTCATAGATATCAGCAGCAGAACTGCAGATGGAGCAACGAAACTGCATGTTGGTGCATGCAGAAGGTAACACGGAAACACCCAGGGGCAGAGCTGAGAAACTGCTCGTTGCCAGAGATGCCTTAGTTCCCGTTTCTCACGCTCCCCTATATAAACTAGCCAGGATGCCTGGGACACTAAGATAGGCTGTGAGAGGAGAGTCCCCCCATCTTCCAGGTGGCCAGCACCTGAATAAAACCACTTCCCTTTACATCAGCACCTGCCTCTCGAGTATCGGCTTTCGAAGGGGTGGGCAACTGGACCTGCATTCAGTTACAGTTTTGAAGAACACAGATGAGACCAAGCAGGAATCCCCTGCTAAGTTCCTGCACTTGGAGGGGGTTCTTCAGGCTGCCTGTGGGCTGACTGACCCCAGGAAAGAACTTGGTAGGCCCTAGCAGCTGCTGAGTGATTTTACTTGGGGACTGACCTTTGCTCTCTTCTGGCACTGGTCACCTGCTACATCCAGCTGGAAAACAGGTCACTGGGGGCTGATGAGTCCAAACTGGGTAAAATCCCTGGTGTGCACAACCAAGAGGACCCAGCCGCCCCACCTGTGTTCTTGGAACTATCTGGGATTCCGTAGGAATCGATAGGTACCGCGCAGTGGTAGGCACAATTCAGTGACTAAGAGAAATCCCAGTTTCCTGGTGTGGGCTTTGGAGTGCACTTTTGGTGCTGTGGTCTATAGATTTCTGGGGTTTGAATACTTGTTCTCTTTGAAAGCTCTTATCTGTCTGTTCTCCTTGGGAGCTGTATGAGACCTCCTGTCAGTCTGAAGTTCGGCTACTGGTTGTTCTCTGCTTGCTTTCTTACCTTTTAAGGACTTGGTTTGCTCTTTGATGCTTTGTTTACACAGGGGATCCTCTTTTTGTCGCCTGGGCATTGTGCCATTTAAAATTTGTGAAGGTCATTCTTGCTAATTTCTCAGTCCTTCCTTTTATAAAGTTTAGAATTAAGTTTAAGAGTACGTGTTTGTTTGAGGTACTTCTTTGCTTTAAATGCTTTTGTTTCTGATTTGAAAGGGGCAGCCCAGTCTCAATTCCATTAGAGAGTCCATTACGCCGTATTTTAGCTGAACGGTTAATTTGCAGTTATAAGTCAATGACTACATAGAATTGTTTTGCCAAAGTTCTGGTAAATGGAATAAGATCTCTTATGTGCAAATTTTCGTGTTGTTACCTCATAAGGATTCTACACGGAAAGGATTTGAATTGGTAGTTCTAAAAGGGGTAAAAGATCTTACTCCCCTCCAAGATTATAAACTCAGAAAGAAGAAAAAATGAGGAGATAAGTCTTTTAAACCCTTCGAATTCTTCTCCTGGAGGTGCAGGAGAGGTGGTGGTCCCAGGGACAATGGGGAAATTAACATCAGCATGAAATCTTGTAGAAACCACAAGGGTGACTGCCCCACCTCAGTGTGAAGGGAAATGAGCATTTTTAAACTCAAGTGGCCAAAACTACACAAACTGATACTTCCCTTGCCTCTTCTCCAGCCTCCTTAAAGGCTGGCAAGGGCAAATAAAAAAAAAAATCTTGTCTCCTCTACAATTACTAATAATATTGTTTATGCATATGGTAAAAATATAAGAACTATCTCAAATGTTTCAGGATCATGTAGTCTGGAAAAATATTTGATATTAAGGCTGGTTTAAATTTAATTGATATATTTTAAAATTATTAACGTAAAATATATGTTCGTTTTGCCTGATTTGCAGGAATAAGTTCATGTTATTTATCATTGTTAGAAATTTGTTAAGAAAATTCGTTGGGTAAACATTGACTTTAAAATCTCATAAAGTTGTTAAGAACTAATAAATACATGTAATGAAAATGAATACTTTTTTATAAAAGTTTTAAGTAATAATTATAAATATACCTAAACAGAGTTTGCCAAAGTCTTCGGTGCCATGGAACTTCAGAGATTTTCTGGGTTAAATGATAAAAACTATTAAATATCTAGATATTTTGAAATAACAGGATACTAAAATATTAATAGATCTGAGTTTGCCTGCTTCAGCTTCTTACTGTAGAGAAGGTAAAAAATGGATATTAATCTGTTTATAAATATATCTTGTACATTATTTGAAGTATGTCTCTTGAAAGTGTGAATGTGTTTGGCAATGGGAAAAAAACATTTGTAAAAGTTATGAAATGTATTCATGAAAGTATCAGCTTCAAAATGCTAATTACTTACATTTAGTTGTCACTAGAAACCAAGATTTCTAAGAATTAAAAATTCTAATTAGGTTGGAAAAATTGTGTCATTTAGTAATAGAAGGTATAAAGTAAGAAAATGCTGGAAAAAATAAAATAATTGGTTCTAAAGTTGGTTATTTCTGAATGGATTTATAAAAGCATACTAAAGAGACTGTAAATTGAAGAATTTGAAGAATGATTATGTAATCATATAAGGTTTATGTGCATTGCACAGATTCTGTGCAAATTGAAGAAGGTTTATAAGGAGAAATCTTAAGAGCAAATTGTAGAGTTAAGGTGAATAATTAATTTAATTAGGTAAATGAATCTAAATATCAAAAGTAAGCTAATATAGAATTTGTTTGGTTCTTTTCAGTCTGTTAAAAAGGAAAAAGTTTTTCCTGTATCTGCCTAGACAGCAAAGACTGTATATATTTTTTAAATAATTATGTTTTATATTGTGTTAATCAGTTACTCATTAAATAAAACCCATTTTTAGATATTTATTTATTCATTTATTTATTTTATTATTTATTCTATTAGTTTCCCCTATTTTTTCCCTTTTATGCCCCTCCACCCAGCCCACTCCTCTCACCCACAGTCGATCCCCTCCCCATTATCCATGCCCATGAGTCATCCGTACATGGTCTCCGACTGATAATTTATTCCCCTTCCTGCCGCCATTCCCTCCCTGCCTCCTGCCCTCCTACAGCTATCAGTCTGTTCCATGTTTTCGTGTCCCTGGTTCTATTTTTCTCAGTTTATTTTGATCATTAGATTCCACGTATAAGTGAGGTCATATGGTACTTGTCTTTCACCAACTGGCTTATTTCACTTGGAATAATTCCTCACTAGTTCCATCAACCCTGTTGCAAATGATAGGACTTCCTTCTTTCTTTCTGCTGCATAGTATTCCATTGTGTAAATGTACCACAGATTTTACTTCCACTCATCTAGTTATGGACACTTGGGCTGTTTCTAACATTTAGTTATTGTAAATACCACTGCTATGAACGTAGGGCTACACACGTTCTTTTGAATTGGTGTTTCAGGGTTCTCTAGGGTACACTCCCAGCAGTGGAATCACCTCGTCAAAAGGCAGTTCCATTTTTTATTTTTTGAAGAAATTCCATACTCCTTTCCACAGTGGCTGCACCAGTCAACATTCCTACCCACAGCGCACTAGGGTTCCCTTTTCTCCATATCCTTGCCAAAACTTGTTGTTTGTTGATTTATTAATGACAGTCATTCTTACCGGTGTGAGGTGACACCTTATTATGCTTATAATTTTCATCTCTCTGATGGCTAGTGATGTTGAGCATTTTTTCATTTGTCAATGGGCCATCTGTATGTCCTCCTTGGAGAAGTGTCTATTCAGGTCCTTTGCCTATTTTTTCATTGGGTTGTCTTTCTGGTGTTGAGTTGTGTGACTTCTTCACATATTTTGGAGATTAAACCCTTGTCCATTGTATCATTGGCAAATATGTTCTCCCACACAGTAGGTTCCCTTTCATTTAGATGATGGTTTCTTTAGCTGTGCAGAAACTTTTAATTTGACATAGTCCCATTTGTTTATTTTTTCCTTTATTTCCATTGCCTTGAAGATATATCGGCAAAAATATTGCTATGTGAAATTTTACTGCCTGTATTTTCCTCTAGGACTTTTATGGTTTCACAACTTATATTTAAGTCTTTTATCCATTTTGAGTTTATTCTGGTGTATGGTGTAAGTTGGTGGCCTAGTTTCATTTTTTATGCATGTACCAGTCCAAGTCTTCCAATACCATTTATTGAAGAGACTGTTTTTACTCTTTTCTGTGCTCATGCTCCCTTTGTTGAATATTAATTGACAATAGAGGCATGAGTTAATTTCTGGGCTCTCTATTGTGTTCCCCTGACCTATATGTCTGTTCTTAAGCCAGTACCAGACTGTCTTGATTACAGTGGCCTTGTAGTTTAGTTTAATATCAGGTATTGTGATACCTCCAATTTTGTTCTTCTTCCTCAAGATTGCTGAGGATATTCTGGGTCTTTTTGGCTATATATAAATTAATGGAATATTTGTTCTAGATCTGTGAAATATGCTATTTTCTGTAAAATATGGTATTTTAATAGGGATTGTGTTGAATCTATAGATTGCTTTGGATGGATAGTATGGACATTTTAATGATGTTAACTCTTTCAATCCATGAACATGGTATATGCTTCCATTTATTTGTGTCTTCTTCAATGTCTTTCTTCAATGTTTCTATAGTGTTTCAAGTACAGGTCTTTTATATCCTTGGTTAAATTTATACCTAAGTACTTCATTTTTCTTGTTGCTATGGTAAATGGGTTTTTTTCTTAGTTTTTTTTTTTTTGATAATTCATTGTTGGTGTACAAGAATGCCATCAATTTCTGAATATTGACTTTGTATCCCACTACTTTGCCAAATTCACTTATTAGGTCAAGTAGTATTTTGTTGGAGACTATAGGTTTTTCTACATACTCTATCATGTCATCTGCAAATAATGACAATTTTATTTCCACCTTTCCATTTCAGATGCCTTTTATTTATTTTTCTTGTCTAATTACGTGTCCAATTATTCCAGCAGTATGTTGAATAAGAGTGGTGAAATCAGGCTTCCTTGTCTTGTTCAATGTTAAGGGAAATGATTTTAGTTTTTGCCCATCAAGTATGATGTTGGCAGTAGGTTTCTTTTATATGACCTTTATTATGTTGAGGTATGCTCCTTCTATTTCCACTTTGCAGAGTGAAAAATCCATAGTCTTTATCCTAAAAACTAAAGTTTTGCTAGCCTATATTTATGTTTCATACCTTTATTATCACTTTGAGTATATAAATAATTTAATATTGTTTAATTGTGATATATAATCTTTTAGTCAACCTACCCAGGGTTGAAATTTTAAGAGACTTTTTCTTGACCTAAATGGATTTGGGTCATTCCAATAGGTCCCTGAAATAACGTGAAAATTTGTTATTTTTCTTTATGAAGAAATAGTGAAACAACTAGGCCTATTTGACTTAAACTACAGGACAAACGTTGTCAAATAAAGAAATAATAACTATGTTCTATTTGCATACATACATGTTTATTATTAAAATGTATATCCTAGAAATTATATAAAAATCTCCAAGAGTCTACAAAGTTCTGGTATACTTTCATTTGTAATTTTAAGATATGTTAATATATTGTTACAGGAAAGCAAATTCCTTTGTCGATTGCATTGCAGTCAGCTCTATAACCATGTCTTTTACAAATATGTTACATCTTCAAAAGATCCATGAAAAGGACTCTGACTTATTTTAAATTATATATTTCTGAAATAAATTTTCAGGTCATATTTTTCAACTGGATGAAGATTACTAGAACTCTATGGAATAACTGGATTTATAGAAATACTGCCAAACAATCACTATAAACAAAAAACTGATCATGGGACAAAATAAATTGAAGATGATTGTAGTTTTTGTAACTCATTGTTGAAAAAATGCTAATTTTTATTCTTTTTGTTTTTTCAACATAAGCAAACTTTTTTCTTAAAGCAATTTTGTAAATTATACTCTCATAAGCAATATTGAGGCATTTTTTCTCCTTACCTTACACCTTTGGAATTTGGAACACTTAATGAGTATTATTATTTCCATGGCAATATGTTTATTTGTATAAATCCAATAGAAATCTGATTTCATAACAGAGCACATTAAGCCAGTTTCCAATTGTGGTTTTATTAACCAAGACTTTGGCTAAAATGTCACATCTGAGAGAGACATGCCTACACTCTGGATGCCAGCAGAATCTTTAAGGAATGAAGATTGACTTTGAAGCTGATGAAAGCCTCTTGGAGAAATGGCCTGGTACCACGCTTATTCATAAGATTCATGACAGTCTTTCCAGGTAAGGATTGAAGGCTGCTTCCCCAGGAGATGGCAAGGAAGAGCCTCAAGGCATTGTGGGACCTTGAAAACCTGAGGAAGTCACCCAAATTTATAGGTATCACAGTGGCTTGGCTTCTCCACTCTGGGATTATTTAAAGCTCGATCTGGAAATGTCTTATAAGATTCAAGCAAAGAACATTTAAGAAAGCCTGTATAACCATCTGCAATTTGTTTTTGTTTTTGCAAGTAATCAGGCCAAATTGAAACTGGACTTACTTCAGCAAATGAATTGGTCTTGATTTGGTTCTTTGACAAAAATGACAGTAATTTCAGGGGCAGAAATTGTGTTTTAATAGACTCAATGATGCACAGTTATGGACATTAAACTTTAGTTCAGTTAATTATCTTCAAAGCTTTATTTTTCACTTATGCTCAGACAATATTGGAGCAAGGACAAAAGACCAGGTGTCTAGCAATAGGCATGGGAGAAAGAAATAGATAAAAAGAGGCACATAGGAAGATGGTGAAATGGAACTGTGACGCAGATGATGAATGAGGGGGCTCAGGGCCTCCTCTAAACACCTCATGACCAATCATTATTTCCCCACAGGAACCTCAGAGACAATTTACAATGGGGAACAAATTGATTGACTTTTAGTAGTAACGGAAGCCATGTACTCTGTGTCAAACACCACGTTGACTAAAAAAATTAAAAATGGAACGGCTTTATGACCCAGCGATTCCACTTTTGGGTATGTATATAATGAATGCCAAAACTAATCTGAAAAATACATGCATCCCTGTGTTCACTGCAATATTATTTATAAGAGCCATGGTATGGAAGCAACCCAAATGCCTGTCAATAGATGAGTGGGTAAAGAAGGGGCACATACATACAATGGATTATTACTCTGCCATTAAAAAAGAATGACACACTCCCATTTGCAAAAGCATGAAGGGACCTAGAGAACATTATGCTCAACCAGTCACAGAAAGACAAATACCATATCATTTCACTTGCATGTAGACTCTAAAGAAGTGCATAAATGAACAAACAAACGTGAAGCAGACTCATGGATACAGAGAAAAGACTGATGACAGCCGGTGGGGAGTGGGGGTGGGGAGCTGGCTGGAAAGGTGAAGGACTGGAGAAGTACGAATTGGCAGGTATGAAACTGTCACAGGGATGTAAAGTGCAGCACAGGGAACAGAGTCAATAATACTGTAGCGATGATATATGAGGCCTGTTGGTATTTGAAGTATTAGGGGGAACATCTTACAATGTGCACGATTGTCCTATGCCTGAAACTAATACAAAACAATGTTGAATGCAAACTTTAATTGAAAAATAATTTTTTGCCTTACAAATTTAAAATTAGTACCATAACAGTCTTCCTAAAATATATTATAAATATTAATAAATGCGTATTTTGCTTGTTCTTTCCCAAGCCTTCAATACATACTTTTTTTATCCTTTTTGCTATTCCGCCAGTGCTTACTCAAGTTTTTGCCTGACAAAATGTGCCCGGTGATTGTGAGGAAAAAAGAAAAGGACGGGGAAGGAGGTGAGGGAAGAGAGATGGGATTGCCATTGAGCCCGGATTTCGGGACAGCCACTTATTCCCTTTAATTCACATTTCCTGTTATAGAAAGCAAATAAGGAGTTCAGGAATTGCCCTTTGGATTTTCCAGCTGTTCACACTGTCCTCATGATAATGTGCCACAGATTATTTTTTTCTTTTATTTATTTTTTAAATTGTTGTTCAAGTACCGTTGTCTTCATTTTCCCCGCACCACGCCCCACCCCCGCCACCCCAGCCCTTCCCACCTCCCTCCTCTGATCCCACCCCCCCCTTGGTTTCCTCCATGTGTCCTTTATAGTGGTTCCTGAAAACCCTTCCCCCATTTATGGAGATTTTATGGACAAGGATAGTATTATATATATTTCATTTTATTGTCAGAATATGTCTGGGTGAGGCAGCCTCAATTTTTTGGATTCAGAAAAAATACGACCGTTGTACTTACTCATAGGCCAGAGAATTACATTAACCAAGCAATAAATCTTAGCTGTCAGTAGAACCCATAAGCCCGTGCATTTCAGGATGTGATGATATCCCTCCTGTATTGAACCCAAAGTGCCTGATTCCTGTGAGCAGTGACAGGCAAGCTGAAATCACTTGAGCTTAAAGAAGCAGTCAGAAGAGTACTTAAAAGCATGCTACCGATGCTGGAGGAAAATGTAGCTAACGGAGGAAAAAATGCTTGCTTTCAAATACAGCATCTGAAAGAGGCTAAATTAAAATGTCAGATGAAATGACAGAGCCAAACTTCTCCATGCTTAAAAAATAATGCATAGCAACTATTCTAGTTATTACCTAAGGTGTTCTCTTTTTCGTTGTCCTTTGTATTGATCTCCTGGAACAGACACTAAAGGCAGTCTGATCTTCCTTTAAAAGTGTCTTCAGTTCTCTGCACAACAGGAATTTGTATAGAAAAGAATAGCAGTTCTTACACAATAAGCTTTATTATTGTATTAGTGTTTTTATTTATAAACACTAACTAACATAGTAGTCATAGTAAATTTTCAAGCTCACAATTAAAAAAACACATTATACAGGTTGGAAAAATTGAATTTGAGGAATTGGTTTATAGGTTTCTCATATGCTTTCTGGTCTGTCCTTAATTATAAATATTATAAGAAGTGGAAATTGTAGTCTAGCAAGTGCTTGGATGATAGGATCCATGAGCCAGACTGCTCAGGTTTAAAGCCTCGCTCAACTATTGTTAAGACTGTGCACGTCTTGAAACTACGCTGAGCCTCGGTCTCCCTGGCTTTAAGATAAGAATGAAAGTGAAAGCACCTAATTAGTAGGGTCATGGGGAAGATTAAATAAGTTAATGAGGTCAAGTTTTTGGAATATTGCCTAACACTAAATAAGTACTAAATAGATGTAAGTTGGTATTCTTTTGTTCTCTGATATATCTGAGGTGACAAACATATATGTATATACATGCAATATACACATAGCATATGTGCATATGTACATATGTGCAAACATGACAAAACCTATATTATTTTGGAAAGGTAGGCTGGGAATCTTTTATCATGCTCCTTAGAGGAGCGAGACCCAGTGGCAAAATACAATCCTGCCCAAAGGGACAGATAGGCCTAACTGGTCCAGTCTGGTGAAGCCATTCTCATTATTGAAGCCCCCCTAAAGAAGCCTGGAAGCACATCAATGCAGTGACCTTCCTGTGACCTTATTATACATGACTGACAGGCACAGATTGATTGTTGATAGAATGACCACTGCAACCAGTGTCTGGGTCCAATCCTTGGCTCTACGACTTAGTAGACGCACAACCTTGAATAAGTCATTTATTTATCTGTAAAATGAAGATAATTAAAATTCCTCCTCACAGGATTATCGTAAGAATTTAATGATTACATCAAATAAAGAATTTATATTACTTGATGCATAACAAGAACAAAGTCATCATTTTTAATAAGTACTAGTTAACATCACAATATGCAGCTTTCCATTTATCACTAATCTGTACATTGTATGACTGATAATACCACCTGTTAATAAACCTGTAGTATTAATAAACATTAACATTATATACAGCCTACAATATCCTTAAAAATAGGGTGACAGTTAAGTAATTTCCAATTTTTAGCTAAGGAAAAAAAGCAAGTGTCCAACCTGCTTAATTGCCTCCTAATTCTATTTTCATAGCAAATGGTTTATTTATATTTTAATTATATTTTATTGATTATGCTCTTACAGCTGTTCCAATTTTCCCCCCTTTGCCCCCCTCCACCCAGCAGCCCCCCAGTCCCTCAGGCAGTCCCCACACCATTGTTCATGACCATGGGTCATGCCTAGATTCTTTGGCTACTCCATCTCCTACACTGTACTTTACATCCTCATGGCTATTCTGTCATACATATTTGTACTTCTTAATCCCCTCACCTCTTCACCCATTCCTCCATAACCCTTTCCATTTGGCAACCATCAAAATACTCTCTGTATCCATGATTCTGTCTCTGTCCTTCTTGTTCTTTTAGTTTATTCTTTAGATTCAATTGTTGACAGATATGTATTTATTGCTATTTTATTGTTCATAGTTTTGATCTTCTTTTTCTTAAATAGAACCCTTAACATTTCATATAATATTGGTTTGGTGATGATGAACTCCTTTAGCTTTTTTCTTGTCTGAGAAGCTCTTTATCTACTCTTTAATTCTAGATGGTATCTTCACTGGGTACAGCAATCTTGGCTTTAAGTCCATTTTTCATGACTGAATATTTTTTGGCAATCTCTTCTAGCCTGCATAGTTTCTTTTGAGAAATCAGTTCGTAGCCTATGGGAATTCTCCTGTATGTAACTAACTGATTTTCTCTTCCTACATTTAAGATTCTCTCTTTATCTTTAACCTTTAGCATTTTAATTATGATGTGTCTTGGAGTGAGCTTCTTTGCATCCATCTTGCTAGGGAATCTCTGTGCTTCCTGGACTTTATGTCTATTTCCTTCACCAAATTAGGGAAGTTTCCTTTCATTATTTTTTCAAACAGATTTCCAACTTCTTTTTCCTTTTCTTCTCCTCTAGCAACCCTATGATGCAGATGTTGGACCACTTGAAGTTGTCCCAAGGCTGCTTAAACCATCCTCATGTTTTTGGATCCTTTTTTCTTTTTGTTGGTTGTTTCTGATAGGTTGATTTTTGCTTCCTTGTGTTAAGATCACTGATCTAACTCAGCAAATGGTTTTTAAATAAGCCACTAAATGTCATTTGCTGGCATTGTCCCCCATCAACAGTGGAGCCATACCTACACACATCAATGGCCAACTGAAATCTTCTTATCAAAATTGTACAGTTTACAGATAGCAGAGAGGTAAACAAAAACAGTTTCCAAAGGGTAAGATAAAATCAGAAAGAAGACTAATGGAGCCAATTCTGTAGACTTCTCTTCTCCCTCACAGTCCCCTCCCCGGTACCCCAATGGGAGGTTTATCCTGGTCAAAGAACAGCACAAATGATGAACATTTTATGATGCGGACACCGGCCAGCAGTGTCTGCATCATTATGGATGAAATAAAACATGCACACAGGCCGCTGAGTCTGGTGGAGGAATAAGAATAACCAACAGGCTTTTCTCTCAAGAGGAGCCAAAGCCGCAGCCTCCACCATGACAAGCCTTTATTCTAATCATGTCTCCTTACATTCCAAGATGGTTCTTCCTCACTATTCCCATTACAACCAAGGAGCCAATGCCCCTCATTACATCACAGAAGAAGGACATTAGCAAATGGATAGGCAGCCAGTTACACTGGTCCCTGCAAGGTACTTGCAGGGTGAGGGGGTTTCAGCAAAGAGCACACTCTCAAAACAGCCTAAGTATATTGCAAACCTGATCTCCCACGAGGGAACCTATCTGTGGGTGTGGGTCCTGTGCATCTCCAAGTGGGAGCTGGGCCCACGCCATGCAGAAAAGTCTGCCACAATTTTACTACAGCTTTTATTTGGCAAGGATTATTTTCTTGACAATAGAACAAAAGTGAGAAATATGTTGATTTGTCTTACAGAATAGGAAGTGTTTTGATGAAGCTGCAACTTTTATGAGAAAAAAATGAATCTGCTTCATTATTTAGGTCAGTAAATTATAAACTGTCAGGAATGACATAGGTGCTTAGCGTGTGCTTAGCAGTAACCTTGCACATGGACTGAAAGAGCCATTCATAAAATGTACATCCAGTACTAACTTTAGTTCTTTAGGTCCTGGTTTATGATTAGTTTGTATCTAAGTAAGTTATAATCAGGGAGATATGGGCGGGTTGAACAGGATAATTAAGCCAAGTGGTTATTGTGTTTACCATAAATTAGCAGGACACAATGAGAGAACTTTTCAAGTATGCTTTTTTTTTACATATTTGGAACAGTAGCAGAGTGTTTTATTATTATTTTAACAGAAAATCATGTTTATTCCTAAAAAGAAACAATGTCCCATGGTGTTTAAACACTCATGCATGTTTAAAATGACTGTTTTTGCTAAGTAAGTTGAAGTCTGTGTTAAGTGGTAACTAACAGAAACAATGAAATGTTTCCAACCAGCCTGTGATTATTTTGTGCAGTTCTGTGTCCATTACTTCCCTTTTGGTGGATACATCATAATCAAACAGGTGAAAACGTACATGCGAAACAAAATAAACATTTAGTTTTCCTTTAGTAATTTTATAAGAATATCAAATTTTTTTCCCTGTGAGAAAATGCTGCTAAGATAACCTGTATTCAAAAGACCAGTAATACACCTAATTTCCTATACTAATACTTTCCTCAAGAACATTTTGTTAAGTCTAGAAAATAATTACCAGCATGACAAATATTTTCACTGGAAGAGAATTTTCTAGAGGCCAGACTGCTGCTAACTTTCAGAGAAACAGGGAGAACTACAGTTACCAGGGTAACTTACTCCTCTGGTTCTCAGTTCCACCTGGTTACTGCCCTGAAGGACAACTGGCTGCTCAGTGAAAAATCCACGGAGAAGCAACCATTGTAGACAAGAATTCTATCCATGGCAAACAGCTCTGACAGACACTGGCTACAATTTCAGTGAATTCTTATCCACGAATGGTTCAGTCATACCAGTGATCATACTGTTGATTTCAAATCCTAACATTAACCAGTTATTACGCATTTATTGTAGCCCTTTAGGGTTGCAGAATAATGGTAAGAATATAGTGACTTATTTGTCTCACAGATCTTCGAATATTTATAATCTCATAACATCTAACAGGATCCCACGAGGATAAACTATATATATTTTTTTTTTCAAATCTGACTCAAAGACATGATTTTTAAGATCTATATTACAATATATTCCCCAATCTTCCTGATATCCTATCTTTCCATCACCAAAGCAACCCAGATTCATGTATCGAACAGGAAGGGAAGTTTTTGGTCTTTGCTTTCCATATTCACTAGTTCCCTCTAACATCCAAAGTCTCTCTGACCAAGTCATAGTAGCCAATCATACAGACCTCCAATTGTGTGCTCTGGTGATTTCAAGTTATTCAAAATATTAGGGTAAGAATCTCAAATTATCTTTATTTCTTCCTTTTCTTTCTGTCTCTATGTCAAAGTTATCATAATGTTTTTTTAATTTAATTTTTTAATTACAGTTTACATTCAGTATTATTTTGTATTAGTTTCAGGTACAACATAGTGGTTAGATAATCACATACTTTACAAAGTGTTTCCCCCAATATTTCTAGTACCCACCTGGCACCATACATAGTTGTCATAATATTATTGACTATATTCCCTATGCTGTACTTTACATCTCTGTGACTATTTCATAACTACCAATTTGTACTTCTCAATCCCTTCACCTTTCTACCCAGGACCTCCACCCTCCTCCTATCTGTCAGCCCTCAGTCTGCTCTCTGCAACTATGAGTCTGTTTCTATTTTGTTTATTTTTTGTCTTTAGATTCCACATGTAAGTGAAATCATATGGCATATGTCTTTGTCTGACTTATTTCACTTAGCATACATAATATGCTCTAGGTCCACCTATGTTGTCGTAAATTTTAAGATTTCATTCTTTTTAGTGGCTAGGTAATATTTCACTGGGTATTGGTACCCATAACCTTTTTACCCACTTGTCTAATGATGGGCACTTGGGTTGCTTCCACATGTTAGCTATTATAAGTAAGGTTAACCCTTCAGAATATCATATACACTTTCCATTTCCTCTCCATTTCCAGCTGAACAATCCTCAAAGCCCAAGTGCGTGTTAGCAGAGTTACTACTTGGTCTTCTTGTCTCATGCTTTTCCTACATCCACTCCACCTTTTATGCACTGATGCCAGACCAATCCCTCTAGTCTGTCACATCCAATATCTCACTTCACTATCAAAACACAAAAGTAGCTTCATCTCCATCAGTTTTAAATTCCTTTGCCTGGCGTGGAAACCCACTACAATCTGCCCTTACCTTTGATAACATACACAGACACACATGCATCATCCTTTCCCAGTGTTCCCCTATTATATGTTCTCCCTTATCCTAGATCTGTTTTTACTTCAAACCCGCAACAACATTTATTTGCATATTTGTATCTCCATGTATATTTCCTTTTTGTTTCATATATTCTCTTCTCTAAGCTTTCTATTTAACCATTCTCCTCTTTCTTAACTATTCTCCTAATTTTTGCACCTAACCATTATTCTTGTTCTTCTCCTTCTTTAATACCCAATTTACCCATTAAGACTTTTTCTTATTTCTTCAGTCCACACCATTCTCTTTCTTTTCTGTAGCAAGAATTAGCAGCACATAGGGCAGCATTTAATTATTCTCTGTTTCATTGGGTTAAATTATTTTCTTTAGCTTGTTTGAGAGATCCTAAACTCATTTATTTAGTCATTCAACACTTGAGGCCAAGCACTTTTTACATATTCAAGGAGTGAAGACAGCAGTTCCTGAAAGGATAATAGCTGAAATGGCATAGACAAGGCACCCTCCCCCAGTACATATGTAGTAGACATTGCTGGTTGATCTTGGCACCTTTTCTTGCTGAGTTTGAAGACGGCTTCAGAATCTCAAACCAGTCATTATCAATCAAACGGACTGAGGAGCAAGCTGAAATCTATTTGATTTGCCTGACCTATAATCTCAATGAGAATAAGTGCGTGTACATGGGTAAAAATCTATCTCTATTCAGTTCTCCAAAGAGGGGGAATACAGCCTTATTTTTTACTTGAATTTCCAATATAATATCAGGAGAATTTCAACAGAAATATGGGAATAATTTATTAAAATTTAAAACAAATTTTGTGTTAATATTAGGCCTCACAAACATTGTCTACAGCCAACTATGATTTACTCATATAGAGAAGAAAATAAGAACCAACTTATCTCACACTGACTTATCTCTTCAACCACACTTGGAGATACAGGGCAATGGAATTAGCACCAGAATCTTCAGACACAAAGAAAATCAATTCTTATGCATGCATATATGTTGACTGGGAATCTTTTAGAATTTTCCACAATGCCTGGTTCAATAAAATGCACCTACAGTAGATAAACCTAAGTGTTTCTTTTTATAATACATCTTAGTGAATACTGTAAATGTTGTAGACCCAAAAATAGAATGACAAAAAACAGAAAATGCTATTTCAGTTCCATTAATTAGTAGAGGGAATTCCTAGTTCAATTCCCAAACATCAACCTTATAAAAGTGGTTTGAAAATGTATGCGAGTTTGTATCAAAGGTACAACTAAAAGAAAGCGTGAAGGAGGAAAAGGAAACTGGCTGTGGACGAGGAGAAACAAATGACTCATTGGTGACAATACTTTGGAGACATTCAGTGTACACACATTCAAGGTTATATTTTAGCATGGCTATAACAGTTAGTAGGTGGTTGTGAAGAAAATATAAATGAAAAGAACTACTATATAGATATACCTTTTTCCATAAATATCTTCCATGATTTAAATGGCAGAAGTTTCTTCCATAGAGGTTCAAAAAGATGAAGTATATGCCTAGCTAGATTTAGTTCTACAAGCTGTTCTATGAGCTTTGAAGGAAAACTAATTTGCACTATTTACCAGCTTTCTGATGGTTCTCTACCTTCTCATCATTGTGAGAAGACAGTGATGCTCTGGCTCTCAGGTGAATTGACCTCAACCTTCTAGAGTGGACACCCCAAGTGAAAAAGGAAATAGCTGCCTTCTTTAGCTTTTATTTACATTTGATGAGACTGCCTTGTCTTCCAGATTTTTTGTACAATTTCTAATTTTGATGGCTGCCACAGGCCTCAAGGTAGTCCTTCTCAGAATAAAAGCTCTGCTATATTTTTATCTGGATATGTGATGAACTCGGGTTTATTTTAAATTTCAATTGATTCATGCATGTCCACATAGGTCCAGGGAAGGTGAATAGTTGCTCCTTATCACCTCACTTTAATATGAAGACAAAAATATATAAAATTCATCTTTATCTTTCAAATAAATATTATAATGTGAGACTAGAGGAAATATGGGAGAGCTAGATAGATACATGCAAAAAAATGAAACTTGATCACCAACTTACACCACACACAAAAATAAATTCAAGGTGGATAAAAGATTTAAATATAAGTCATGATGCCATAAAAGTCCTAGAGGAAAACATAGGCAGGAAAATCTCTGGTATTACATGCAGCAATATTTTCACTGATATGTCCCCTACAGCAAGGGATATAAAGGACAGAATAGACACATGGGATCTCATCAAAATAAAAAGCTTCTGCACAGCTAAAGAAAATAGCAGTAAAATGAAAAGAGAACCAACTGTATGGGAAAACATATTTGCCAATGTACCTCAGACAAGGGTTTGATCTCCAAAATATATAAAGAACTCACATGACTCCACTCTAAAAAAACAAGCAACCCAATTAAAAAATGGTCAAGGACTTGAGCAGACACTTCTTCAAGGAGGACATACAGAGGGCCCAGAGACATATGAAAGGATATTCAGTATCGCTAGCTATCAGAGAGATGCAAATTAAAACCACAATGAGATACCACCTCACACCAGTCAGAATGGCCAACATAAAGAAAGCAACAAACAACAAGTGTTGGAGAGGTTGTGGAGAAAAGGGGACCCTAGTGCACTGTTGGTGGGATTGCAGACTGGTACAACCACTATGGAAAGCAGTATGGAATTTTCTAAGGAAACTAAAAATGGAACTGCCTTCTTGACCCTGCAATTCCACTGCTACAATTCTATCCTAAGAACCCTGAAACACCAGTCCAAAAGAACCTGTGCGTCCCAGTGTTTACAACAGCACAACTTACAACAGCCAAGTGCTAGAACAACCTAAGTGCTTGTCAGTAAATGACTGGATCAAAAAACTATGGTCCATTTACACAATGGAATTCTATGCAGCAGAAAGAAAGAAGGAGCTCCTACCCTTTGCAATAACATGGATGGAACCAGAGAGCATTATGCTGAGTGAAATAAGCCAGGAGGTGAAAGACAAATACCGTGTGATCTCACCTTTAACTGGAACCTAATCAACAAAACAAACAAGCAAGCAAAATATAACCAGAGACATTGAAACTGAGAACAGGCTGACAGTGACCAGAGGAGAGAGTGGAGGGTATAGTGGGGAAAAGGGTGAAGAGTTTACAGGAACAATAACATAGGACATATGGACAACAACAAGGGGGGTGGGAACAGGGGAAAGGTGGGGAGAGGTGGGGTGGTAAGGAGGGGTGGGGGCAAAGGCAGATAACTGTACTTGAACAACAATAAAAAAATTAATATATATAAATAATAAATAAATACATATATAAGTTACAATTGATATTCATTAATTATAAATGGTATTTTACTTTTATATTTAATAGAAAACTTTACATTTCTGAGAAAAAATAACTTAAAAATACATGAATAACATTGTATTCTTTAAATTTTTATATATTATTTTCAAAGTTTAATGTACTTTGAATAAAATTTCATTTTTTCTTTACATCTTTCATTTCATCACTGTCAAGAGAATATAAGTATCTAAAAGTAACTATTATAAAACCATAATCAGGTATGACAAAACAATTATAAAATAAGTACATAGTAATTTATAAATCATGGGTGTCTTTACTACTCACTTAAACATTGTAGTTTCACTAACAGAATCTCTAGAGAAACACAATATAAATTAAAAACAATCAGAATTTATATCTTGCCTATTTTTATCTTATAAAAACATAGCTTTTCATGTTTATTTTTATCATATTTTAAGATAGTATATTGATCAACAAGAAGATAAAACATGTTTTATTTAACACTGGTTGTTTACTATATATGATCTGTCCAGAAGGTATCCAAACGTGTAATATGAAAAATAGTAACATTTATTGAAAAAGGCACAGATACAAGAAACATTGTACACAGGACAATGTTACCTCAGTTCCCTTCAAAGTAGGTACCTTAGGACCTCGAACAGTTCTCTTAATCACCATCAGCTGCCCCATCATATCTTCCTAAATCTCATCAATGGTTTGAAATCTCTTCCCTTTCAAAGGTGATATCAGTTTTGGGAAAAGCCAGAAGTTGCTGGACATCAAATCCGGGCTGTAGTGGGTGCTGAGTCACCTGGGTGATTCAATGTTTCACAAAAAAATCTCTGCATGAGATGGGATGCACGCGTGGATGCATTGTTGTGATGAAGCTGCCAATCACCAGTTGCCTGTAGCTGCCTCCTTCTGAATCATCTGAGTAGTTTTTGTGGAGGAATGTTCAAGCTTAATGCAAAGTTTGATGCACAGTCCTTGCTGTACTCACTCAGTCATTTTGCACATGACAGCCACACAGCACACATGCTCACTCAATGGCATCTACCAACCCCACTGACTGGTACAGTGAAGTCATCACTGTTCACGCATGTGCATTCCAGGCCACTCTCCTCAGCTGCCAGGTTACATCAATGTCACACAACCCATTCTCATTATATTAACAATGGCTGGACTTTTTCCAGACAGACATCATCATAAAGCTTTCAAACCTTAAACTTCTTAGGTTTTGTCTCTTTATGTACTGCGGTCCTGGGCCTCTCAAATATTAGGGGCAGGCTTATAAACTGTAATATTAAAAGAAATGTAAACAGATCCACTTTTCTGATCCTGACCATTAAAAATAGCCAGCAGGCCTATACGTGATTGATGTCCTGGCCTCTAAAGGTGAACTAACTTTTAGTCTTACAGGTAAAGTTCCAGGCCCACAGTCCTGTTGCTTTGCTGCTTCATTTAAATTCCACCCTTCTGTTGTTAACTCCTGGTTCTTCTGACCCCAACCTAATTCTCCTCCTCTAGCCTGTAAGTTTGTGCATTCTCCATTGTGCTTGGCATTTAGTTTTTTGTAGCATAAGCTCTGACCATTGCTTTTGTCATTGTTTTTTGTTTGTTTGTTTGTTTGCTTGGATAACTCAAGTACCTGACTTAAGCTTTGATTGAAGAGGCATCTGCTACAAAGATATGTCCACTCCAAATCTGGATATCCTGAAAAAACACAGTGCTAACAGGACTCGTTAAAGAGCCAGCCCTGGAATCCCATCCTGAGGCTCCCTTGTTCTAGAGATCTTGGTTCATTTCCATAACTGACCAATTGGTCTGCTTATTTTTTCTTTTCTTGTGCTTTCAATCCCCTCCCATATTTTAAATTCACCAATGCAGGGGGACCCTGTGAACTCCTAGGCCCCCATTCTGATGTCAATAATAGCAGAACCCTGGACCCATATTCTCTCTTTTTCTATATGTGACCTTCCTGTGTGCTCCCAAGCATGCCATAAAATTTCACAAAGTTTCTTGGTGATTTTTATCTTTTTCTTCTTTTTTTTCCAATTAAAATCTAGTTATACATTAATATATTAGTTCCAGGGGTACAACATAGTTACTCAACATATATGGACCCTCAGTACTCAGACCATCAGGAAGGTGGCAACTGAAGGGGCGAATCAGAGTCTGAGATTGTATAACTGTTTTGTGCGGGTCCCCGCCTGCCCACACCGAGTCATAGTGAGAGCTGCAAGGGCGAGTCCAGTCACAACATTGGTTGTTAAAGAGAAAATAATTGGCCCCAAATGGCATCCTTTGCACTAAAACCCAGGATGCCAAACATAAATTTAATACTGACGCATTATTTCAACCATTCCCAGAAACATGATCTTAACCAGTCTAGAATTTTCCAGTCAAGCACCTACAATAAATTAAACTGTCACGTGGGCCCTCTCCATGGCCACCCCCGCTAGGGAAAGGCCATCTGCATGATAAAAAATAAAAAATAAAAAAACCCACACACACAAAAAAACCTTTGTTGACCCCTTTCCCCCAAAGAATATGGCCTGATCTAAAAATAATCCTTTATTTTCTTTTGTTAATAGCTTCTCTGCCCCACCCTTCTTCCAAAAACCCTTCATTTTGTACCACCTCTTGAAGTTCCCTTCGAGATGTAATGCTACTCGATTCATGAAGCACTTAATAAAGCCAATTGGATCTCTAACTTTACTAGTTCAAAGTTTGTTTTTTAAGTGTAATTTTGTTTTAAAAAATCTACATATACAAAGTACTACCCAAAATTTTAAATATGGCATCTACACTTATAAATGGGTAAGCCTCCCTGTGGAATTTCCTGTCTCTGAAATTCAAATGGCAAATTCTGTCACATATATTTTGTACCCTGTCTTATATCAAATTTTAATGTTTGATTACGCAGTGAAAGACCATTGAATAAATCAGCACATATAAGTATCAGCATCTAAAACTTCATGTCTTGCATATATTATCTGTCACCTCAGCCTTGCTTTTCTGTACTTCAGAGAAATAACAAATAGCTCAATTATGAAAATGTATATGAGAGAGACAAGATAGTAACCAAATACCACATTTTGGGTGAGCATGTCATTTTGGCCCTTCCAGTTATAATCCCTGCACTGTAGCGCTCAAATTACTTCTGTGTGCAGGCTCGGTCAGAGTTAGGGTCATTCTGGTACCAGTAGCTGCTGGCTATACACTCTCTGAACCTCTTCCCATCATGCAACCAAGGATAATCCAGTATCAGCTAATGAAATGGTATTAAATGGAATTCTGATCTTGAGCCAGGAATGCAAAACATGAAGGATACTCTGAGGCAAGATCTGAATCCAGCAGTTGAGCACCAGCCTGGCCCTGCTGGGTTTTTGGCTGGAGACCATCCGGGTGGTTTGGTGCTCATGCTCTGCACAGACAGGTGTAGTTTGGAAACCACTGACCCTGATTTAGAGATGATTAATTGCAGGGACAGTGATGCCTGCTGCCAGACTGCCCCAGTGTTTACTGGGTTTTTCCTGTTTCTTTGTCTCTGGAGCTCCCTGGGCCTGTCTACCTAAGCCTTGCCATACCTATTTTACCACCTAGGTTTCCACTTGTCCTGTGCCATTTTGCTTGAGACAGATTTTATTTCCTTTGCTTGCAACCAATACCTCTGAGCTATACTACTATAACACAATGCCTCAGAGAAATATACTATAGAAAATTGTATAATAATTTAAGTTGATTCACAATCAAGAGTAATCTAGAATAACCGCAAAATTCATATAAAAAATAATCCCCCCAAAATCATCTTAACAAATAATAATGAAATACACTCATTAGGAGTGTTTCGGAGTTTTTTACATCTATTACCTGCTTTGATCATGACAACGAGCAGGTGAGACCAGAAGGACAGAACCAGACATCCCACTTTTATACGTCGACAAAATGGGATTGAAAACCAGAATCTAAAAGGCTCGCTCTGATTCCAAGATAATTAAGCTGAGGCCTCAGTCTAGAACCTGCCTCCAGACTGGATGGTTGACAACTCTTGAGTAGGAAAAATAATAGGTTCAATTTCCTACACGCAGCCTGTAAAGACGTGACAACATTATCACCCACTGTCTTTATTAGGTGCGGAAGCAAGGTAAGCAGTCTCCCTAGGTACTGAATCATTTTCTAATGGCTCCACGTTTCTGTTCTACTGGACCAGCAAGCATCCAGCAGCCTCCGAATCACCTGGTTAGAATTACTGCATCATCTGTTAGAGAATTTCAAACATCAGGCATTTTATGTATTTATCTGTGTAGCTGGAAACTTGTATTCAAATGAAGCTTCAAGAAAAATCCCAATATGGAATACACTTCAGGCCCTTCTCTAACCCAGAACTCCTCAGAAAAGAGTTTAAACACTATTGATATAGCCATTTCCTTGTTTTACAAGTGATAATATCCTGGCACAGATAATTAGGTTATTTTTTTTCAAGCTCCATCCACCACATCTAGGAATTTTTGGAAGCCCAGGAGCCCTGACTCCCAGAAAAGTATTTCTTTTTTTTTTTTTTTCAAATTTAAGGGAATACCTGTATGTCTACCCCATTTTCCAAAACTCTCCATCAAAGCAAAACCCTGGTAAGTGCCCGAAAGATGAATACAATCAGCCAGAGCAGTCACACGGAGCTCTGTCTTCCTCACCTGACTTGTGCACTTCCTGAGGGTGGGGCCTCTGCTCTCACACATGTCTCTTCCCCTTGGCTAGACAGGCTACATAACTTGTCTGGCAAACAAGACTACTGTTGAGAGAGAAAGTCTACCCCCTGTACCCCAAAGGAGACCACAAGGCCCTAAGACCTTCTGCCAGGAACCCCCATGGGGTGCTCACTGAGAACTGAGGGCCTGGAGCAATTCCCACCCCCTAGAAGGGGTGCAGGCATGCCTAAAAGAATGGGGGGGGGCAAAGTGTGTCACAGAGTGAGTCTGCACTTGCTGGCTTGCGGAGTTCTGTCTGAGAACTCAGCCCAGGGCCCCACGGTGGAAGGGCAGTAACCCAGAAAGTCACCTTCTCTACTGAAGTCCCCTGGTCCCCCCACCTTGCATTCCAGGCCGGTTTCCTCATTTTTAATTATGAATAAAACCATCCCCACCCTGTCCAGGCTTGAAGCAGCCAGAGGGTCTTCCCAACATGCAGGTGCGACCCTCCCCCCCAAAAAAATAATAATATTAACTTATAATTACACCTGGAGAGCAAACCAGGAAAAGAAGGGTGTATGAGCATCCTATCCATGGTGTCTAGGATTCTGTTTTATATAAAAGGAATTACCCTGTAAGAAAGGTATTTCACGTTCAGTAGTCTCCATCTTGCCCTTATTTATTCAAAACGTCAAAATAAATTCCTCACTGCTTAGCCACCGAAACAGTCTTCACCTCCGAAGAACAGATTCAGGCACACTCTTTGGTGGCACAGTGTCCCCTGCCTGACCTGCTTGGTGTGCACACACCTGGACATACAGGAGGAGAGGCTGGAAAGAGAGGGAATTTCATCCTGAAATAAAATTAGTGAATAAAAAAATAACATTAGGGTCTGATGTTTTCCTGAGAAGTTTCCGTCGGACTCCTGGTCACTCCTGACCACAGCGCATTTTCCACCCTGGCCTCGCTCGCTGGCCGTCATTCTAGAGGTGGCCAAAGGCCAGTGTGAGGCTCTTACCCACCTCTACCAGTGCAGTTTTGTGGGGATGCTTTTACAGGGTGTCCCTGCCCCTCCACTGCCTGTCTATTCTCCTTAGTTATAAGAAAATCAACTTTCTGTTTTCTTAATTTTATTCTACTTGTTGTTCTTGTACAGTTTTCTGTCTTTTACTCCCATCCCAGCCCACCGCCCCAGCCCTCCCCACCTCCCTCCCATTTCCACCCCCCCAGCTTTTGTCCATGTGTCTTTTATACTTGTTGCTCTAAACCTTTCCCCTTTTCCCCTGAAATTCCCTCCCCTCTCCTCTCTGGTCACTGTCAGCCTGTTTTCAATTTCAGCATCTTTGGTTATATTTTGCTTGTTTGTTTGTTTTGTTGATTAGGTTCCTGTTAAAGGTGAGATCATATCAACTTTCTGACCTGTTAACGCTGGGCCTTGGGTTTGAAATAATCACCTTCTATAACAATCTGAGTGATTTGGGTTCCCAGGTTAGTAGCTGAGACCAATCACTCCATCTCTACCTAACACCACACAATTTTCAGTTCAGGAGAAAGGAGTGACTATTCACCCGGTCAGTGTGTGCTTTCTTGATTCCTACACTCCTTGTGTTGCAGCTTGGTAATGATATTGCAGAGACGGGAGAGAGCCTTAGAGAACACTACTAGGTTTTCACCTCCTTCACCATTCCTTGGCAATAAACAAAACTTATGATCAGGAAATGGCCATCAGTCTGTGCATGAGGACATTTATAAACTGATGGTTAACATTTACAAATTTCATACCCTTTTGTGTTTCTTTATTATATTTCACAATCAAGGAAGAAAAACGTAAAAGCTGAAGTACGATGGAATTAGTTTTGCATTAGAAAACATTTCTATTCTTTTAAAGCTTTTCATTTCCATTTTTTAGACTCCCTATGCCTGAAAGATTCCTAACTGGAATCCAAACTATTATGGGGTCCCCAGTCAAGGGGAACCTCTGGGCATGGAACGCATCCTGCTGACTCACCCAGGCAGAGGAGCAGCTCCGCCCAGCTCTGAGTGTGACACCCGTTCCCACACATCCGGGAGCCTGGCCTGAGAACCTGACAGCGCTGGACCTCCGCTCTAGGAGCCGAGCCAGCAGCTCTACCCACCTGCGAAGCAGAGCCTCTGACCGCACGTCACCCGGGAGTCTGAACTTTGCTTCTGGGCGTCTCCGAGTCCAGTCTACCATAGCACGAAGCTGCAGAGCCCAGCCCACAAGCCCTTCCAGTCCGCTGCCCTGCCCAACCGCAGTACCCAGGCTGAAGCCATGCCCTGGCAGGGACCCCAACCAGCAACTTTACCCATTACGGAGCACAGTGTCCAGGCCCACCCGCTGGCCTCCAGCAGGGTACAGCTGGAGACCAAATGGATTTTTTCCAGAAATAGAAAAACAATACTAAAATTAATGTGAAAGCACAAAAGAGTTCCAGTAGCCAAAACAATCCTAAGAAAGAAAAACAAAGCTGAAAGCATCACATTTCCTAACTTTAAGCTACGCTACAAAGTTATAGTAATCAAAACCATATGGCATTGGCATAAGGAGACTCAAAAACCAATGGAACAAAATGTACATCCCAGGTCTAAACCCATGTCCATATGGTCAATTAATACTTTACAGTGGACCCAAGAATATTCAATGGGGAGAAAACAGTATTTTCAATAAATGCTGTTGGGAAAAGTGAATACTCAAATAGAAAAGAATAAAACTGAACCCCTATCTTACACCATATACCAAAATCAACTCAAAATGGATTACAGACTTAAATGTAAGACCTAAATTCATAAAACTTCTAAAAGAAACCATAGGAGAAAAAGCTTCTTGCCATTGGTCTTGGCAGTAATTATTTTTTTATAAATCTTTCCACAACAAAAGAAAGTATCAACAGAATGCAATGGTAACCTACAGAATGAGAGAAAATATTTGCAAATCATATATATAATAAGGTGTTAATCTTCTAAAATATATAAGGAACTATACAACTCAATAGCAATAATAATACTAATAATAATCCAATTAAAATAGACAAAGGACCTGAGTAGTCAATTTCAAAAAATATATATATATTTAAATGGCTAACAGGAACATGAACAGATGCTCAACCATAATGAGGTATCAGCTCACACCTGGCTGTCAATGGCTGTCATCAAAAAGGAAAGAGACGGGAGCCAGGAGGATATGGTGAAAAGGGAACCCTCGCTCACTGTCGGTAAGACTGTAAAATGTGAAGCCACTGTAGAAAACGGTAGGGAGATCGCTCAGAAATTTAAAAATAGAGCTGCCATATGATCCAAAAATTCCACTTCTGGGTATATATCTCTAAAAACTAAATCACTGTCTTGAATAGATATCTGTACCCATGTGTTCATTGCAGCATTATTTACAACAGCCAAGACTTAGAAACAACCAGTGTGTCTGCTGGAGGATGAATAGATAAAGAAAATGTCTACAATGAGGAATGAGGATCAGAACATTGGGAAACTTAGTAAATGGACAGGAAAATGAAGTAGAACTTAACCCAAAATGAGAGGAGAGTAGAGAAGAAGTAAAGCAGCAAAATAGGACGCAGGTAAGAAAACTATGGTCCTTGGTTCCGCAGATGGCCATCTTCAGGCTCACATCATGTATCTCCTTTTATCCATGCCTCTGTGTTCGAATATCCTCTTCTTATAAACCAGTCACATTGGATTAGAGCTCACCCTACCAATCTCATCCTAATTTAATTATCTCTGTAAAGAACCTGTGTCCATGTAAGATCACATGCTGATGTCCTGAGGGTTAGGATACAATCCAGCCCATAACAACTATTGCACTTTATATTCATCTTCCTACTCCCAGTACCTAGTGCCATGCCAGGAGCATTGTCAATGTTTGATGATTATTGAGCTCACCAAAAAAAAAAAAAAAAACAGAACTTGATCCAGACCAGAGAAGAAAGAACAAAAAACATTTCCACATGGACAGCTTAGGAATGGTTGAGCCCTTGATGACTACAGGACATACGGGTTTCCCACGGCTGCTCATTCATTGAAAACTGAGGTCAGTGTCACCTCCAGACTGCAGCTGCCGCTGATCATTGTGCCCCGTGAAAAGTGAAAACCAAATCACATTCGAAGTGAAGTGAAACTCCTTCAAGGTCTTGTCCCTGTTGTCCGTTTCCAGGAAAGGAAAAAGTGGCACATTTTATTGTCTCTCTGTCGCAACAACAATAAGAAATAATTCCTTTACTTCAGAAATGATACTCAGAGCCAAAGGCTGCAGTGACATTTTGTGGAAAGATGAATTTTTAAGAGAGTTTTGCAGCACAAGGGAGTGCCACAATCCAGTCTTAATGACATCTTGGCACTGTCTTAATTCCCAATCCAGATGTTCCACCAGGAGGGATGAGAGTGAGGGTATCTTCTTGTTGTTGACACTTTTTTCCTTGGAAATTCAGCAAATACCATAGCCGTGTGTAGTTTGTCCTCATCTCCAGAGAGATGGGCTAAAAGGAATGCTTCACTTGGCACAAATTCAAAAACGTTCATTGTACTAGGAAAAATCATGCATCATAATTAAAGGAAATGTTATATTTCACTTAATACTGTCCACTCACCTTAAGACATATTTTCATTTTAACTCCTTCTGCGGAGGCTGCATTTTTGGGAGGGTCAATGAACACAGAGATAATAGTATGGATATGAGCCAGGCAGTAAAATCTTACTTCAAATATCAGAAACAGTGCAGTTTGTAGAAGCTGAAATAGCTTGGCCAGTTCGTCCCACCCCCATGTTGAATGGATTAAAAGTGTGCTGAGTCCTAAGCAATCTTTCAATCTGTTATGAAATAAGAGTTTGGTTTCCCTTTTTTCTTTTCGGTAAAATTTAACTACCTAGTATGATATTAAAGTTATTCCCTTCAAATTTCTATTGTTGCATTCTTTATTTTATGCTGTGATATCTCCTTCTATGTGAATCTGTAATTTAAAAATAAAAATTTTTTTCAACATACTGATAGCTAAGTTCTGATGTATACAGTTCCATCAAGTCGTGCCTGAACTTTGAATTTGGCTCTCTAGCATGTCCCCAGAGATTTTGCCCCAAGGTATTTTCTATAGATGTGTCTCTGCAATTTAGGACTGAGTTTATTCATGTTCTTATTTGTATTCGAGGCAACCACTAACTTGGTAATATTTTTATTGATCTTATTTCAAAAAATGAGAGGTTAATTGTTAAGAAGAGATTGGTTCTGTTTGGGTATATCTGATAACAGAGACCCTTAGGGGAGATCCTTAGGCCCTACCTGGAAAAAGAAATCGGTCTTCCTGCTTTCACCTGGACCGGTTTCTGCTTATCACGAGGGTGGTGGTAGGGTTGTGCTTAGGCCTAAAGCTGACCTGGATTTCATGGGATCACATGGGGGTTAGGTGACCAATGGGAGTCTGTTGCTAGGCGGAGATTGCAAGGTCTGCTAACTGAATCAGAGCTCCCGTACGTAAGGTGGGGGGCAGGGAAGAGAAAACTCTATTCGTGCATCTCTCTCTTTCTCCCTCTCTACTTTTAGTATTAGCTACTCTCTCTGTTTCTAATTATAGCATTATTATTTTTACCTCTTGTTTACCCAGACTTGTTTCTTTCTTCCCTCCTCTGTCTTATTAAACCTTCATTCTAGCTACTCCATCATGTTCTCTCTATAGCAACAAAATAATCTTTTCTCAGTTTTTCATGAATACATTGCTAAGCGGTTCAGTTAATAAGAAATTTAAGACCATAAAACATATTTCACCAAATATCAAGCATTCAGTGTGATGGGAATATGGTGATCTATGTCAGAGCAGTAGGCCACGGAAAGTCTGACCAGGATCCCGAGAACTGAAATGCCTGGTATCGTGTCTGCCCCCAGGGTGACTTGTGCAGAATTCTACTTCATGGGAATCAACAGAAACTCCTAAAATATGCCAAGTTATGCAACATCCTCAAATATAGCGTCTGTTGCTCAACAAGTATTTGTTGACTGTAAATAAATAAGTAGGAAATCAGTCTTTGTTTTTCAGAGAAAATTATATATAGTGTGGGTCCTTTATGCAGTTCAAGAATGAGTAAAAGGGATCATAATTTAAAATTCTTTTCATGATACAGGAAAAAAGTCTGTGTCATTTCCCCTAATTTCTTGTCTGTGCCTTGAGTAACATTTTAAATGCTTGCTATGTATTTGTAGTAACAGATCAGATAATCCAAAAAAATATATGAATTAACAATTTTATTGCTAGTTACTTTAAATTAAGTACACTTCTAAGCCAAGAGACTAGAACAACACAAATAAAACTGTTTATCGCTAATGATAAGGCCAAAGTAGTTCTGTTTGCTATTCCACTGGCTTGACAGACCCCTTTGCCTTTCCCATCAATGACTGATCCTGGAACACACTTAGTAAGAACTACTGAGACGGTTGCCCTTCCTTGAGCCAGGAGGGCCTGGGGTGGGCTCGTTTTCAACCCCAATAAAACCGTTTTCTCATTTATTACATATTCTCCCTTTTTTGTGGCTCAGGATGTAGAAGTTTCACCCTGCGCAGCCTAACAGGAGCCAAGTCAGCCGCTGAGACGTTACAAGGCTCAGAGTCAGTGCCCACCATACAGAAGCATCAGGTCCCAAAGACAAGCAGATCTGTGCTTTCCCATCATTTACTCTGAGAGGTAATTTCACATTCTATCTGCTAGACTTTTGGCTCTGCATCCGGAGCTGAGAAGGCCTGGAAGTGTGTGGGATGTTTGTGAAATGCCTGATAACATTTGCAATTTGCATTTGCCCACTGTGTTTGGAAATCAATGCAGAACGAGAGAGAAAAAAGTAAAGGCAACTATTCTGTTGCCCAATGTGTAATTACTCTTTCCCATAGTTCATTCTTTTCCTTAGAAATGACTGTTTTGATACCAAGTAATGTGATGTATTTATGGGAAAATAAGAACCATCTTTGCTCTGGGGCATATTTCCTAGGAAACAACAATTCCTCCCATTGTCAAGCCTTTGCCACTGCTTGCTATTCCCCAAAAAACTCAGGACCTAACATTTTATTTTTGTGACATGGTCTAGTGTTTCTGTATGGGCCAGAAAATGTGCCACCATTGCTTAAGGCCCTCCATGCCTGGCTCCACACTGTGGTCTCAGGCCATTTCTCTCACTTCTAATATTCCCGAATTTATGTTATCCCTTCTCCTTTACTTACTGCCTTCATCCAAATTCTTTCCATCTTGAATACCCAGATCAGTTCTTTCCTGTTCTTGTAACTATTGCCTTAGACTTCTGCTTGCATTAACTCCTCTCTGCATTTATGTGTGTGTGATTGTTGTCTCACCATTTAAACGGCAAATCACCTGAAAATGATGGGTCTCTCATACATGTGTTGCATTCCCCCAATGCCCTGCACAGCCCTGGGCACAATGCACACTCATGCATGTTCGCGTGCTGCTTGTAAGCCATGTATCTGCATGTTGTGTATAAGCCCCCACTTACTGTTACGGTCTGCTGGGCACTGTAACGATGAGCTTAGAGCACCTCTTCTCTTCCTGTCTAGGGGACATTCGTGCTCCAAGATAAACACAATAATAAAACAATCCTTACCTTTATCATTATTATTTCAGGTATTGTCTGCCCGTTCTATGAGCCAAGCTCCACATATTCAAAGCACAGTTTGCCATGTGTAACAGGCATCCATGCTTTTGGCCCAAACTTTCAGGAAAAAAGTGTCTTTTGTTTTAATTTTTTAATTCAATGTTTTATTTATTTATATTTAGATCCTTGTTTTTTGTATTTTAAGGGGTATTATTTTGCATACAGATCTCATTCTTGCTTTCTAGAATTATACTTTTAATGTATAAACATTAATAAAAGAATTAAAAACATTGATATAGATATGGAATTACCACTACCCATATATAATGCGCATCCTTATTTTCGCCTCAAGAATTTAGGCAAAAAAGTGAGCATTATACATGGCAAAACACCATACATCCTTTCATTCAGTCTTTATGACGTTCTAGCAAGCGATATATTGGCATTGAGGTTTTAGAGGAGAAGGTGCTGAGTCTCAGAGAAGTTAAATGACTTTCCTAGAGGTCACAGAAATAGTAAATGATAAAGCTGAACTGGGCCCAAGGCTCTGTGTCTCTTAAACCAACCAGAGGAATATCCTTCTTTTTTCTTGTCTTGTGACACCCTGTTTGAGGGAGTGGGAGTGAGGGGTCCCACCAGCCATTCTCCTGCCCGCTCTCCCCAGGTACCTGCAGCTGCAGGCCGCCCCCAGGCTGCGCCCTAGGGCTCCTCTGCAGGGCTCACAAAGGACCTTCCCTAAGAAAGGACCTTTCTTAGGGAAACTATCCCATCTTGTATTCTCTGACTCATTTCTCTTCCCACTCTCAGCACCTTCATGAAAACAAAGACTTTGTCTCTAGCTCGCTAGTATGGAGCCAAGGCTTCACACAGTGTCCAGCAGAGTAGGGTCCCAGGAGATATGTATTGAATTAATCAATGAAATTAGCATATATCAAAGCAAGTTATTCTAAGGATCATTATGAAAACTAATATTTATTGAACTAACTATATGCCAGGTATGCCAATAAGACTTGGCACACATAAATTTAATATTGAGAATACCTTCCAATACCTATTGCATAGATGAAGAAACTGAGGCACAAAGATGTTATGTAGTTTACCTGATCAAACAGCTCATCAGTTTTAGATTTGGGATATTAAACCAGACAATGTACAAAGGATGCTAAACTTACCTGCTAAGAAAAGTTATTCAGAAATCCAATTTTCCAACACAATTGCTCCTGCTACTACCACTAAGACAAGCTAAGAAAAGTGTCCCATTTGGGATCATGTTATAGCACATACTTTTGTATAGATCACACTGTATTATATAATTTTTTATGTTTGTCTTTGGCATTCTTAATTGAAATAAGGGGGTTGAGAAATAAAGTTATGTAAAAAAATGAAGCAAAATAAAAATACAGAATTAAAAATTAATTTGGGTTAAGGTCGGTACAACTGGGTATTTTATACCTGAAAAATTGATTTCATTATCATATAAATGACATAGCTCCATGCTGATTAGAATAACAAAAATAAATACTACCAGGCTCCAGATCCCAAAGATTTTCATCTTCTGTTAGTTTCTGTGATGTGAATTTGTGGAGCAAGAGCATCCTATTCTCTCTGTACTTCCAATTTTGCTTTATACAGTGCTATCCAGGTTAAATTAAATATTGCTCATCACAGGTTTGTAATTAAATTGGCTCTCTACTTGGCTGTCCTGCATTAGGTGCTCATTCCCCCTCAGAGTTAACTGATAAGTACTAATGTTGACGGGAGAGACCTGGTTCTTCTCGCTGATGCATGTAAAGAATTACAGATCAGCAATCTACCAACATGTAATCAGTTTATTAGTGGCCCATTCCCAAGGAAGAGAACAGGACTGGGAAGATGAGGAGATGAAAGGCCAAGTTTCAGGGCAAAACAGGGAGACAAAAGTAAGAGTGGCTGAAGACCAGGGTGGCAAGCCCCTGGGCAGCCTGAGGCCAGGTGGCCGGAGGCCCAGTGGCCTGAGAGCCAAGATTGAAGAGTTCCCCAAGCCTGAGAGAGAGAGAGAGAGAGAGAGAGAGATCTTTGTTCTGAGGACTTATATAGTTGCTGGAATAGGAGAAAAAAAGTTACCTATTGATTAACGGGTAAAGGTGGTCCCAGCTTTTATGAGGAAATGTGACTACCCAAACTTAGGGATGTGGGGCTCGGTGGGGGCGGGGGAGGAGCTGTTAGCCCAAATCCTTATCTTGCTCCAGACTCCATTTGTTCATCTTGTTATAAAACAAATATGTGACAGGGGGCAGTTAATTAAAATTGGGGCACTTTCCAAAGTTATTTATGGGCTCTTTCTGTAAGCATCAGGGACTCCCTCGTAAAACAGAGAGTGACCAGATGTAGACGATTAACCAAAGTTGGGCCCTGTGGACCCTCTCCCACATTCCACGCCTTGGGATGAAAGCACAGTTTCAGGCTTTCTTTCCCAGAGAGTGAAAATGCTACATAGAATTTCAAGGGCTGCCCTTCTTTCTTGCTAACATAGTATTTCCTGTGATGCTGGAACACCTGGCAATATTATCGGACCAGGCTCAGCACTGTGTTAGCATGTGAGACCTGTCTCCTTCCTCCTCCCTGCCTTGGTTTACCATTTATTCTACCTAATTGGTAAAAGGTGTTTCCTGGCAACCAGGATGCTAGATGCTGGCCAGTAACAGTACTGCAGTCTCAGAGTTCTTCCTGCGCTGTCTCCTGCCTCACTGACATCTTTGTCTTGGGGAAATACGCCCTTAGAGTTACAGAAATGCAGAGTGCAACTGCATGGTTTATTGAATCAGGTCAGAGATTGAGAGGTCCCAGATGACTGCAGTTTGCAGGTGTGTTGCTAAGAGACCATATTGATCCTTCCTGGCATCTTGGCCCGTGACTTCATCTACTTTCCAGTGATTGATTGCTATCACTTACAGTGTCAGGTAGATAGAGTCTTTTTCTTGTCTTCAAAATTTATAAAGTTAAAAAAATCGAATCATTTAAGCTTAAAATGGTTCATGGAATTTTTTAACACCTATAGCAGCGTATCATTAGAAATACCTGCTCGTTTAGTGTGCCAAGGTTCCAACACAGTCAAGTAGATATCCCTGCCTTCATATAAATACAAGATGACCATAAAACTTGGTTTGTTTATTATAACAAAAGTTAGTTTGCTTTTTAACGATCAGAACCAGTGTATTCTGAGTCTGCCTTCCTCATGTTTGACTTAAGCACAAAGCTCCAACTAGAATATCTCAAGACAATTCTGCTTCAAACACTCAGACAGTGTAGTTAGAGAAAATATCAGAAGACTTCATCGAACCTCAGTGCTGTGATGTCTGGTCCCTAATGGTCAGGTTGGACAGTACGGTCAATAAATCCATAGCCGTAGAGTGCCAACACTTTCTCCTCCCACCTCATGGTCCCAGTGGAAGGATTCACTGAATCAGAATGCTGCTCTCACCAATGACGGTGGAGTCCTATACATAGGTAGGTGTTCGGATTACAGCTCTCAGTGATTAAATGGCTGGTATACATAGAGTTTCCTACTATGTTAGGGTGGAAGAAAAGAATCTGATGGAGACTCTTCGAGTGGACACCCTTTTATTAGATCTGTGACAGATTTTACTTAAAAGGCTGCTTCTGCATTATTTTGCCTAGCCTGCCTTGGCTAAGAGAGGGACTTCAAGATCCTGTAATCCTATAAACCTTGACTTCTCTGAGCTTCCCAGAAAAATGGAGATTTTATGGGAGTTTTCATAAATCATGCTAATAGATTCTAAATGCTTATTTTGTGCCAAATATCAATGATCTAGGAGATAGATCAGCAGAGAGAGAGAAAGAGAGAGAGATTTAGTGTTATTTTTCTTATCCATCATAACAACCCTATTAGGTAAGTATGATTATTTTAAATGTGATAAATATATAGAGGCACAGATAGTCCAAATGATTAGCTAAGGTCTACACAGCAAGGACGGGATGGATGGGGCCAGGATCAAGGCCAGGCGGTTTGAAGGGAGAGCCAGGACTCCTAACCTCCACTATCATGCTGTGCCCTGCAGGAATGTTGACTCACACATGTCTGGACTTGACCCAGGAGCTCCGAATCCTTTTAGCAATGCTCCTGTGTAATCCTCAGAAAATCCCAGTACCTCTCATCACTCCACGCATCAGCCCTTTGATGCTTTGCTGACGGCAAATTTGCTGACCCTATTTTGCTAACCCCAAACAGGGTCTCCCGAACAGGCCCCCCAGGGAAGATGTGGGAACAGGCTTCTGAATCATTATTGTATATATAGCAGGGTTGTCATCTCCACCCCTTTGTGACCAGTGACTATGCTGTCCTATATTTCCACATTCCCATTAACTCATACATCCTAATTCAGTTACAGTCATCTCCCCTTCCTAAATGCCCTCTAATCTTCTCCCACTAAAAATAGGAGATGATTAATATCTGCAAAGCACTAACAGAAATGCTGGGAATTAGATGGCATCCCATTTTTGGAGACTGGACCAGGAGAGGCACACTCCTAAGGATTTAATCACTATCAAATGTCAGTGCAATTTTTACTCACTAAAAGCTAATTCACAGGGGCTTGAAGATAATGATTTTATTCTTTTCCAGGCTTCTGAAAACCTTGATTTATCAAAATTCATAGAATGTAAACAGTTATAAATATTTAAAGATTTCTTTTTTCTTTTGATCTCCTTTTATGCTGAAAACAATATCTTACAGAATTTTAACTTTGGTCAGTAAATAAACTGTAGATTATATGTAAGCATAATGCAATAAAAGGGTCGGTGTGAATATCTCAATGGATATATTACTAAACTGTAGTTACAGGTGTTAGCACACATTGAGGGCTTAGTCTACGCCAGGTACTATTCCAAACACTTTACATGCATGATCTCATTTAATATCAACAACCACCTTATGCAGTAGGAACTATTTTAGCTCCTTCTAAGCAACTTGCCCTATGACACACAGCAATTTATTGCCAGAGATAAGATTTGATCTTGTCACTTAGGCTGAAAAGTCCATATTCTTTTTTTTACATTGCATTTTTTCCATTACCATTTACCCTCCTCCCCTCTGCAGTCACCACACCATTGTCCGTGTCCATGAGTCCTTTTTCTTTTGCTCAATTCCTTCACCCCCTGACCTCCTCACCCCTGATCCGTCATCCTGCTGTCTGAGTCTGTCTCTGTTTTGCTTGTTAGAGCATTTTGTTCGTTAGATTCTATATATTTATGAAATCATATGGTATTTTGTCTTTCTCTGACAGGATTATTTAATTTACAATAATGTTCTCCGAGTCCATTATGCTGTTGTAAAGGGTAAAATTTTCTTTTTTTATGGCCAAGTTGTATTCCATTTTGTAAATGTCCTATAGCTGTTTTATCCACTCATCTATGGATGGACACCTGGGCTGCTTCCATATCTTGTCGATTGTGAATAATGCTGCAATAAACATAGGGTTGTTTACAATTAAAAAATGGGCAAAGTACTGGAACAGACACTTCTCCAAGGAGGACATACAGAGGGCCCAGAGACATATGAAAAAATGCTCAGTATCACTTGCCATCAGAGAGAAGCAAATTAAAACCACAATGAGATATCACTTCACACCAGTCAGAATGGCCATCATAAACAAAGCAACAAACAACAAGTGTTGGAGAGGATGTGGAGAAAAGGGGACCCTAGTGCACTATTGGTGGGATTGCAGACTGGTGCAGTCACTGTGGAAAAAGTATGGAATCTCCTCAGAAAACCAAAAATGGAACTGCCTTTTGACCCTACAATTCCACTGCTACAATTCTATCCTAAGAATCCTGAAACACCAATCCAAAAGAACCTATGCACCCCTATGTTCATAGCAGCACAATTTACAATAGTCAAGGGCTGGAAGCAACCCCAGTGCCCATCAGTAAATGAATGGACAAAAAAACTGTGGTACATTTACACAGTGGAATTCTATGCAGCAGAAAGAAAGAAGGAGCTCCTACCTTTTGCAACAGCATGGATGGAACTGGAATTTTTATAATCTTTTAAGTGCACACTGATGTGACACAATACAATCTAACAAAATAGTTTTGAATGAAGTTAAAGACAACTAAGCACTACTAGAGCCATCTTACAGAAGAAACAAAATATATTCATAGCTACGCAGTTTTTATAGAGTTATATAGTTATGTTTAACTATACACACAGATTAGATAGATAGGTTATAAATTAGACAGAGAGATGATAAATAATCAATAGGTGGCCATGTGTCATAAGAAAGGTTGAAGATTGGGCACTGGCCCAGGCCCAGAGGAGAATCTTAACTGGCCTAAACAAATCATAGAAACTACATTTCCTTTGATAAAGATTACTTTTACTTTATCAATGGCATTTCATACAATTATAGCCAATAAGACATGTTTGAAAAGTCTTAGGCCGGCCTTGTAAAAAATTTTTCAAAAAACTGTTGTTCAGTTACAGTTGTCCCAAGTTTTCCTCCTGTTGCTCTCCCCCGCCTTGTACAACTCCCCACTGTTCCCAAGGATACTCCCCACTGCATTGTCCTTGTCCATGGGCTCTTTGTACATGTTCCTTGACTTGCCCCTTCCCCTTCTTTCCCCGTTATCCCCTCCCCTCTCCCCTCTGGTGGCTGAAAGTTTGTTGTATACTTTTGAAAGTGTTGAAAGCTTTGTATGGTTTTCTAAGTATGAGTCTTTTACCTCCTTGGTTAGGTTTATTCCTAGGAAGTTTATTTTTCTTGTTGCTATAGCAAATGGGATTATTTCCTAATTTCTCTTTTTGATATTTCATTGTTGGTGTCCAAAAATGCCTTTGATTTCTGAATACTGACTTTGTATTCCACTATATTACCAGATTCACTTATTAGATTGAGTAGTTTTTTGGTGGATTGTATAGGGTTTTCTAGGTACACTATCATGTCATCTGCAAACAATGACAGTTTTACTTCCTCCTTTCCAATTTGGATGCCTTTTATTTATTTTTGTTGTCTGATCACTGTGGCCAGAATTTCCAGCGTGTTGAATAGAAGTGGTAAAAGCAGCAGAAAGAAAGGAACTCCTACCCTTTGCGACAGCATGGATGGAACTGGAGAGCATTATGCTAAGCGAAACAAGCCAGGTGGTATGACAAATACCATATGATCTCACCTTTAACAGTAACCTAATTAACAGAACAAATAAACAAGCATCATATAACCAAAGACACTGAAATTGAGAACAAGAGAGGAGAAGGATAGGAATACCCAGGGAAAAGGGGAAGGGTTTAGAGCAACAAGTATGAAAAACACATGGACAAAAGCTGGGGGGGGGGTGGAAATGGGAGGGAGCTGGGGAGGGCTGGGGCGGAGGGACGGGATGGGAGTAGAAAACAGAAGACTGTATTAGAACAACAATTAAAATAAAATTAAAAAATAAAAATAATTATTTCAGATTGAACAAAAATGGAGAACCTTTCCTTAGCCACAGCTAGTAGTTTCTAGGAAGACTTTAGGTAACAGGTAGAGAAACTGAAAATTTATGAAAGTTCTAACTGTATGTTGTAATACATGTGCAATAGAAATTCATCTATTTTAAATGGTTTGTTGTGTAATCTAATTACTGTTGGTGATGAAAACTTGCCCCCTTTTCTGGTGCTTTGGTCATTTCTATTAACATTTGGAGTCCATGTTACCAGAAGGACAGATTATTTTTTCTATCTTTTTGGAGAGACCTCAGCTCCCTTTCCTTGTCACTCACTGATCTCATTCTTAAATGATCTCTTCGGTAAATGCATTGTCTTATGGGCTAATGCAGTTCAGATGGCAATGCTTGGTTGTCTTATCCTTCAGCACATTTGTTTTCTAATTTCTATTTCTCTGTCAACTTTATGTCTGTAAATGTCACACTCTGAACGGATGACTTTCATTGTGAGACATGAAGTTTCTCAGCTTTGACAGGGGAAATAACCTTCTCTGCCTATCAAACAGGAAGCATCAGAGAGAAATGGGACTTTGTGAAGCCATTTCAACCAGTTCCAGAATTTGCTCTCACCTCCTCACTTAGTGCCATTAAACCTGACAGCTTCCAGCCCTCAGCTGATTCCTGCGGTGTTAAAAAGTCCATGTGTATTTCATGTCATTTGCTAAATTATAATGGTTGCTTGTCTATTTCCTCTCCATATGGACCCTGTGTAGCTCCTTCTCAACAATAATTGTACGTTTTTTCATCTATTTTTTCACTGAGCTGCTGGGCACATTTCTGTTCCATTTGTTGCCATTTAAAAAATTACATGTTATTCAGCTTTTTGCTCTTGGCTTTTGTAATTTAGCAGACTATTACTATACTATGCTAGAGCATGGATATATTTGGCAAAAAAAAAAAAAAAAAACCCACATAACCACAGAGCACCATTAATTTATTTAAAACCCTTCACTTGGGTGTTTTCTTTAAGAAGATCTATGCAAAGCAGCCTTATAACAGTTTGGAGCAATGACTCAGACATATAACCCCTTATGGAGATAAAGTAGCAAATATAATCAGAATTCTCAGGCTAAGTGCCCTTAAAGATGCAACTCAAACCTGCAACTTTGTAGCCAGGCCAACTGAAGTCTAGAACAAAAGACCGCCCAGGCCTTCCTGCTGGTGAGGAAGGACGGTCCACCGTGACATGCTGTCTACCACACAACATTCACATTCATAAAAAAAGGACTAAACCACAAAATAAAACCAGTCCTAAAACTCAGGTAACTCGCATAATCTACTCCATTTGACATCCACTGAAACAATTCTCCCGTAGTGTCATTTTGCTCAGTTATGCAGCAAGTTTGGTTTTCCTCAACAAATGATATTAACTATCTAGACATCACTTTAGAATGAAAAACCAAGGTCATTTTCTCATTACTAGATCCCTGAAAACAAAGGCGTTCTACAAATATCTTATATGAAAACTCATTTAAAGCGGTTTGGAAATAACAAAGGTGAAATTGTTCCAAATGAAAATAAATTAGGTGGAAATAAATCAAGTTGGAAAAATTGTAACATGGCCAAAAGAGGGGAAGTGGGAAAGAAAGGCGAGCATGAAAGATATAATAAAAGAAAAGAAAGAAAGATCAATACACAGGATAGCATAAAAGAAAGAAGAGGTCCCTCTATTCTGTTCAGTTGGTCTGTGTGTCTGTTCTTATGCCAGTACCAGGCTGTTTTGATTACAGTGGCCATGTAATATAGTTTGATATCAAGCATTGTGATCCTTCCTACTTTGTTCTTCTTTCTCAAAATTACAGTGGTATTCAGGGTCATTTATGGTTCCCTATAAACTTTTGAAACGTTTGATCTATATCTGTGAAAAATATCATTTGTATTTTAATAGGGATTGCATTGAATCTATAAATGGCTTTGAGTAGTGTGGACATTTTAATGATCTGAATTCTTCCAATCCATGAACAAACATAGATTAATGGAACAGAACAGAGAGCCCAGAAATAAACCCACGTCTCTATGTTCAATCGCTATTCAACAGAGAGGGCAGAAGCCTAAACTGGAATAAAAATAGCCACTTCAATAAATTGCATCGGAACACCTAGATAACTACATGCAAAAAAATGAAACTTGACCACCAAATTACACCATACACAAAAATAAACTCAAGATGAATAAAAAACTTAAATATAAGTCATGACATCATAAAAGTTCAAGAGGAGAACATAGGCAGGAAAATCTCAGATATTTCATGGAGCAATATTTTCACTGATATGCCCCTAGAGCAAGAGACCTAAAGGAAAGAATAAACAAATGGGATCTCATAAAAATAAAAAGCTGTGAAATGCTATGAAATGGAGTGTCCTACTAAGAATGGCAATGTCTTATTGGAGATGATTTCTGGGGGCGGAGCCTGAAGCACATTTACACTATACACAAGCTACTGATATTAGATGTGCTATTAGTGCACTTACAAATAAACTTACTCCCACTGGAAACAAATGTAACATTTTGTGAAAAAACAGCCACCCTAAGGAAACTTACTTTTTCTTGTTCAGCAAAACCACGCATATACCAACAAAGTCTGGTTTTATTTTCAATGGTACTTTGTTTTACAGGTTGATAATGGGCTACGCTGTTGAAAAATATTTCAACATGTCCTTTGGAATGCTTAAATAATACCAAATATTTGGGAGAAAGTAAAATCGAGAGGCACTTAGATAGTAAACACACCTGCTATTGAGCCCGATATGTGAGAAGGGAAACCCAGGTTAACTGAGATGACTGGGCACAGAAATGACTATGAATATTCCTCATTTAGTAGACAACCCCCCAAAATGTGTGAATATTAAAGGAGCCTTAAACACTACCATGAAGTGAAGTGAGAAAGCAGAACGGAATGGCCTTTTCAAGTTGAAGGATGTGGTCTTTTATCATAAATTTAAAATATCAAAGATCATCTATAGGGGACCACTCCACATGGTGTGGGAAATGTAGCCCAGCCCCCACTCGGAAAGGCCAGTGGGGAGCGAGGTCCGGCACACAGGACCCACGCCCATGGATAGGTTCTCCTGTGGGGAACCAGGCCTGCACTGTACCTAGGCTGCCTTTAGACCTGCTTCTGCTAAAACTCCCTCGCCCTTGATTGAGGCAGCAGATGTTTCCCATGTATCTTTAAAGCAGCTTCCTTAAGTCTGTGCTAAACCTCCCAAGTATGGAGTGTGACCATTTCAACCATTTTTCCCCTTGATGTGTAACATCCTTCTCTTTAAAGCAATTAGCAACATTCTTTCCTTTGTTATCTGTAAAAGGTAATCACAGTAAAAGCCTGTCCAGACAGGGGTCAGGGCCCTCTCTCTCATTTAGAGAGTGGCCATGCTGTCCCTTTTTCTCCACGGGACTTCTGCAGTCCCTGTGGATTTGTCTCTCGCAGCCACAACACATGGACCCTGCTGGCCAGGGTCCACATCAATTACTGACTTGCAAAAACCTACAATTTTAAAGGTCAAAAGTTTATTCTTTGGCTATTGCAAACAACATTTGGTTTTATTTTTAATTTAGTAAGTGAGTTGAGCCTGTAAACAAATAATTTTGGCTTTCATTTTTGTCCCCTTTAGTAATCCAGGTAAATAAATATAAATTAATCAAATCTTTGTTTTTAATGCACTATTATCATCAGTCTGGTAATAGTCCTCTTTTATTCATTTATGTATTCACTTAGTTTTAAAATTATTTTTAAAATTGTGGTAAAATATGGATAACTTAAAGCATACCACTTTGACAAAATTTTAATCTATCATTATGTGCATTAAGTGCATTGACATTATCATGCAATTGTCACCACAATTGATCCACAGAACTTTTTTCATCTTGCAAAACTGAAGTTCTACACCCAAAAATTCTCCTTTCCTGCTCCCCCCATCTCCTAGCAACTACCTTTGAACTTTCTATGAATTTGACTAATCTAAGTACCTCATATGAGTGGAATCATATGGCATTTGTCTTTTTGTGTCTGGCTTATTTTACTTAGCATAATGTCTTCAATCTCCATCTATGTTGTGGCATATATCAGAATTTCCTTCCTTCCTAAGGCCAAATATTCCATTGTATATAAATAAACCACAGTTTGATTATCCATTCATCCATCCATGGACACTTGGGTTGCTTCATTTTTTTACTTATGATCAATGCTGCTATGAATATGTATGTCCAAATATCACTTCATGTCCCTGCTTTCAAATCTTTTGGATATATACTCAGAAGTGGGACAGTGAAGTTAAGGACCAAAGAAGGTGTAGGTATAGAGAAAATGAATACCAAGTGACAGAAGTATGTTTTTGCTTATTCGTAGTTACATTAAGTGTAAATGAACCACATTCTCCAATCAAAACACAGAGATTGGCAGAATGAATTTAAAAAACACATAATCCAACCATGCACCACCTACAAGAGTTTCACTTTATTTTTTTATGTTATTATTCTCACCCAAAGGCATTTTTCATTGTTTTTATAGAGAAAAGAAGGGGGAAGGAGAGAGATACGATCGATAAGAGAGAGGAACATTGAACAGTTGCCTCCTACAGGTGCCTTTATCAGGGATCAAACTTGCAACCTAGACACACGCCCCGATGCAGGATCAAACCTTTCAGCGTTCGAAGCAGTGCTCCAACCAACCAAGCCACACTGGCCAGGGCTGCAAGAGACTCACTTTAAATCCAAAAACATCATAAGATTCAATGATAGGTTAAAACGAAAGGATGGGAAAAGATATTTCATGCAAGTAGTAACCAAAAGAGACAGATATGGAATGGAATATTATTCAGCCTTAAAAAGGAAGAAAACTCTGACATATGCTAGAGAATGGATGAACCTTGAGAAAACTATGCTAAGTGAAATAAGCCAATTACAGAAAGACAAATAATGTATGATTCCATTTATATCAGGTACTTAGGATAGTCAAAATCACACAGAGAGAATTTCAGTTTTATAAGATGAAAATAGTTCTTCAGATTGATGGTGGCGAATTTGCACAATATAATGCAGTTAATACTAATGAACTATACACTTAAATATGAGTAAAATGCTGAATCTTATGTGTATTTTACCACAATAAACATTGGAATGGGAGGAGCTGCTTGTTTTCAAGCAGTTATATATGAGCATTCACACTTATTTGCATATTAATTCTTTTGGAAAGGTAGCGGGAAAAAATATTTATTCCTTATAAGATTGTTGTTAGATGATAAAAATATTTCAATATGCCAGCGTTAACACTATAACAAAAAGTTTGACATAAAGCAAAAAAAAAAAAAAAAACATCCCCAACCTACACAAGCCTAGAAGTATAATTTTTAAAAATTTGTATACATTTCCTTCTATTGTTTGTTTTAATATCATTTTTTAAAATGCTGTCTTCAAAACTTGTTTCTGAGAACACTGTTTTCTTATGATGTTAATCAGTGCCACAAGGAAAGGGATTTCTGGTGTTAAATCCAACACTTTGAGAAAGAATGAGCTGAGCAAAGGGTGCCAGGGCTCTTTTACCCAGGTTCTCACCGTGTTTTTGTTGTGCAGATGAACGGCCCCTACAGAGGGCGTGTAGAATGCAGAATGTTCCAAACGTATTTGGCTTCTTTGACCATAGACTGCCTCCTATAACTCGTGTTTCACTGGGCACAGGTTTAAAACACATGATGTCAAGCAGCTGTTGTTACATTATGTAGCGTTTATACTCTGTTTTGTAATGTGTTTCATAATGAATGTTTTAACAGTGGAATTCAGTTATATAAAATATTAAATAATAGGATGGATTCTGAAATTATCAGGAACACTTCATCCTTTCCTGTAAGCTACTCACCATTTATTTGGGCATTTCACTACAATGTGACAAGTGCTATAAAAAGGGACAAAGAAGTTTAGTTGGGGTTTGTTTGTTTGTTTGTAACTCCTAAGAATTCCTCACACAGGACTGGAAAGACAATTTAGAGAAAGTGACTTACAAACTAAAATGTGAGCATTAAAAAGGAAGGTCTTGGTGAGAGAGGATGAAAACAGGGGCTTCTCCATGTAGAGGGGAGGTGGGTAAGTGAAGACAGAAGACGAGGAAGGTTTGACAATTCTTCGATTTAAGGTATAAACCATAATATACTTAACCACTGAACTAAAAGTCAAAGAGTTTGTCTGATTAACTTTCTACTACTATACGTTTCACACCACAGAAAGATGAGAGGAGCATGTTTACCTGAATGAAATCAGATACATTTTGGATTACGGTGTGTTTCTTCACACAGCACCCTAGGTGATAATGCCTCACTATTTTCACTGTACCTGATACATATTGCCAAACTGCTTTACAGAAGATTTATATAAATTAGAAAAGACACTAATGGTATTTTTGAACAAGAGTTTCACTGAACCCTCATCGATATTAGTATATTTACCAAACCCTTTTTCTGATAGCACTGATTCACATCCCATGGGGATATTGAGTATTCTCAGCAACGCATTATTACAAGCACTAGGTTTTTTCAATCATATTAAAAACTGAAGGTTGACGTGCAAAATTAAAATAGCTATAGCCCTCGGCTTATGTAAAAACCACAGGATCCAGCTAGAAAAGACAGGAAGCCAAGACAAGAGCATAGAACCAGCAAGAGGGTAGTTTCGCAGGTGCTTGGCCTTCCGGCCGCCCTGGCAGCAGCACGGACTGGGCAAAGCTCAGCACCCCGGTCCTGGTGAACTGAGAAGAGCTGACCTCCAAGCACGTTCTGCTGAGTCACTTTATGAAGGGAATATTTAGCTGAACTGAGATGCCTGACCTAGCACACACCTTCTCTGTCGAGTCAAGGCCGCAGCTTCCAATCAGCACAGCGCTAACCTAGTAGAACTGACCATGGTAACCGCCTTACAGCCTCACCAGAGTCTGATCCCAAGTCTCGTTTATCACTGTCATAGGTAGTGAAGGTAGTATTCAGAAGAGCTTGATTAGCATCCGTTCACTTTTGCTTTGTTTACAATCTTTGTCCTAATGCTGACGTTTTCTGCTATGACCCCCTTGCGCTGTTTATTTTGCATTTGGAGTTACTTTCGTTAAACTTTTTAAATATGTCGTGGGGGAGTTGTGGGGGGGGGGGAAGTGGAGACAACTGTCCTTGAACAACAATAAAAGAGTTAAAAAAATAAAAATAAATAAAAATCTCTTTGAAGGCAGAGACAATCTCTTTAGTTGTTTCATTATTACTTTATTGTTATAAAATATACATAAACTCACCATAAACTCACCGCAATCTTCAGAACATTCTTCGTCTTGTAAAATTTAACCTCTGTACCTGCTAACTCCCCGTTCTCCTCTTCCCCTGTACCGCTGATGCCAGTAGGAACCTCATGGAAGTGGGATCACACAGGATTTTTTTTTTCTAATTTAATTTAGAATCCCCTGCTTAATCCTAATCAATGACTTTTCTACAACATACGTTCAAAAAAATTATTGATATAAACTATTTGGGCATTTGGGTTCCACGGGGAAAAGTGTCAATGACAAAGTTTGAAAGGAAAAAATAATGTGCAGGAAAAAAAATCATTGAATCCATATAAAACAATTGAGAAATATATGGATAATATGAGGAGGGGACACAATAAAAACCAGAATTATCTTCTGGAGGTTGACTTCCTTGCAGAACAGGTTTCCCTCACTAGGTGAGTGTTCTAGGAACCCATCTGTATCAGTGCGCCAGCTGGCGTTGTTGTGAGAGGCTGTGTTCAGCTTCAGTGAATTTTGTTTATGACTCTTTCAACCCATTTGCCCATTTCACGATAGGTGATTAACTAGCACACCTGCCCACACCTCACTGAGTGTTCAGCAGCTTTTGATCAAAAACTTCATGTCCCCATGCCCCACCCTCTGTATTCACCCAATCTTGCCAAGTGACTTTTTTTTTTGTTTCCCAGAGGCAAAAATGTCCTCAAAAGGGAAACGTTTTGCTGATGTGGAAGAGGTGAAATGAAAAACAGCAGATGCATTAAAAAGCGCCAAAACTGACCGGCTGAAAAACTGTTTGAGCCGTGAGAAATAACCTCAGTAGGTGTATTGCATCAGATGGAGAGTACTTTGCAGGTGACTGAAGTTTAAACATGTAAGAATAAAGTTTTTATAAATAAATTCTAAGTTTTCGTGGGTCCCCTCTCATATAATAATGCCAGTCAGTGAAAGACAAATACCATATGATCTCACTTATCAGAGGAACCTAATAAACAAAATAAATTAACGAGAAAAATAAAACCAGAGGCAAGGAACAAACTGACAGCAACCAGAAGGGTGTGCGAGGGGGATAATGGTGGAAAGAAGGGGGAGAGACTAGTCAAAGAATGTGTACGAATGACCCATGGACATGGACGACAGTGTGGGGATGGACAGTGGGAGCAGGGGTGGACTGGGTGGGGATGGCAAAGCGGGGAAATTTGGGACAACTGTAATAGAATAAGAATAAAAAAATTTTTAAAACACAGAATGCAAGGATAGTAGTAAACGTCAAACTGCACTTTGATACGATTCACCTTTGCGTACAGAGCACCTAGTCAGTGTCAAATAGTGCTGCTTGTGGAAGAGCAAAAGTGAGCACATGCCACCGGTGCAGGTGTGGTAACATCGGTGGTGACAGGAGTTGCAGTGATAACCACTTTAATGAGTTTGATAATTTTATGAAAATAATTTGGATATCTTTTTTTATTTTAATTGTTGTTCTGGTACAGTTTTCTGTCTGCTACTCCCATCCCAGCCCACCGCCCCAGCCCTCCCCACCTCCCTCCCATATCCAGCCCCCCCTAGTTTTTGTCCGTGTGTCCTTTATACTTGTTCCTGTAAACCCTTCCCCTTTTCCCCTGAAATTCCCTCCCCTCTCCTCTCTGGTTACTGTCAGCCTGTTCTCAGTTTCAGTGTCTTTGGTTATATTTTGCTTACTTGTTTGTTCTGTTGATTAGGCTCCTGTTAAAGGTGGGATCATATGGTATTTGTGTTTCACTGCCTGGCTTATTTCACTTAGCATAGGGCTCTCCGGTCCTACCCTTTGCCACAGCATGGATGGAACTGGACTGAATATCTTATTGGACTCTGAGAACAAAGATGGTAAATAGGCAATTATTATTTATTCTCAAGTTTTAAATAGGCAAACTGAGACTCAATGATGAGGAAATAGCAATAGTATTCTAGTTCCATGAGAAACCAAAACTAGGGAATAAAAAAGTTTAATAAAAGTAGCCCCAGATGCAAAATGAACAGGCAGGAGGGACACAGCAGAAAACGTCAGCATTAGGACAAAGATTGTAAACAAAACAAAAATGAACGGATGCTAATCAAGCTCTTCTGAATACTACTTTTATTACGCAGCAAAATGGACCCGTAGCCTGGGTCACGGGCAAGTTCAGTTCAGGGAGCCTGGGGCCTGTGAGTTACTACTTTATTCCTATCAGGTGCGGGATCTCATAACCATCTCCGTTGCGTCTACTAGGCTCTGAAATACACTGGAACAAGGAGAGAAACCTGGGTGACAGCCTTTTCCTCAGAGCAAGGAAATACGCAACTGGCTTGAATGAAACTCTTATGGTTTAGTCAGCATAGTTCGAGTGATAAAATAAATGTTAAGGGAAGTGTCAAGTAAGGCAGATAGAAGGTTTTGAAAGTCGTTTTTGAAGGTTTTACACTTCTCAGGTGATCTATCCCTCCAGAACTTCGGCTGCTTCCCCTGGGTGTCCAGCCAGCCCTCTGGTGCCTCTTCTCCACTCCCTACCAGTCACATTGTGCTGAAGTGGTTTCTTCTGTCTGTCCTTGGTTATAAGGCTTCTCTCCACCTAGTGGTCCGTGTTTATCTGGATGGTTTCTCTACAATTTAATTGTGATTCCAGATTGGTCCTGGGAGGAGGCTAGTGTAGCTTCCACTTACTCCTCCACCATCTTGGATCTCTAGGAGGCTAGAGTTTCTTTCTGCTTTTGGAGTTACCTTCACTAACCTCATGCAGGTATATAACCCTTCGGTGCCCTCCATCCATCACTATTATTTTCTTTTTTTTTTTTCTTTTAATCTATTGGAAAGCTTCAGGCCTAGCCTGGCATTTTTGGCTATTGAGTGCCTAAAGTGTAAGATAATGAATTTTGAAAATTCTTTTTCAAGATGTTCAAAGTTTGAAGACTACTATCATCTTGATACAAATCATATTTTAAATGCAAAAATCTCTTGTAGCATTCTTTCCAGACAACAAAGTACAGTCTTGGAGTACTTTGACCCTTTAGGCACACTTGGATAAGGGTCAAGTGCTCAGAAAGACAAAAAGGACTGTGCTTTAGTGGTTTTTAAATATCCCCCATTATATTTGTAAGAATACTCCCTGGATATGTTAGGCATTCAATGAATCATAATTACTGCTACTTAAAAATAATAACCATTTGGGTAGTAACATTCAATAGTAATAATACCAATCTAGCGCTCATCAAAGAATGAGCATAAATATTTTAAAATTATGATGGGACTAGGTATCTTTCCTGGCAAATTGGTAAATAAGCTCTTGGTTTTTGCTCGTTTTATTTAGATCAGAACATCTTGAGCCTGACCCCCTCGTCTGTACTAACAAAACTGCAGCTGCTCATATCACCTCCCCAAATTAATTTTTATCCCCCCTTTAAAAAATAAATCCTAAGCTTGCCAAGTAAATTGTAAGTTATGGAAACTAGGCAACTCACCCCTTATAAAATAAAACAAACCTGAAAATCTCCTGTCAACAAAGTGTGAGATGTTGAAGATGGGCTCTCCCCAGGGAAAGTGCAGACAGAGGCTAAGCTTTGTATAAAATGCCTATTTGAGAAGCAGGTACTTGAATTCCTCACTGGGTACGTGCTTAGCGGAGGTTCTCAAACTTTAGCTTGCACTTAAATCTCCGGGAAGGCTTCTCAAATTGCAGATTGTTGGGCCCCCACCTGCGAGTTTTTGATTCGAGAGGTCTTGGGGATCCAGGAGTTGAAAGTTTTAATAACCTCCAGGGGTTACTGAAGCTGCTGGCCTGGGGACAACTGCAGAGCAGAGGAATACTCCTGGCCGTGCTCACGGCCTATTTCTCACTTCCCCACGAGAGGAGCACAGATTGGCCACTGGGAGGAAATGAAAGAACAGGTTCAGGTCTACTGTTCCTTGTTTTTCTTAGAGCTTAGCAGGGCAGGCTCAGACTTTTGAACAAAGGCTCACAGTGTCCAATGCTGGAAAACATTAGAGAATTGTCAAAGCATACTTTTCAAAGTTAAAAAGGAGTCTACTGCAAATACACAGTAAACATACATCAAAAATTTACTCAAGGTAATAATGAGGGAAATTAATAATTGGCACAGCTGGTTCAAGAGTATAGGACAGATAGAAGTACTTAAAGGAAATGAAAGATAGAATCCTGAAATGAGATTACAGTATCAAATACAAAAGTAGTCAATGTCCTCTGGTGCAATGAAACTCATATTCAGGGTTAGAGAACTATTACATCTCTTTTGAACAAAAATTCTTTATAACATGTAGATTCATAAATCAATATTTCTCTTCACAGAGTCTAGGCCCTCATCCATGGTAAATAGTAAATCAAACAAAACTACATTCTTTTAGAGAGAGTGTTAGCAAACGACAGCCAGTAGGCCAAGACCCTTGAGGAGAAACCCTATCCCGTAATGAAAATTTCTAAGGCAGTTCTTGTAGCCTTCCCCAAAGGGGAATGCAGTCCTTACCAGGGTTATTGTGAATTTCACATGAGTAAATAATCATACTTTTGAGGGACAGCTGACTCTAAACTGAAACTAATTTCTGGAGACCAAAAATTTTACTGTGGTCTTAGTAGAGGTTAATGAAGGTACGCGACCCATGGAGTTTTGGCTTGTCTATATCTCTCAGTGAACCAATGAGTCTTCAAACACACCCTGTGGGCAATTCACCAAATTTCAGAGTGCATGATTACAACAGACATTCTCAAAAACCGGCAGAACTCCCACTTTGGTTTCCTAGCCTGTGCAGTAAAGGCTGTCACGTGGAAGCCACCAGAGCTGCCTAGCGAGCAGACCAAACCAGCACCGCATTCCTAGAGGAAGAGGAGAGGGGTGGTGAATTCTACCACAGCCCACTTAGCCTGTCTCTTTGGCCTAGGCAGAAGACAGACAGATCTTGGAAAATGACGGTGGGTTTCCATAAACTTGACCAGATGGTGCTCACAGTTGCTCTTTCAAACGTGGTTTTGTTACTAGAGCAAGTGAACATATCCCCTGGCGTATGGTATGGTGCTATTGACCTGGCAGATGCTCTTTGCTCCAGACCGGTTGGTAACAGCCATCAGAAGCAGTCTCCTTTCAGCCGTCTGGGGCAAAAATACATCATCACAATCCTACCTCAGGGCTATGTCAAGTCTCCAGCCTTATGTGACAATCTAGTCTGCAGGGACCTTAATTGACTCTTTATTCTTCTGTGATCGTATTGTGATAATCCATTTTTATTTGTAATATTTAGCTGATTGAGAAGGATGTGAAAATAGTAGTAACAACTCTAGGCATTGTTTAGAAATAGCTAAGCCAGTGGATAAGAAATAAATTTCACAAGACTTTAGCGTCTTACCACCTCAAGAAATCTCTGAGAATGCAGTGATCCAGGGCATGTGGAGATATTCCTCCAAAATGAAGGGCAAATTGCTGTATCTGACCCCTCCCACCACTACAGGAAAAGTATGGATTGCACCACTTTGAATGGTGGATGCAAAATAAATCTCATTTGGATATGCTAATCTATCCCATTTACCCAATAACTGAAAAGAACTTTTTTATTCTGATGGGGATCCAGGACAAAAGAAGACCCTTCAATGTGTACATGGTGCTAAGAAAGTTGTTTCATCATTTGGACTATGTACCCCATGAGATATGGCAGTACTTGAAGTATATCTGAAATTCAGAATATAGTTATGCGTATCTTAACCACTTTTTCTGCTCTTCCCTTTTTATCAGCTAACATAAGAGAAAAGAACTTTCAATAGTAATTAACCTTAAATATAAAAGAAATATGATTTTGCCAGAAGACAGAGAATTTGTATCCTTTTATGAGGAAGAGTATTTTCAATTGTAGACTATATAGCTATATCATGTTACGCAGAAGCAACATTTCACTGTTGCCTTAATTTAGAAGTTATATCAAGAATGATTAAAAGAGGGATACGCACATGCCAACTTGCAGGGGGTAGAGTCCAGTAGAGTTGTTTCATGCCAATCTACCTGAGCCGTAGGCACCTTTCTCAGGAATACCTTATCTCCATGTCTCTGGTTAGTGTGGGCCCTAAAGACATTGTGCATCAGGTTTCAGAAGCTTTTATGCTCAGGCCAGTGCTGGCAATCATTGCTTCCGGTCTGGCTCACCTCGTTGCTGAAGAGTAGCAGCCAGGCACGCATCTCCTACTGAATCTTTTATGCTTCTCTATACCCTGGATAGGGGCATATTTAACTTGGTGATGAAGAGTGCTAGCTGAGAAGTTGTAGACTTGCTGGTGGTAAGACACCTCTGTGGGTTCTCAGTTGTTCTCCTGGGTTCTGTTGTCCTGGCTTCCAAGGCCATCTGTCCTGTTCTCTGTCTGCTCTATCCACTCCATTCCTAAGAAGAGATGTGGGACCAACAACTGTACATAAAGTGTTTAACCAGCTCCCATATCTGTGCAAGGCCCACAATAAATGAGAAATCCCATATCTGCATCATTATTCCCAGCGGTTCTGTTTTTCTGGTCAAATCCCAGAGAGCTAGAAATGAAGAAAAAACCTAACATAGGAGATTGACTTTAAGTCTAAATCGGAAACAGGACAAGTTGAATAATTGCACAGCACAAGTTGAGACATTCCTAGATGAGGGAGAAAATACTATGAATACTTTGAAGTAAAGAACAGTCAGTTTTCTCCCCAGCCAGGTGGCTCAGGGCAGTTGGAGCATCGTCCCTTACATCAAAATGTTGCGGGTTTGATCCTGGTCAGGGGACATATCTAGGTGGTAGGTTTGATTCCAAGTTGGGGTGAGTATACAAGGCAACGAATCCATGTCTCTGTCACATCGATGTTTCTCTTCCTGTCTCACTCTTTCCCTTCCCCTATCTCTAAAACCAAGCTTGTCCTACAGTGAGAAAAAAAAATAAGATTTTCTTTATTTTTAGAGAGGAAAAAGGAAGGAAAAAGAGAGTAACATCAATGTGTGGTTGCCTCTTGTGCCCCCTCACTGGGGACCTGGCCCACAACCCAGGCAAGTGCCCTAGACTGGGAATCAAACCTGCAACCCTTTGATTTGCAGGCCAGAGCTCAATCCGGGGAGCCACACCAGCCAAGGAAGGGAAAAAAATTTGAAAGACAACCTAATGATCTGAAAGCATGTAGCATAATAGATGGCACATTTATAGCCTCACTCTTTAATATGTTACTATCACAAACTAATGAGCAACATAAATTTTAGATAAAACAGTCTCTAAATATGATGCTGACTCAACATGGGTACAGTGTTAAAATTTCTTGTATGTGTGTAAAATGGTATTTCCATGATGTCAAAGTCCTATATTTTAAATTATGCAAGTAAAAATGAAAGGGAAAGATTCAGTCTCTTACTACACAGCATTTTAATGCCGTGTGAGCAGAAGGGTTGCCGTGCTGGGTCCCTGCCATACCGTCACCCAGACCCATTTCAGCAAAGTCAATGAATCAAGTGCCATTTAGTCTGGCTCAACGAGATACAGCTGGAGGCTGTTTCTGCACATGAAGCAGAACAAACATTATAGACCATAATTTCCACTCAGAATGGTCCGTCTCCGTCATTCTTCTTGGCAAGCTATTGGCCTGACAAAAATGAGTCTGCGTGAATCATTCTGTAATGGTGGAGAAAGCACAACCTTTAACCTGTAATAAACTAGACTTGGTACATTCTTTTTAACTCGGTAGAGGATGATCATCAGGCCTGTAGCTTTAACGTCTTCTCTATGTCTTTCTGAGCCTCTAAGAAAGCCAACAGCAGTACCTCCTGAAAGCCCCGATGAGCCCTTTGTTTTTGTTCTGGGAATTACCTTGAAGACCCATTACAGACACTAGGGAGTGGCAGGAGAATATATATTCACCCCCCAGTTTCTATTAATATTTGGACTTTGACCCTGGGGATAGGAGAGTCTTATGCTCTGACGAGGTGACTCTGGATGGGTTTCTGGATGGGTGGGTCACACAAAGACCAGCCCATGATTAGAAGCTTGAAACTTCCAGTCCCACCCTCATTCGCGGGAGAAAGGAGAGGAGCTGAAAATTGAGTTAAAAATTGACCATACCCACAGGATGACTCCTCCATAAAAATCCCAAAAGTTCAAGGTCTAGGGAGCTTCTGGATCGGTGAAAGCATTCATGTATTGGGAAGCTAACACTGCTCAACTCCGGATGACACAGTTGCTGAGCTCGGGATCCTTCCAGACCGTATCCAATGTGTCTCTTTATCTGTCTATTCATCTGCACCTTTTGTCTTATACTTTACTAAGTAATAAACTGATAATCATAATTGAGGTATGCTAGCAAAGTATTGAACTGAGGAGAGGTCCCTGGGACCTTGATTTATATCTTCTCAATCGCAAGTACACAACAACCTGGGACTTGTGTTTGGTATCTGACATGGGGCTGTCTTGTAGGACTGTGTCTTTTACTTGTAGGATCTGATGCCAACTCCAGGTAGATTTGGCCAGAACTGAACTGAACTGTAGGACCATCATTTTAGCCAGCTGTTGTTAAAGAATTGGTGGGTGTGGGAAAGTCACAGAAGTGTGAGTGCACGAGAAGAAAGAGGAAAAAAAAACAGTGAGTTTTTCCACAGATATGGGACCAGAGAATGCTGGAGACTCAAAGCTTTTCTTCGTGCCTGCAAGTTCCCTAGGACAGAGACCACACCAAAGTCATGGTTGTGCCTCTAGAGTACATCTGAACGCTTCCTTTCACAACTACATAATAAACACCAGACAAGTGTCAGGTACTTCAAAAAACTGATAATGTGTGGATGAATAACACAGACGATGGCATTTTCTTTTGGAGCTTGTATGTTCATGGGAATATACACACCCACGCTCCATCATTTTGGCCAAGGGAAATGATTTATTTTAAAGCCAGACACTACTCCCTTCTGAGAGTTTCATTTCTACCCAGGATGAATGTTTGGTGTCATTTTTCTATAGTTCTTTTTCCCATCTCAGATCTGCTTTACATTCATGACACCCTCTAGGAGAGTGAGAGGTGGACAGTGGCCATGCTCAGTGGTTGCCTGCTTCTCCCTAGTTTATTTGCCCTGCTAGTCCTCCACCAAGGTCACAGAAATTATTATTTCAAATATTATTAACATAATAAAGGCCACATATGAGAGGCCTACAGCCACCATCATACTCAATGGGCAGAAACTAAAAGCTTTCCCACTAAGATCAGGAACAAGACAAGGATGTCCACTTTCACCACTTCTGTTCAATATATTGAGGAAGCTCTAGCCACAGCAATCACACAAGAAAAAGAAGTAAAAGGCATCCAAATTGGAAAGGAAGAAACAAAGGTGTCATCATTTGCAGATGACATGATCATGTACACAGAATACCCTATAGATTCCACCAAAAATCTACTCGAGCCAATAAGTGAATTTGGGAAAATAGCAGGATACAAAGTCAATGTTCTGAAATCTAAGGCATTTTTATACACCAACAACATAATACCAGAAGCAGAAATCAGAAAACAAATCTCATTTGCTATAGCAACAAGAAAGATAAAGTACCTAGGAATAAACTTAACCAAGGCAGTAAAAGACCTATACTCAGAAAATTACATGACACTAAAGAAAGAAATTAAGGAAGACACAAATGAATGGAAGCATACACCATGTTCATGGATTGGAAGAATTAACATCATCAAAATGTCCAGACTACCCAAAGCAATTTGTAGATTCAATGCAATCCCTATTAAAATACCAATGACATATTTCACAGATATAGAACAAACATTTCAAAAATTTATATTGAACCAAAAATGACTCTGAATAGACATAGCAATTTTGAGAAAGTAGAACAAAGTAGGAGGGATCACAATACCTGATATTGAACTATGTTAGGAGGCCAAGTAATCAAAACAGTCTGGTACTGGCATAAGAAAAGACACATAGATTAATAAAACAGAATACAGAGTCCAGAAATATACCCAAGTCTCTATAGTCAGTCAATATTTGACAAAGAGGGCAGAAGCATAAAATGGAGTAAAAATAGCCTTTTCAACCAATGGTGTTAGGACATGTGGACAGCCACATGAAAAAAATGAAACTCAATCACCAACTTACACCATACACAAAAATAAACTCAAGGTGGATAAAAGACTTAAATATAAGTTGTGACACCATAAAAGTCCCAGAGGAGAACATAGGCAAGAAAATCTCACATATTCCACACAGTAATATTTATACCAATACATCCTCTAGAGCAAGGCACATAAACAAATGGGACCTTATCAAAATAAAACTTCTGCATGGCTAAAGAAAGCAGCAGTAAAATGAAAAGGGAACCAAATGTACGAGTAAATGTATTTTCCAATGATACCTCAGACAGAGGTTTGATCTCCAAAATATATAAAAAACTCACACAACTCCACTTTAGGTAGACAAACAACCCAATTTAAAAAATGGGCAAAGGACCTGAACAGACAGTTCAAGGAGGACATATAGAGGGCCCAGAGATATAGGAAAGGATGTTCAGCATCACTGACCATCAGAGAGATGCAAATTAAAACCACAGTGAGATACCACTTCACACCAGTCAACATGGCCATCATGAAGAAATCAACAAATAAAACAGTAAGTGCTGGAGAGGCTGTGGAGAAAAAGAAACTCTTGTGCATTGCTGGTGGGAATGCAGACTGGTGCAGCCATTGTGGAAAACAGTATGGAATTTCCTCAGAAAACTAAAAATGGAACTGCCTTTTGACCTGGCAATTTCACTGCTGGGATTATACTCTAAGTGTCCTGGAACACCAGTTCAAAAGTACCCATGCACTCCAATGTTCATAGAAGCATTATTTACAATGGCCAAGTGCTGGAAGCAACCTAAATGCCCGCCAGTAAATGAGTGGATAAAAAATCCATGGTACATTTACACAATGGAATTCTATGCAGCAGAAAGAAAGAAGGAGCTCCTACCCTTCGTGACAAAATGGATGGAACTGGAGAGCATTATGATAAGTGAAATAAGCCCAGTGGTGAAAGACAAATACCATATGATCTCACCTATAAGTGGAACCTAGTCAATAAAACAAACAAGCAAACAAAATATAACCAGAGACATTATTGAAATAAAGAACAAACTGACAGTAACCAGAGGGGAGGGAGCAAAGGGATAACAGGGGAAAATAGGGGAAGGGCCATCATGGGACATTATATAGAATAGATCCATGGACAAAGCCAAAGGGGGTAGGTTTGAGGGTGGGAGGCAGGGATGGGTGGGTCAGGGGGCATGGTGGGGTGAAAATGGAGACAACTGTACTCGAACAACAACAACAACAACAACAAATGTTGGCAGTGTGAGCCAGGAGTTACAACCAGGACAGATGGATGGATATTCCTCCTTCAGATGATGCTAGAAAAACACTACCCAGTATATTCAAAAATAAAAGAAAGTCTTGTAGTTGTGAGAAAAAAGAAATAAAGAAAATGACAAGATTACAGACTTTCAAGCTTAGCACCATAATATGAATAGTTAAAACCCATGTGATCAGAGGACAAACGTGGAAAGATATAAAAACAGCTACAAACTCTTCTCCTGCCTGTATCTGCATCCTTGCAAGGTAGCATTGTGGATTCTGCCATCAGGAGGTAAGTGTGTGTTTCCACACCTTAAATCTGAGCTGGCTGCACAGCTATTTTGACTATGGGGATGTTAACAATTATGATACAAGCCGCGTCTTTAAAAACTATGAACTACGTGTGCTTTGGAGCTGGCTGTTCTGCTGAATTTATAACCCTATGACCACGACACACACTAGCCTACTGGCGGGTGAGAGACCACTGGGAAGAGAATTTAGGAATCCACTCAATGGCAAGCCAGCCCTCAGCCAGGCAGCAGTCAACTGCCAGGTGTGTGAATAAGTCCAAGAACTGCCCAGTGCAGACACATGAGTGAGGCCAGAGGAGCCCAGCAGATCACTGTGTGGCTGATCCAAGCCCAGGGATCAATGTACAGAATCAGAAGGTAATACACAGTTGTTTTAAAACACTAAGTTTGGGACTAATTTGTTTTACAACAGCATCTAACTGATACAGTAAAGAAGAAAGATGTTGTCCCAGCATCACTGGTTCCAGGGCTGGTCCTTGGATCCCACATATTTTTGCCAAGAAATATTCTGGAGCATGGCCAAGTTAACAGTTCTAAGTCTTACCCGTGGTGGTTCAGAGTGATCCTTCTGTTTCTTATCTCAGGATGTTCTTATCAACAGGAACAGAATGAAGGTTACTGAACATTCAGATCTGAGAAACTGGAGAACACTGGCTCAAATGATTAAAGTGGGTGGATAATGCTCCTGAAATTTAGAGAAGCCCGTTTCATAGCAGCAAATGACATAATGCGATTGGGAAGCCAGAATTTTACATTTAAATGTTCAACGTTTCTATCACTGAGATAGAAAACCGTATGCAACTAGAGCACTTTTCCCAAATTAAGGATGTTTTTAATATTTTCAGTGGAGCTTAGATAATTCAGTGCTTCTGCTGAGCTTCCTGTGGAACGACAGTGAGCAGTGACTTTGAAGTGGGATCCACACGGAAGGTTGTAACAGTGCGCTTTGCTGGGTTACTTGACGTGACAGTCTGTGGCCATGCTGCTGTTTGTCAGTACCCACCTTCTGACCTCTGCACCAGTGTCTGTTTCTGTCTAAACTGTGTGCCATTCCCTGACAGCTTATAGTCACTGCACCCCACTTTTAGAGTCTTAGAGTAAATTTGAGCTCACCATGGCCTTCCAACCAATTAGAAAGGAACCTTCAAGCCCATTATATCTGTTTATCTCAATAAGAGAAGATATATAATGATTTGTTTTGTGGTTTTCATAGTCTTGATTATTTCAGATCACTATGTTAGCAGGACCTGGTGGAAAGCAGGTGGAACCAAGAGCCTGGGTTCAAATTCTGGGCCCATTGTTCAATATGTGACTGCCCTTGAGAAACCCACCAAAACATGTTGTGCTTGTTTCTTCTTCTACAAATGGGGAAAATAACATTTGTTTTATCTACCTGGCAGACTTGTCATTAAGGATCAAAATATTAGTCACACATACATATGGATGTATGTGTGTGTGTATATATAAATGTTATTTTAGGATGTCAATAAACATTAGTTTTGATTGTTACTGTTCTTTGACAGTCTTAAACTCTGGCAATCAGGACTAAGATGGTAGAATACCTTTATAGCTCAATCCTCTATGTCTTTAACTATGTATTCTGCTCCTCAGATTCAGGGTAAAATGGATTTGTGTGGGGAAAGTGAAGAGAGTCCAAATGAGTGTTAATGTTGTTACTGGCTGAAGCAGGGAGATCCTCAGATACAGGTAGAAGTCAGGGAGGTGGATGGTGCTGATTTTACTCTGAAATAGAGAACAGGTTCCTGTTTTCTCTAATTGCCTGCCTTTTCTATTTGGGTGATTCGTTGTAAAATTAAACCAGAGTCTCTACCCTGTACAGGAAAGACTGTCTGTAGGTATTTCCAATCATATAATTACAATGCAGTTATCTTGGCCAACTGGTATATTAGGTACCACAATGCCAGGCCCCTGGATGGCATTTCTTTGCCAAGACTTGACACCAATGGAGAAAACATCTCTGAAAGTAAGATTTTTTGTTTGAAATAATAAGTAAAAACAAAGATAAATATTTACTCTTTTTCCAAAAAAATACTGATATTTTATTCCTTTCACGGACCTCTGCCTCTTCCACTTAAATACATATTTGGTAGGTGCTTTTGACTTTAATGTGTTTTGAAAGGCATTTCATTTTTTTCCTGTGCTTCTGGTATCACACTTTATGCAACATCTAGAACATGCACCTGTTTTGTTGATCGCTTGCACAAATAGTTGTTGGCTGGGTGATACATCAGGCATTGGGCCACAAAGCAGGGAAGCAGAGCTGTGTGGGTAGTGTAGTCTCCAACCTTCTGGGGTCCTCACTTCCGCTGCTGTTCAAGGCTTTTGTTACCCCACTGCCATGGCTCTCAGATCCACAGCCCCCTTCCCAGGGATTTCCCTTTCCCATGAGCCTTTATGCAAGTGAAATGGTAATAATAAAACTGTAACAGTGGGAAATTTTAACAGTAGGGAATTGTAACCCCCCCCCCCACCATTCTTTTGACATTGTTTCTCTAAAGGCTATCTCTGTCTAATCTGTAGCTTGTAGATAAACAGCTTGTTCTATAAGAATCCTAGGAACAAACTTCAAAAGATACGGACTCCGATCTTCAGTCATCCCAGCTCTGGGAGATTTGCTGACCTTCAGTCGTAAAACAAGGGTGACAAAAACTAGGATGACACATATCAGAGCATCGCTTGACTGGTTTTGAGGTCCTTATCGGAGTGGGCTCTGCTGGTCTGCACATAGAGAACTTTTCAACCCCCTTTCCTTGATCTTTTCGTTCTGCTTTCGCTCTCCCTTCTTATAAAAACCTCTGCCTACACTGAGGTGTTCCGATGGGCTTTGAGATGAGTCCTCCATCTTCTCAGATCGCTGGCATCTGAGTAAACTGCTTTACTCCTCACCAGCACCTGTCTCACAAGTTTGGCTTCTGTTGTGGCAGGCAGCCAGACCTGCACTTGATTACAAAACCGGTTCACTTCCACAGCATGCTCACTGTATTGACAGGGACTACTAAGTACTTTACATTAATTATTTCATTTAATATTCTTAGCAACCTCACAAGTTTCATTCTATAATGATCCCAACTTAGAGGTAAAAAATACTAAACTGTATGTAGGAGAGCCAGTATTTTAAGCCTAGGTTTATTTGGTTCCACTGTGTTTTATATATTACTAAGTATTTTTATCAGTCTTCACAGTGAATGATCCACCTTCTAAAAATGGATTTAAAGACCTCTGAAGAAATCAATATAATTTTCATCCAAATTAATTGATCCACTTTACATACATTATCCAATTAATTCTCATAAATCCTTATAAAGCAGACAAGTTCACCCCATTATTGGAATGAGGAAACTGAGTATCAACACAGTTAAGAAATATGTCCACGAACTCTTAGCTAATTAATGGTAAAATTATCATTCAAATCAACATCTTGAGCCTAAAATCCATGTTCCTAGTCTGCTTCTTAAAATTTGAGGAATTGATTACAAATTTTAAAAATACATTGTCCTTGGACATAAATACACTTCTTCAACAAGCAAGAATCTCAGGATAAGGGTGACATTAAGGGCATGTGAGTAGACAGGGGACTCCAATCCTTCTGTTAGCATCCGGGATAGTAACACGTATTAATGCGTGCTCACACCTTTCCATCTTCTTGAAAATGATAATAGAAATCTAGCAGAAAGTAAGGCATGTTTTTATACAAATGTGATAGAGGTTATTGGATTTCAGTATGGAGAATATGAATTTGGATTTATTTGTCTCACATACTAAGCATGATAATTAACCTTTTTTTTAAATGTAACCTTTTTTTTTAATGGCTTACAATATGGAGTTTTGGGAGGTTCTCTTCCACTAAAGGAAGATGATGGAGCCAGTCCAGACACTAGATGTAGCACTTTTTACTTCTGCAAAATTTGGTTAATTGGTTAAAATCTCAAAGTTGCTATTATAGTAGCCAGAGTAGAATAAGATCAAAAACCTAAAGGAAAAAGAAAGAAGGAAATCTAAAGCAAGTAGAGAATGTGGCAGAATGTAAGTGCTGAAATTTATGATACCAGAAGATTCCAACCCCACGTTACAATCATGTAGAACATCCTATAAAAAACCAGTTTCCACACCCAAAAATTTGGTAAAAAGAAGTTTCTAGAATATTTTGGTTTTAAAAAGCTTTCTCGATCATTCTGATGAGCAGTCAGCTTGAAGAATCAAGTCAGTTATTTAATTCTATAGGCATGCAGAAAAAGGATACATGTGATTTATCGCTACCGGTTTAAGATGGTGTTATCTGCCCACAGTTCTTCCTTCCTTGCTCTCGATATAGCTCTCCGAAGAGCAGAGCATGCTTCCTTACCCTATTGATTTGGGGGCATCAGGTGACCTGGATCAATGGCACGGGGAGTAGTGACACTGTGGACATTCCAAGAGGAGACCATAAGGCCCTGCAGCGTCCACTCAAGCTCCTGTGTGCCTGGCCTCTGCTATGAGAGGAGCATCACCCACACAAGCCATTGCAGAACGAGAACGCAGGTGCAGAAGAGCTAACTAACCCAACCCACGGTCTGGCAGCAAACCCGGCCAAAGAATACAAATGCTGTAAACCCACAAAGACAAAGATAATAGTAAGAAAAGAGAGAAAAGAAACAACAGATAAAGTAGATGAGAGATTGCCACAAATCCTGGAAAATATGGATAGCTGTGCTCTTTTGATGAGGGGCTGTTTCTTTCCTAGTTTTACGTAGGATAATTAGATTACATAGACATTTTAAAAATTGTATGAAAAGATGGCGTGTGTGTATGTTTTTTTTTACATAAGAAGTGAAGGGTAGTGGAAAACTTTATTTTATTTCATTTTTAATACTCAGAATGTTATGATTCAATAAATAATTTAATAATAAAACCCACAGAGAATTAAGAGTTGCATCATTAAACATGTTACTCTTCGCACAATAAAACCTTGTTTAATAAAACTTGTCTAAATTTGTCTGAGAAGCTAGATGTCTATACAAAGTTTTGGCGATGTTAAGGTGTATGCTACATATGATGTAACAAAAGAGACAATTAATTTGGAATTGTTTCCACAGAATAAGCCACTTGATATTTGTGTACTTTTTATGGCAGTTTAGTTTAGCTCATGGCAGAATATTTTATTCTTTCTGAGTCATTAAGAGCTACTGCTGACATGTACCAAACTGTATTTTGAAGCACTGTCATTCTGTTTCAAACATAATTTATAGAAAAAAGTAAAAGAGCATGAAGCTTGTCAAATATTCTATTATTTCATATCAAAAAAGTTAGACATTTTTTCACCTCAATATTGAATTGTTATAAGGGAGAGAAGTCAGTGGGAAAAAATGATATTTAATAAGAGAAATGTTATCTCAATATTTGCAAGGGAATCATGCTAATGTTTACTAATGATTTTTCTCCATTACTGGAATATTATAGCCTATACCCCATAAACTATTTAATCTCCTTAGCTTTTTCTGTGCTCAGTGTCATTGGTGTATGTACTTAAGACTTGATGGATATTACCAGATTATACACCAAAAATACTAGAGCAAGTCACATCATTTGTTCTTAAACTGGACTTCAAGTTTATTGATTAAATGCTAATCTCAGCTCTCCCCTCTCCTTTTCAGCCCAAACGATTTAATTAAACAAAAGCATAAACAGAGACACGAAAATTCCTCGGAAACTTTGAGTCACTGTCATACTGGAAGCATTGGCATTTGTCGCTTTCTCTCATCTCCTCAAAGCCTGGGGATTCCTCCATCGACTCAGAGAACAGACTGACGGTTGGCCATGGGAGGGGAGGGCTGGGGGATAAAAGTGAAAGGATAGAGACGTACAGATCGGCAGTTCCAGAACAGTGACGGGGATGGAAATCACGGCATAGGGAATACAGTCAATAATAGCGTAATAACTACATATGGTTCCAGGTGGGCTGTGGAGGGGACCACTCTGTAAAATACGTGATTCTCCAACCACTCTCTTGCACATCTGAAGCAAATAGAGAATAACATCAAATATAAACTTTACTTGAAAAATTTAAAAATGAAAAGTAAATAAAAAGTAAAAAAATGTTAGCTACCTATCTCTCTGTCAGTGTGAGTCATGAGACGCTCATCATACAGTCGGGTTGGCCGGATAAAACCTGACAAAAACCAAACAGTGCCACAGCCCAAGCGCTCTCAGAGTGTTACTCTCAGGAATCCGGAAGGTTCAGAACCACATGGCTGAAAGCACCGGGAAAAATAGCATCTTCTTCACAATTGTGCCATGCTTTTGGATCATCACAGTTAACTCAGATCATGAATACCATGGAAATTTCAGGATCTTGGGAATTGTACACCGTACCACAGAACTCTGACTTACTATGTATGGGACCAAAAAATGACTTTTACTCAGGCCTACGGTATGAAAGCAGCTATTTCGGAAAATAAGCATGTTTTGTTTTGGATGATAAGGGAGGAAGGGTAATGATAGCAAGGGTGAAGAATTTAGGAGAGTCTTTTGAAGACAAGACATCATATTCAGAGAGAGCAGGAGGGACCAATATTGGAAAGGGCTCCGAGGAAGAGGATGGAGAGACAGATGAATCTTGTGATGAAAGGGATATAGATAATGGGACTCAGTGACTTGTCCCCTAGCACCTACTGAGCACTGTGAAGACGGACACCTGGTGGACTTTCCCACTTCAAATTCCCCAGCCGTAGTAAAAGCTGTTTGGACGCCCAAAGACAACTTTTGGCAGAGCCCCAGGTGATGTGGGCCTAGGTTTCTGCAAGCATTGCCTCACTGCCTGTTGAGATGCAGTATGTGGAGTCCCAGGAATGCTGAACACGACACAGTAATTGTAATCGGAACACAGGTCCATGTGCTCCCAGGCATACTCTTTAACAACTGGTTACTCTGGCCTGACGCTGTGGAGATGGCTTGAAAATTGGACTCGGAGAGATCTGGATATGAATACCACCTCCACAAATTATGGAGCAACGTTCAGTGAGTTACTAAACTTCGTTACTTCCTTTTTCCTCCTCTCAGGCTTGCTAGGAGGAAGAAAAAAGAACGTGCATGACAAGCTAGGCAGTCTGTAAATATTAATCAGCTTTTCAAACTCACTGAATTCCTCTCATCTCATAAGGATCAGATAAAAGAAGGATGCATGGCCAAGCTTGATACTGTCTTGGTATTGCAGACAACATCTGGCCTTTCTTGGACAAACACCGCACCATATGCAGACATAATTATCCTTACTGCTAGAAAGCTTTGTTTTTAGGAAGCTCTCAGGAAAAGCTGTCCAATGACTCCATGAACAGCTCCAGATCACTCTCATTCCATCCTCTGAACACGCTTGTCCTATGCAGGATCAGAAGCTACACACTCAACCCCACCACAGACACCCACAGCAGGGGTCAGCACCGTTACTCAAATCTCTTTCAGAAAAGAGCAATTTGGTCTTGGGGGAAAGCAGTTAGTGGAAGTTCATCCTGTTTCAGGGCCCATCATGAACCTATTCTTAGGTCTGTGTTTTAAAAGGCTCTTACAGTGATTCCCCAGCCTGCAGAACTGCAGCACGGCAACAAGGAATTCACTTTTGTGAACAAATTTCCTGTCTCTTTACCATGGCACAAAGGCCTGACAGCAATGTTTATTTGTATCAAAACAAGGAAAATCAAAATTTGTCTATATTGAGAAACTGATCTGTGTTGAATTGTGCCCCCTCCCCAAATTCCTATATATGTTGAATTTTTAACTTCCAATCATTTAGGGGGTGAAAATATTTGGATATAGCATCCTTGCAGGTGTAACTCTTTAAGAGGAGATTTGACTGGAATAGTGTGGACACTAGTCCACCATGAATAGTGTCCTTATAGAAGGGGGAAATGTAGACACAGACACACACAGGGAGAATGCCACGTAAAGATGAAGCCAGAGATTGGGTGATGGTTCTACAGCCAAAGAACACCACAGATCATCAGCAAACCACCAGAAGTAAGCACAGACACATGGGACAGGTTCCCCATCACAGCTCTATCGATACCTCAATCTTGGATTGCCAGCATCTGGAACTGTGAGACAAATTTCTAGTGTTTAAGCCATCCAGTCTGTGATGCTTTGTTATGGCAGCCCTAACAAACTAATACACCCCCATTCTACACCCACTCCCACATCGGAATAATAAAATGGGACAAGACCAAACTGGGAAGCTCCATGACATCGGAGCCCATGTCAACTCTTTGCCACCATACCCCTGCATGGCATGTAATGGGTAATCAACAGCTATTGTTTTAGTAGTTGGTTACATTTAGTTAACTTCTGTGCTATCTACCATGTACATGCTATTTTTACCTTTCTCAGGAGTTGTGCAAGTCACACACTGTTCACCTCACTTTATAACTGTAGAAACTATGATTCAAGAAGGATAATGTCTACGAATGAGCAGAAACACTCTCAGGCTGAGATCTGTCCCTGTTGCTCAGTCATGGTGTGACTTTAAGCAATGGGTTTGCCTGCATGAGCTTCATTTTCTTCTTCTGTAGAATAAGGATGATTATAAAATAAATTTTGAAGGGTAGTCATGAGGGTTAAATAAGATACCACATGAGAAGTCACAAGAAACAGACAACACAAAATTTAGTCTCATGTTATTGTTGTGGTAAAAACAGTTAACAGAGTCAATCTATCTTCCTAAATTTTTAAGTGCACAGTACAGTGTTGTTAAATAGAGACACTATGATGTATAGCAGGTCTGTAGAACTTATTTATACATAATTAAACTAAAATGTTATATGCATTGAATAAAATTTTCCATTCTTTCTTCCCCTGTCCCTGGCAATTACCATTCTTCTTTCCATTTCTGTGAGTCTATTTTAGATTACTCATACACAAGTAAGTGGACTTATACACTATTTGTCTTTCTATGACTGGCTTATTTCACTTAGCACAATGTCCTCCAGGTCCACCCACATCACTGTAAATTGCAAGGTTTCCTTCATGTTCAAGGCTAAATAATGTTCTATTGTATGTATAACACATTTTCCTTTTCCTTTTTTAAATTTTTTTGAAATTATTTGTTTTTTATTTTTAATTTTATTTTAATTGTTGTTCTTGTACAGTTTTCTGTCTTTTACTCCCATCCCAGCCCACTGCCTCAACCCTCCCCACCTCCCTCCCATTTCCACCCCCCTGGTTATTATCCATGTGTCCTTTATACTTGTCCCTGTAAACCCCTCCCCTTTTCCCGCTGAAATTCCCTCCCCTCTCCTGTCTGGTGACTGTCAGCCTGTTCTCAATTTCAGTGCCATTGGTTATATTTTGCTTGCTGGTTTGTTTTGCTGTTTAGGTTCCTGTTAAAGGTGAGATCATATGGTATTTGTCTTTCACCACCTGGCTTATTTTGCTTAGCATAATGCTCTCCAGTTGCATCCACGCTGTTGCAAAGGGTAGGAGCTCCTTCTTTCTTTCTGCTGCATACAATTCCATTGTGTAAATGTACCATAGTTTTTTGATCCACTCATTTACTGATGGGCACTTAGGTTGCTTCCAACACTTGACTGTTATAAATTGCATTTTCCTTTTTTTACCCAAAGTCATGCAGATTAAAAAATAGTCAAGCCAAACTAAAGCTGTAATCTATCATCTCCAAGCCTGAACCATTTTCTTTAGAGCAAGCCAAAAGGTTAATCATGCCTCATCTATTCTTTATCAAACAGTCAACCTCTAGGAATTAAAACCCCATTAATACTAATAGGGACTGAAGCTTCCCCCTTCCTGCTGAGAAGAATTTACATGATCGAGAATGCTTTGCCTTCTAAAGCAGACTGCCCCAGCTAGGGGGAATTACAAAATGAAAAAGGGAAGGAAATTGGTAAGAATTTGTATCAGGGCAAAGTGACAGACACCCATATTTCACAAATGTAATAAATGGATCCCTAGGATCCACATGGGTCCATCTCTTTGAAAAAGCAGCTTAACCTTCAATCTCCTCCTAAAGTTTTGTTTCAGACCTTGTATAATGGAAGGATGAAACTTCCTGGGATGTAGGTGACTTCTCACTGTGGAACAGGCATAAAATTTTCAATTTTGCAAATTTATTATTATTCTAAGAAGCCACCTGTTGAAATGGATCAGTGACGAATCACCACCCAGTACCTTTCTCCCTTGGTTCCAAGAATTTTCTCATAGAAGATGACTAAGAGCAACATTCCAGTTCTTGGAGGCAACTAGGTCCAAACTAAGATAGTCAAGAGTCACACTCAAGCTGAGCCAGACAAGAGACTACAGCATAGCTTATTGTTTAAATCAATAATAGCATTTGAAATCCAAACGTATATTGAATTATTTTTGTCTTTAAAAATGTGAGCTAATATGCATTTAGGGAAGGAAAGTTCATGGAACAGATGAAGTATTTAATCAAGCCTCTTCCTTTTCTCTTTAATATGTCTTGGCGCCAAAGGAGGGTTTATCAATTCAGCAAATGCAACACTCCAGTCAAAATTAAAAGAAAGACATCGAATACTCATGGGGTGCTTTGTTTCATTGCAAATTAATAAATGAAAGTCTCTTTTCAATTGTAATAGTTCACTTGGTGTCCAAAATAGAGTGCCAGACAACACTTTAGAAAATGTACTGTTTTTTGGACAAGAATAAAAACCTAGGGTAGCAATACTTATATCTGACAAGATGGAATTCAAAACAAAGGCCATAAAAAGAGACCCAGAAGGACATTTTATAATATTCAAGGGAAGAATCAATCAAGAAGACATAAACATTATGCATATATATGCACTCAACATTGGAGCACACAGATATATAAGGAAAATCTTGGAGGACTTCAAGAAAGATATTGACAGGAACACACATATACCAGGGGATTGTAATACCCCACTGTCAAAAATGGATAGATCTTCCAAACAAAATATCAACAAAGTAACGGCAGCGTTGAACAATGCCCTAGATGAAATGGACTTAACTGATATATTTAGAGCCTTTCCTCCCAAAGAAGCAAAATACACATTCTTTTCAAATGCACATAAAACATTTTCAAAGATAGACCACATGCCAGGAAACAAAACAAGCCTCAACACATTCAAGATAACTGAAATCATATGAATTATTTTCTCAGACCACAAGGTCTTGAAACTAGAAACTAACCTGAGGAAAAAAATTCAAAAATATTCAAACTGATCAGACTGAATAGCATGCTATTAAACAATGAGTGGGGTGCTAATGAGATCAAAGAAGAAATCAAAAAGTTTCTGGAAACAAATGAAAGTGAACACACAGTAGTCCAAAACCTATGGGACAGAGCAAAGACAGTCTTGAGAGGGAAGTTAATAGCAATATAGGCCTATCTGACAAAAAATAAAATCATTTGAAATACAAAACCTAACCCTACATCTATAAGAATTAGAGGAACAGCAACAAAGACAACGCACAGTGAGAAGAAGGAAGGAAATAACCAAGACCAGAGCAGAATAAAATGACATAGGGACTAAAGGAACAATCCAAAGGATCAATAAATCCAGGATCTGGTTCTTTGAAAACATAAACAAAATCGACAAGCCTTTAAGCAGGCTCACCAAGAAAAGAAGAGACATGACCCAAATAAATAAAATCACAAATGAAAGACAAGAGGTGACAACTGACACCACAGAAATAAAAAGGATTGTAAGAAATTACTACAAAGAACTACATGCCAAGAAATTTGAAAACCTGGATGAAATAGACAAGTTTCTAGAAAAATATAATCTCCCAAAACTGAATGAAGAAGCGCAAAGCATGAACAGACATATAACAGCTGACACAATCAAAGCAGTAATCAAAAAACTACCAACACACAAAAGCCCTGGACTGAATGGTTTCTTTCACAGGAGAATTCTACAAAACATATAAGGAAGCGCTCACCCCTATCTTTCTCAGACTATTCCAAAACATCCAAGAAGACAGAAGCCTCCCAAACTCTTTTTATGAGGCCATCATCATCTTAGTCCCCAAATCAGATGAAGACACAACAACAACAAAAAGAAAACTACAGGCCAATATTGCTGATGAACATAGATGCTAAAATCCTGAACAAAGTACTGGCAAAGCGCACCCAACAATACATCCAAAAGATTACACACCATGATCAAGTGGAATTCATCCCAGGAAATGCAAAGATGGCACAACATTCACAAATCAGTAAATGTAATACATCACATAAACAAAAGGAAAGACAAAAATCACATGATCATATCAATAGATGCGGAAAAAGCATTTGATGAATACATCACCCATTTATGATAAAAACATTGAGCGAAGTGGGAATAGAGGGAGCATTCCTCGAAACAATAAGGGCCATGTACAAGAAACCTACAGCCAACATCATACGCAATGGGCAAAAACTCTTTCCCACTAAGTTCAGGAACAAGACAAGGTTGTCCACTTTCACCACTTCTATTCGACATAGTATTGAAAGTCCTAACCACAGCACTCAGACAAGAAGAAGAAATAAAAGGTACCCAAGTTGGAAAGGAGGAAGTCAAACCGGCATTCTTTGCAGATGACATGATAGTGTACATAGAAAATCCTATAGACTCGACCAAAAAGCTTCTCAAGCTAATAACTGAATTTGGCAAAACTGAAGGATTCAAAGTCAATATTCAGAAATCAAATGCATTTTTGTAAACCAACAATGAAATATCGGAAACAGAAATCAGAAAAACAAATTCCATTTACTACTATAGCAACAAGAAAAATAAAGTACCTAGGAATATACCAAACCAAGGAGGTAAAAGACCCATACTCAGAAAACAACATAACACTGAAGAAAGAAATTAAGGAAGATGCAAACAAATGGAAGCATGTACCAAGTTCATGGATTGGAAGAATTAACATCAACAAAATGTCTAGACTACCCAAAGCAACTCATAGATCAATGAAATCCCTATTAAAGTACCAATGATATATTTCACAGATGTAGAACAAACATTTCAAAAATTTATATGGAACCATAAATGACCCTGAATATCTACAGCAATTTTGAGAAAGAAGAACAAAGAAGGAGGGATCACAATACCTGATATCAACCCTTATTACAAGTCCACTGCAATCAAAACAATCTGGTACTGGCATAAAAACAGATCATTGACCAGTGAAACAGAACAGAGAGCCCAGAAATAAACCCAAGTCTCTATGGTCAATTAATATTTGACAAAGAGTACAAAAGCATAATATGGAGTAAAAATTGCCTGTTCATCAAATGCTGTCAGGAGATCTGGACAGGTACATGGAAAAAAAATGAAACTCCACCACCAATTTACACCATACACAAAAATAAATTCAAGGTAGATAAAAGACTTAAAGGTAAGTCATGACACCATTAAAGTCCTAGAGGAGAACATAGGCAGGAAAATCTCAGATATTTCACACAGCAATACATTCACCAATATGTCCCATAGAGCAAGGGACATAAAGGAAAGAATAAACAAATGGGATCTCATCAAAATAAAAAGCGTCTGCACAGCTAAAGAAAACAGCAGTAAAATGAAAAGGGAACCAACTATATGGGAAAATATATTTGCCAATGATATCTAAAACAAGGGTTTGATCTCTAAAATATATAAAGAAGTCACATGACTCTGCTCCAGGAAGATTAACAATCCAATTAAAAAAATAGGCAAAGGATCTGAATAGACACTTCTCTAAATACAGAGGGCCCAGAGACATATGAAAGAATGCTCAGCATCACTAGCCATCGGAGTGATGCAAATTAAAACCACAATAAGATACCACTTCACACCACTCAGAATGACCATCATAACCATATCAACAAAAAACAAGTGCTGGCAAGGTTGTGGAGGAAAGGGAACCCTAGCGCACTGTTGGTGGGACTGCAGACTGGTGCAGCCACTGTGGAAAACAGTTTGGGGTTTCCTCAAAGAACTAATAATGGAACTGCCTTTTGACCCTGCAATTCCACTGCTGGGATTATACCCTAAGAATCCTGCAACACCAGTTGAAAAGAACCTATGCACCCCAATGTTCATAGCAGCACAATTTAAAATAGCCAAGTGCTGGAAACAGCCTAGGTGCCCATCAGTAAATGAGTGGATCCCATTTACACAATGGAATACTATGCAGCAGAAAAAAAGGAGGAACTCCTACCTTTTGTGACAGCATGGATGGAACTGGAGACCATTATGCTAAGTGAAGAAAGCTTGGCAGTGAAAGACAAATACCATATGATCTCACCTATAAGTAGAACCTAATTAACAAAACAAACAAGCAAGGAAAATATAACCAGAGACATTGAAATTAACAAACTGACAGTAACCAGAGCAGGTAAAGGAAATAACGGGGCAAAGAAGGGCAAGGTTCATCAAAGAACATTTATAAAGGGCCCATGAACAAAGCCAAATGGGCGTAGGATTCAGGGTGGGAGGTGTGGGTGGGTAGGGCAGAGGAATGTGGTGGTGGGAAAGTGGAGACAACTGTATTTGAACGTCAATAAAAATGTTAAAAAAGAAAAAGAAAAAATGTACTGTCTTGGAGAACTCGGAACCTGCTGTTAATTAATTCTGTCTTCATGGATGAGATAATACCCATATCATTCTCATTTCCTTCCTCCCCTTTGCCTACTCTCTTGCATTCTGATGGGTTCCAGTGTTACTATTTCCATCATTATGTTTTTAATATTTCACAGGTGGAAGACTGTGGTTCTACAAAACATGTTTCACAATAAATACACAATTTAATAAACACTAGGAGAATAATGCTCTTGGAGCTTTTTAAAATATGCAGAAATTATCACAAGCTTGCTGTCACTGAGTAGAAATGCTACAATAGTACTCTAATTTATGTTTCTTCTGGATCTAGCCTTCCCAAATAAGAACATAGATAATTGATAACAGGTTTGGATGTGAAAAAAAAAATTCATCAGTAAGGAACATGTGCAGAGTTTTAGATACTAGGGAATGGTATTAAATGACTCAGGGGAAAGGAGGAAGCTCAATCTTAAATATCTAAAGTAGTTTAAAAAATATAGGGCAGTTTTATTCAAAACTTGTTTTCTCTGTCCCTCTGTGTGTGCATGCACATTTGTGTAACTTCAGTAATTATTCCTGCAAACAGTAAGTCAGGCTTTTGAGTATAGTATGAAAAGCACCAACAGTGAGGAACAATGTATTTACCCATTCAGCTCTGCGTGGTATGTCCCAACCTTCACTACCTTTTGAGAAGTGAGTTCATACATCATCTTCTAAAGTTTTGTTTCTGGTTCTCCAAATGCTCCTGCAAGAAAGTCCAATCTTTCCCCAGATATTGTTCTTCAAATAGTTCCCATACCTCCAGAGGTTCATAGGTGACTGGAATGCACTCTGATCCCCTCTCCAGTCTGCCAGGGACACGAGTCCCCTTCACATTTTCCTGATGCCACTATTGGTAACTACCGGACACCATGTTACCCATTCAGGGAATTGGCTACTTCTGCGGTCACTGGCAAGGGTGGAGCTTCTATGCCAGGAACCCTTGAAAAAGGCAAGGATGTGTGATGAACAAAGGAACAGAGGCAAAGAGTCTAAGATAAGCTTTGTAATAACTAAAGGACTTATGGGGGAATAGTTCCCAAAGACATTGAAATCCTAACTCCGTGAATAAATCACTTTACCAGGAAAACTGGACTTTGCAGATATGATTAAGATTGATGACCTTGAGTTGGGTAGATTATCCTGGACCAGCACTAATTACACGAGTCTTTCGAAGCAGAGAACCTTTCTCAGCTGAGGACAGAGTCAAGGGAGAAGGGACAAAGGAAGAAGAATCAAAGAGATGCAATGTTGGTGCTTTTGGAGCTGGAGGAGGGAGGCCAAGAGTCAAAATATGCAGTAACTTTCAGGGTGGAATAGGCAAGAGAACCCGTTCTTCTCCAGGAGGGATGTAGCCCTGCCAACACCTTAATTTTCACCCGGTGAGACCCGTGTTTGATTCCTGACCTACAGAATTGTACAATAATAAATTTCTGCCGCTAAGCCCCTAACTTAAAGACAATTTGTTATAGCACCAATAGAAAACTAATTCAGGGTTATTCTGGTTGAGCAATTTACCTATTTCCCACTGTTGTTATGACAAACTGGTGCCTCTACTCAGGCTGCTACCACCTGCTGGCACAGGGTTCACTCGCCAGAGGCCACCTGCCGCGACTAGGCACCGAGGGAGAAAGCCACTTGGTCCCTTCACAATGTGCTCCAGCAGGTATGGCCCTTGGCCAATGTGTGACAGCCGTTTCTAGTCACTCACCTTGGAGGAAAAATTCATCAACAGGGTAGCCAGCTGCTGGAAGTAGCAGCAAGTTCCTGATTTCAAAATCCCCACTGCCTTTTAACCCTCACCTTCAATGCTCAAGCTAGACTTTAATTCAAATTCTCTTCTACTCTGCTTCTCCATAGCTACTATGCTACTTTTTCTGAACTCTTTAACCAATTAGAATGCTGTGAGAGCTATAAAGTGAAAGTTCCTGGCATAGCTCTTACGTATCTGGCTTGTTAAACAGCAAAAGATAACCAGGATAGGACCATCGGCCCAGGCATCTCCTTCAGTCACTTCTGATCGGTGTTTCAGCTCCAAGTTTAACGTGCTGGTGCACCAGGGGCAAGCAGTACATCCAGGTCCCACGCAGGGAGTGGCACATCAGCAGCTAGGCACCTAGAGTCACCCAAATGCATGTGGGTGTTTTCCGCACCCCTGGTTTCTTCTAAGAGCGCTAGGAGACTTTCCCCTGCATTTCTCTCTCTTTATCATCTATCCATCCGTCTATCTAATCTCCTTTCTGTAACTCGCCCACACATTGGGAAGTTAGCACATTTGTTTCCACTAATTAAGTCCACTGGACAATTCCTCTGCTTTACGGATTGCACGTGTACATACATGGTTATTCATCCCAACATACATCTAATTTTAATTGATACAACAGATACAATAAAACCAAAGACCAAGTACTTGTGTCAGTTAGTTGCAAGTATTTGTAATTTTAGATGTATTTTCTGAAAAAGAATACTGCAGTAGTACATATTTCTGTCTCTACCGTATCCCCTTACTCTTCATGACAACCATCTGAAATAGTTACTGTGATTGCCAATTTTCAGGAAGGGGAAAGTAATACCCACAGAATATAGTAACTTGCCAAAGTCTCAGACTACTAATGTTCAGCCAGCTTTTCAACCCAAGTTCTCATCACACAGTCCTATAAGTATTTCAACTCCTTCCCTCATCTTGACCCATTTCCACCCAAACGTGGGCTAGCCATCTATTTAGAAAATCATCTTAGTTAGGATCATGGCCTTTTCTTTAAAATAATTGATCTTAGCATGGATGGACCAAAAGAGTATTATGCTAAGTAAAATAAGACAGAGAAATAACAAACACCACATGATTTCACTTACATGTGGAATCTAAAGAACAATATAAAGGAATAGACAAAACAGAAACAGACTCACAGATACAGAGAACAGACTGATGGTTGCCAGAGGGAGGACCTTTGGGGAACTGGGTGAAAAAGGTAAAGGGACTAAGAGTCCAGATCTATGGTTATAAAAGACTCATGGATGGAAAGTACAGCATAGGAAATAGAGTCAGTAATAACATAATAATTAGACACAGTCCCCTTGGGTACTGGAAATATCAGGGGGAACACTTTCTAAAGTATAGGATTGTCTAACCACTGTGCTGTACACCTGAAACTAATACAAAATAATATTGAACATAAAATGTAATTGAAAAAAGTTTAACATAGAAAGAAAAAACAACCTTAAACCTTTATCAAAGCAGATGAAATTGTTCTTAGTCAAGACATAGCGCCCTGGCGTTACAAATTCTTGCCAGAAACCACACCCTGAAGTTTCTGAAGTTCAGACCTTCTCAGAAGCCAAGCAGGAGAAATTTCTATAGGGATTAATTTTTATATGACTCAGTCCAGTGAGACCTAGGAAAATGCAAATTTCAACAGCATTGTTTTAGCTCAGCATTAAAAGGCATTAGAACAGGTATCTCCACGGAATGCATATTTAACCTAGAGTCAGACACTGGTCACAGAACAGTATCCTCTTAACTAGATCCCAGAAGAATAATCTCACGATCTAGAAACACAGCACTCCTTCTGAATACTACTTAGTTTTTCATCTTTTAGAGACTCCAAATCTTGTAAACAACCATATTTTCCACTCTGTTTTGGCTTTTAAGGAAGTTTTAAGTCAAATTTAGAGACATATTTCAGAATGCTATATTTGGCTATAACACAATTTTAGTCTTAGTTTTATTATCTTTTTCATTGTATTTTCCCTGTCATCTTGCCTACTTCATTTGTTATCTCAGTCTTTTGATTTTTTATAATTCTCAAAATTATAAAAATATATATGCATTTTTATAATTCTCTAAAATGGTGTGAAACTTGTCAGTCAACATATTAAAATAAATAAAGTGAATTTCCAGTTTTCAAGCTAATTCAGTAATCAAATCATATAGCTTTCTATATTTCTGGTTTAATGTTAAAATTAAACTTGAGTTATCCTAAAATTCTGTGATTACTCTTTGTGAATATCCACGGATACAGCTAAAGCTTTGATAGGAGCTCTAGGAAAAACTCCTTTGAGGGAACAAAACAAGCCACCCAAAATATGTCTCTTTGGCATAAAGATTAATTTTGGCTGACTATTTTCAAGAAAAAAATTGTTACCCTCCACCTAACTGCATAAAGGAATTTAGAGAAAGGGCCTCTTCTGAGGGCAGAGCTATCACCAGAGACATCTACAAAGGATGTGGGCTCGATGCGGTGGAGGAGACTCCACAGGGCCTAGAGATCACAGTTGTATCTATCTGTGCCCCATTATCTCCACACCTCTGCAATGTCCAGTAAACAGGTTGTTTACCAAACGTTTGGTTTTTCATCTCCATGTGAATTACCTTCCTCTCCTTTGATGTCCCAAACCACTAGCCAATTTTTCTTAGCTCAAGATTACAAATAGACCTCAACTGTCCAATTTATCTTGGGGCTCCAGAGTCTTATAGTTCCGTAGTACATATGCATGTAATTAAATTCAGTTATTTTCTTCTATCAATGTCTCCTCTCAACTGTATTCCTAAACCAGCCAGAAGGAGCTAGAAGAGTAGAGAAAAACTTCTTCCTCCTCGGCACGCCTCAATTTAAAAGTTGCTTGAAAAACCAAAATATCAGATACTATCAAAGTTGTGGTTAAAGAAATTGATATAACCTTAGAGTCTACATCTGTGGGTAGAAGGGTTGGAGTTTTATTTTGTACTGGGGTTATAGTCTTCGAAGTTCATTAAATCTGAGCTAAATCCTAGATCCTCCATTTACTCTCTGCATAATTGTGAAACGTCCCAAGTCCTTGCATTTCAGCTTCAATTACTAAAAAATTCAAGTTGCTTGTATGATTAAAAGAGAAAATGCACATAAAGAATTTAGCATAGAGACTGGCATAGAGTAAGTCAGCAATTGGAAACTAATATCATTAGTATAATTATTGCAAAATAATGAATGTTAGCCATTGCTCTTATTGCCATTTCTATTTCAGATCAAAAGAGTGGCCCACTTGGACACCTGTAATCAAGGGTAGGGCTTTGGTCAGAAATAGCAATGGATCTACTCTAATTGTCACACAAGTACTTGATAGAAACTCCAGAGTTTTTATGCCAATAAATTAAAGAAACAAAAGCCTTAGAAAGCAAGAGTTATCAAAAACCTACTTGTATCATAACTTTAAATCAGCTCCTGTAGAGATTCCAGCAAAGCTGGACACATGGATAGAAATGCTTTGTTGCCTTGCACAACCAAAAGAAGGATAACAACCATTCTAAAAACAATAAGCAACCAGAACTGCCAGAATAGCAAACTGCATGGAACTCCAGCAACCAAGGAGTTAAAGAAACATTCATCCAGACCGGTAGGAGGGGATGGAGACAAACAGCTGGGTGGGTGAAAAGAACCCACAGAAAAGCAGCAGACTGCACAGGTGAGGAGAAGTTGGCTCCCCAAGAAACTAAAGACTCAAAACCTCTAGCTGTAAAATACTGTGGAGGTTGCAAAGCCAGGAGAAACTCCAAGTCTCACAGGAGAGTTCATTGGAAAGTGGGGCTAGAGCAGATTCAGCAAGCAGCAGTGTTCCCTCTCTGACCCCTTCCCTGCATACCGTACCACAATGCAGCAAAGAGGGTTGCCTTGCCCTGATGATCACCCAAGGCTCCACCCCCTTACAACTTAACAAGTGCCCTGAGACAAAGAAATATGGCCCAAATGAAAGAACAGGTCAAAACTCCAAAAAAAGAGCTAAGTAACTAGGAGATAGACAATCTTACTGGTACAAAGTTCACAGCACAGGTAATCAGGATGCTCACAGAACTGATTGAGCTGGGTTGCAATATGGAGGAAGAAATGAAGGCTGCACAAAGTGAAATAAAGGAAAATATACAGGGAACCAACAGTGAAGGGAAGGAAACCAGGACCCAAATCAACGATTTGGAACAAAAGGAAGAAATAAACATCCAACCAGAACAGAATGAAGAAACAAGAATTCAAAAAAATGAGGAGAGGCTTAGGAACCTCTGGGACAACTTTAAATGCTCCAATATCTGAATCATAGGGGTGCCAGAAGGAGAAGAGGAAGAGCAAGAAATTGAAAACTTATTTCAACAAATAATGAAGGAAAACTTCCCTAATCTGGTGAAGGACTTCCAGGAAGTCCAGGAAGCCCAGAGATTCCCAAAGAAATTGGACCCAAGGAGGAACACACCAAGGCACATTATAATGAAGTTACCCAAGATTAAAGATAAGGAGAGAATCTTAAAAGCAGCAAGAGGAAAGGAGAGAGTCACCTACAAAGGAGTTCCCATAAAGCTATCAGCTGATTCTTTGTCAAAAGAAACCTTACAGGCAAGAAGGGGCTGGAAATAAGTATTTGAATTAATGAAAGGCAAGGACCTACATCCAAGATTACTCTATCCAGCAAAGCTCTTATTTAGAATGGAAGGGCAGGTAAAGTGCTTCCCAGGTAAGGTAAAGTTAAAGGAGTTCATCATTACCAAGCCTTTATTATATGAGATGTTAAAGGGACTTATCTAAGAAATACAAGAAGATGAAAAACTATGAACAATAAAATGACAACAAACTCATAACTATCAACAAATGAACCTAAAAAATAAAAACAAAAACTAAGCAAACAACTACAGTAGTAACAGAATCACAGAATGAAGATCATATGGAGGGTTATCAATTGGGAGAGGGAGAGGGAGAATGGGGGAGGGGAAGGTACAGGGAATAAGAAGCTTAATTGGTAGGCATAAAATAGACAGGGGTAGGTAGAGAATAGTGTAGGAAACAAGCCAAAGAGCTTATATGTACAACCCATAGACATGAACTAAGGGAAGGGGAATTCCAGAGGGTGGGTAAGTGCAGGGGGGAGGGGGGATAAAAGGGAGAAAAAAATTGGGACAACTGTAAGAGCATAATCAATAAAATATACCTTAAATAAAATTTTCCAAAACAGGGGGAAAAAAGAAGGGTAGAAAAATAAAAATAAATAAATCAGCTCCTGTAATGCATGTGCATTTAAATACATCCTTAGAAACCCATTGTTACCATTAGTATTTAACTAATTATTAATTTTAAAAGGGGGAGCAAAGGGACTTAGACATTGAGCTAAATAAACTGGAGAGTATAAGCCTTTTGCTTAGCCAGGAAGCTATAGCTTCACAGCCCAGAAGCTCAGAGCATTGTTCTGAGAGGTGATTAATACTCCTTCCTTCCCCTGCTCTGGTGCTGGATAGCTGAGGGGCACAAGGGAGGTTCTAGTGTAGAGGACAAGTCAAGTAGGACAAAGTGACCCAGAAGAGGGACCGGAAGCTGGGAAAGACTTTTGTTTAAATTAGTTAGAAAGCGCCAAACCATCTGGTTTCGGTTAGGTAGTCATAACCTCTGCTTTGGCTTCTGTACACCCAGCCTCCGATAAGGACACCTCAAGGCTAGAGTTATTTTCGCATCAGCTTCTGTACCTCCTGCTTCTGCCACGTAGGATAGGGCATCCGGAGAGCAATAAAAGCCCTGCCCAGCCAAGGTTCGGGGCCCAAAATTTGGAGACTGCCTCCTCTGGGTCCGCATGTGTAATAAAGCCTCACTCCATTACCCCGAATCGCGCCAGAGTCTTTATTTTCCGAATTATTTTCCGTAACACTAGTACAAAGAGGTCTGTCATTCTAACCACAGGGTGGATCTATCAAAAGCCGTGAAGACAGGAAATTAATTTGTTTTTTTGAAAAATCTTTAGCCTTTCATAAGCTCCAGCTAATATAATCCCAGGGGAACTAAGAAACTCGTTCACTCACTCTCTCTCTTGTGTCATGATCCACACTCACCCCCAGCACTCACGTGTGCTCTCTCCGCAGCCATGTGACATTAGCAGCTGTGTGGCTCACAGCCACACGGACTCCACACACAGGCTCCAGGCAGAAGCGTGGATGGGTTGCAGCTGGGAACACGCACTAGCCTAACTGGATGCTGGACTGGACCGTATTTTGATACAGAGCCTGAACTCTGAGCAGTGGCCTTCGTTTGGGCCCTGGTGAAGACAATACTGGATCTTTCCCATGGTAGCATGGACAGAGGCGGGACATTGGAAAGTCAAGAGGGGAACCCCCTTAACCCCTTAATTTTACATCATCAATAAAGTTCACCCCGGAGCCCCAACCCACCATGCAGTTCTCAGGAAATGATTTTCCCTGTGACACCGCAAGAGCTGATTTTTCACCTGCGACACCAAGAGGACCAGTTAGGTTCAAGGTGGACTTCCATGTTACTAAGTGATTTAACATGACGGAGAGAGTTCGTCTATCTGCCAAAGCACTCTGCCAAAAATAACTTTGGTTTTGGCACACGTCATATTTAAACATGCTTCCTAATTATTAGCCAGGAAATAAATGAACCGCTTCTGGAGAATATTAGATCCTCTAATATACATGGGTTTAGAGCATTGTGTTTGTTTTTGTGTTTATTGTTCTATGTAATTAGTTGCTCATCTACTTACAGATTTTTTCCACTTAAATGAAGAATAAGTGAGAAATTATGATCCAATTCTTAGTTAAGGAATGCATTTTCCTCCGAAGTAAGGGTTTCATAATATCGCAGGTCAACCATGCCTCATATGAAATTATACCGACACTTTACTCTTCTCGGTGAAAATGTCATTTCCTGAAACCTTTTAGGCCATTAATATTTCTTTCAAAAAATAAATTTCAGTCAATGTGATGATCTACTTATTTTTATAATTTTTTTTTTGCTTAATTGGTAGTTTCATTCACAGTTGGGATGGTTTCTTCCTGTTCGGTTCACTTCTGAATAGGCAGTGGCCAGAATGGATCTCATATGGGGCGAGCACTCTACTCATTAACAAATGAGTGGATATGTTAATATTTCAACCTGGGAAAGCAATATATAATATTTGTAATTCAGTTTTTTTAAATATTTAAATAAAAAGTAAAAATACTTTTAATAGTATGTGATGATAATTCCTTCTGTGGAAAGTTAAAGCAACAAAATTTGACGTAATGCTGTCTTATTCATTTCTGCCTTCCCCAGTACTCTGTCAGAAATGTCTAAGTGATGACAGAATGCCATTGTTTTTTCTATAATTGCAGATATCATGAATTTGGCATATTTAGAACAAATCTTTACTTGACAAATCTAAAATATTTCCTTATAGGCCTTTGAAGAATAAATTAAGCTTCTAATAAATCATCTTTCTTACTTAGGTTTAAAATCATAGTCCACCAGATACTTATTTTTGAAACCCTGTTTTATTTTCCTTATAATAGTTCAGTAAATTTCTAGATTTAAAAAAAAAAAACTAGATGGATTTAAGTAATCCTAGGGACTTGAATTAATTTTGCAAACATTTTCCAGCCTATGACTTAAAAAAAATATTTAACATATTTTCTTTAAAGATGTGCTATTAACTCAGCTGAAATATTCTTAACATCGTTCATGATGCACAAAAGCTCCATATGTTCTGAATACAAATGACTTGCTAAGATTCTGTGATATATTATCTCATATTTACATATTTCTTTAATAGATTTATATGTAAATATCAAATAATTGTTCTGGTTATGCTTACAATTTAAATTTTTTTTGTCTTTCAGCTAATACAAAATAATTTCCAATGCAATTCTCAGTATTTGTCTTATTTGATTATATTCAGGAAGAGTTGACATTTGATGAATATTAATTTTGCTTTGAAAGAGCAAAAAAGTAGATATTTTCATTCTAGGTATTACTGACTCCTGGAAAATTATTAAAAAGAACATTTTTTCCTCAAATTTACTACACAAGAAGATATTCAATGTTGCCCTTTCGATCAAGATGCTAAGTAAACCATTAGCAGCAACTCTAGAATGCTAATTATTGTTTTGACAGATGCTTCACAGAAATTCTGCTTTAAAAAAAGATGTCAGTAAAGATCGGCCCAACCTGATTCTTCAACAAGGCACAGGATGGGTGGTCCAGGTTTTCTGAAATGCCAACAAAACCCCAATAAATAAATTGTGTTGGAATTCCAGGCATTCCAGGTGGTCCATGGAAATGTACCACCAAGGCAAGAATGGAACCTGTAGAACTCTCTCCATGTTTACATAGGACCATAAATCCTCATTTGATAGTTGCTGCCCTCCCATAAAGGTAAGCAGGAGGGAGGTGTCTGAGTCCCCACCTGTGTCTGAATCTACAGGTTTCCAAACCATCAAACTCAAAAGCAGCTTGTTGCCTTTACCTACCACTGCAGTTGCTGTGATCGCACCCGCTTCTGCCTGTGACAGACACACAGCAACAGCGACTTACAACTCGGTTTTTAAAAAACAAGCACCAGCTCTCCAGAAAACAAAACCAGAGAGGTTTTTATGAAAAATGACCCTATATGGAAAACTTTAATGCAAAAAGAGAAATGTTGCAATTAACTTTTAAATCCTTTGAGGAAACCAAACTTGTCTCCCTCAAGTAAGGAACATCATTAGCATTCCATTGATATTAGCTAATAATGGGGTGGCCGTAGAACTTTATGGGATAATGGAAATGCTATTTCTAGAATAAAGAAAAGCAAATCCCAATGGCCAAAATGGCTCACGACACTTTAAAAATAAATACTTCAGTAAACTTTCTTGATATGTCATTAAATATGCAAAATTATTTACCACATAGCTTCCCTTTACAAAGAAAATGAGTTCTCTACCCCAAATTTCTCTGCTAATGGCCACAATAATTTAATAATCTTCATTATGCTCATTATCACAGCCACCATAGCACACCAGTATGCCAACAACAAACCGATGAAACACTGTAACATGAGATCATAATTTCTAACATAAAATCAATCGGATCAACAGAATTTGGAAGAGAATACAAAGAGTATTCTTGGAAGATGTTCAAAATGCAATCCTGATCAGCAATGCTCTGATGGACAGCAACTCTGGTCGGCTTGCTCCCTCATTTAAATGACCTGTGCCTTCTTTTTAAAGTCAACACTGGACATATTTCAAACACAGATGACATTCAACAGGAAAAACAAATAAACAAAACCCAAATGGGTACTTGACATCCTTAATGCCCAAGCACATAGGTCAGAGTTCCTAAGGTTATTTAACCCAGCCATGCAAATTGGTTTATGCCTAGGGTCTGAAATAAACCAAACTCAGCCTAAAGAAAATCGGACAGTGGCTCCAAGAAAAATGTTGCCTCGTTCCTTGGAACATGGAACTGAATTCCAACTCAAGGATTTGGCACTCACTGTTCTCGTTGCCTGGAATGCTTTCCCCCAAAATTCCTGACTCTATTATTAACACCTTCAAGAGATTACCATTGATTTCATCCCTTCATTCATTCATCTCTGTTTTATTTTCTCCATAACATTTCTCATTATTAAAACATAAGTATTTCACAGAGGGTACACCAGTCTGCATTCCCACCACCAGTGCACTAGGGTTCCCTTTTCTCCACATCCTCACTAGCACTTGTTTGTTGATTTATTAATGACAGCCATTTGGCTGGTATAAGATGATATCTTGTTCTGATTGTAATTTGCACCTCTCTGAGGGCTAGTGATGTCGAGCATTTTTTCATATATCTATGGGCATCTGTTTGTCCTCCTTGGAGAAGTCTGTATTCTGGTCCTTTGCTCTTTTTTTTTTTTTTTTTTTTGGATTATTTGTCTTCTTGGTGTGGAGTTGTATAAACTCTTGATATATTTTGGAGATTAAACCCAGAGGGATTAGTCAAAGAAAATATATGAAGGACCCATAGACATGGACAATGGTGTCAGGACTGACTATGGAAGTACGGGGCAGGCTGGGTGGAGAGAAGCAAAAGGGGAAAAATTGAGACTAGTGTAACAGCCTAAATAATAAAATATTATTCAAGAAAGAACTTAAGTATTGATTTGCTTGATTATTTGTTTACTATTGTAACAGGGTACAGCCAGCAACCCCAAACCAAGGATTTGAAACAGGGTCCAGAACTTGGGGTGTGCAGAAAATATAAAAATACAGGATATCCCCACGCCACAAGTCTGGACTGGGGGATGGGACACATGGAGCAGGGTCATTGAGAGTTATTTTGGAAATCAACAGTTGGCCAGTTTCATACCTAATAGGCAAAAACAGTTATTTCACATATCTATAACAGCTAGTTAGCTTCATAGATATGTTACGTGGCCATGGCCATGCTTTGAGCCAGGGAGATGGGAGTGACTTCCACCCGGGAGGGAACCAGGTGGCAGCTCCCCTTACAGAACCTGCATGAGAGCTTGGAGAAGGTTCACCCCCTACCTTGGGGCCACACGTGCCTGGACTAACTACGGCAGCCAAGAAAGGCTCCCCAGATAGGGGAATGCTGGCAGGTGTAGCTGATTGTGTAAGGAGCCGGAAATGGGGTTGCAGAGGAAGATTGGAGATGGGATTTAAACCCAGGAGCAGCAGCCCTGTGCGGCCGAACTACATGATTTTGCGGCTCCCTTTTCCACCTGGCTAAGGAAACAGGAGAGACAATGAAGGACTAGGGATGGGGACAATGCGAGACCTTGCAGGAAAGGAAAGGGGTGAAAACTCTCTCCCTGGTGGGCCATGAGAAGGGACCACATGGTTTGGATTAAGAACTGCAGATTGACAACATAGTTGATGGGGCTGGGAACTGCGAGAGGCCTACCAGTCAAGCATGGATGAGCGGGAAGAAACAGGAGCTAGCCGAGCCACTGACTCAGATTTTTTCCTGAGATACGATACCCCTAAGTAGCCTGCCCGGGCAAAGGTGGAAGGAAGGACTGTGTGTGTTGGTGGGTGTTTTAAGGAATTTGGGGATTTTAATGAAGACATTAAGTCATTACTCTAAGTCTATATAACTTTTGAATAAATAGATCCGTTCCTTTTCAGCAAACTCTGGAATTGAGAGCCGTAATTCCAATTCCCTGGCAACAGGCAAAGAATCCACAGTGACAGAGGGATGTCATAACCCCCAGGTCTGCTCTGTAACACTGTCAGCCCCCATCTCCCCACCAGAATGTAAGTTCTATGAGGACATATATTTTTGCCTATTTTGTTCATCAATGTTCCCCCAATGCCCTAAAGAGTGTCTGACGCAAAGTAGGCACTAAATAATTCCGTATTGAATAAATGAATGAAAAAGAAGGCAAAATATTCATTCACTTCCAGCCTAGCACATAACTGCCGCTGAGTGAAGGAAAATGTAAAGTCAGTATCCACACAGTTCCTATAAAAGAAGCATTAACTTTATTATTTTTATATATTTTTAAAATTTTCATTGTACTTTCCCATTTATGCCCCTTATACCGCCCTCACTGCTGCAATCACCACACTGTTGTCCATGCCCAGGGGTCCTTTTTCCTTGTAGTTCAAACCCTCCTCCTCGAAACCCCACCCCCAAGCTATCAGCCTGATCGCTGTAAGTCCGCTTCTATTTTACTTGTTAGTGCAGTTTGTTCATTAGATTCCACATATGAGTGAAATCATATGGCACTGGTTTATTTCACTTAGCATAAATCTTCTCCAGGTCTATCTATGCTGTTGCAAAGGGTAAAATATTCTTTTTTTTTTTTCTAGTGAGTACTACTCCACTGTGTGAATGTACCATAGTTGTTTTATCTACTCATCCAGTGAGGGACACTGGGGCTGCTTCCAAATCTTGTCCATTGCAAATAATGCTGCAATGAACATAGGGGTGCTTCTGTATTTTGAGTTAGTATTTCAGGTTTCTTCAGATAAATTCTCAGAGGTAGAATTGCTGAGTCATGAGGCAGTTCCATTTTTTAATTAATTAATTTTATTTTATTTTATTGTTGTTCAAGTGCAGTTGTCTCCATTTTCACCCTAACACAGCTCCCTGCCCCACCCATCCCCACCTCCCACCCTGAATCCTACCCGCTCTGGCTTTGTCCATGCATCCTCTATACATGTTTCTTAATGGCCTTTTTCCTATTATCCCCCATTATCCCTCTCCCCCTCCTCTATGGTTACTATCAGTTTGTTCTTTATTTCAATGTCTCTGGTTACATTTTGCTTGCTTGTTTGTTTTGTTGATTAGGTTCAACTGATAGGTGAGATTATATGGTATTACTCTTTCACCACCTGGCTTATTTCACTTACCATAATGATTTCCAGTTCCATCCATGCTGTTATGAATGATAGGAGCTCCTTCTTTCTTTCTGCTTTGTAGCATTCCATTGTGTAAATGTGCCATAGTTTTTGACCCACTTATTTACTGATGGGCACCTGGGCTGTTTCCAGCACTTGGCTATTGTAAATTGTGCTGCTCTGAACATTGGGGTGAATAGATTCTTTTGAACTGGTGTTGCAGGGTTCTTAGGGTATAATCCCAGCAGTGGAATTGCAGGGTCAAAAGGGAATTCCATTTTTAGTTTTCTGAAGAAACCCCACACTGTTTTCCACAGTGGCTGCACCAGTCTGCATTCCCACCAACAGTGCACTAGGGCTCCCTTTCCTCCACAACTTTGCCAACACTTGTTGTTTGTTGATTTATTTATGATGGCTATTCTCACACATGTTTTTAATTTTTTGAGGTAACTCCATACTGAAAAAATAAGCATTAATTTTAATATGATAATTAACAAGTGATAAATTTTGGTCAAATGGGTAATAAAGGTTTTGAATTGCTACTCTCTTGAAGTTTTTGTGACCATTTGTGAGGCTGGGCTCAGTATAATACCAATACAGTGAGTTCCAGGACTAGGTTGGCTTGAACGTGTTAACAGTTTCACACGAAAATTGTCCATTTTTCATGAAAAGGTTGGTTTTCTTTCCATGCTTGGCTCTCTGAGAGAGGCAAGGTGTGTGGACACTAAACTCAGTGGGTTGGGTGTTTCCCCTCTCATTAGAAAAATGACTTTGTGTGAGTTGCTTGGCCTCCCCAAGTTTTATCGTCTTCATCTGCAATCATATAATACTTAATCCTATGTCTTAATCTGCTCTGCATGTTATAACAAAATGCCATAGACTGCGTAATTTTAACAAGAAACATATTTTTCAGTCTCCAGACTGGAGAACCCGACATCAGGGTTGGGTTCATCATGACGGTTGTATCCAAGGTAAGGGTCCTCTTTCTGGCTTGCAGACAGCTCTCTACTGGCTGTGTCCTCCTGTGGCAGAGAGAGACAGAAAGCATTGGAAGCGAGCTCTCCGGTCTCTTCTTAGAAAGACACTAACCCCATAATGAGAACCACACCCTTATGATTATATTTAAGCCTAATTACCTCCAAAAGGCCTCATCAAATTGAGGATTAGGGCTTCTACATAGGAATTGTGGAGGAACAAAAAGAGTCCATAATATTTCATGAATGTGCTGTGGGCTTACATGGAACAACACATATGAAGTGTCTGGGACATCATTGGTACATATAAGTACCCTAAACATGTTAGCATCTATTATTAAAATACGTAGAATAATACCAAATTTTATATAGGATTCATAAACACATAGAGAATTTATGAAATAAAGTTTGACTAGACAGTTTAAATTTTACATGTAGATAAGTTTTCAGTTCAGGGGGAAAAAAAATGCTGATCCCGCCACCTGACTCTTGACTTAAAATTTAGTTCATTTAGTTCAATTTAGTGGTCTCGAAACACTGTCATTTAATTTACATTTCCAGGCCAAGGATGGTCAAGATGTGGTCCGTCTCCTGCTTTAGGGTCAAAGCCAGTGTCACGGAATGAAAAATGGTAGCACCAACTCTGGCTGGCGTTGCTTTGTTTAATTGTGAGCTTGATAGAACAAAAAGAGCCTTTAAACATGGTGCTTTTAAAGCTAATTCACAGATGTTTGGTTAATGGCCAACAGCAGAGATGATAAACAACAAAAATGCCTGGGGGGCCTTGATAATTTTTCGGTGGATGTCAAGGGACTGACAGAAAAAGGGCTCAGGACAAAATTAGGTGCAACTACGACCAAGCAGCAGCCAGTTATAATCAGCAACTTGAAGGATGAAATCCCCCAAAGACATATGCCCCAAATCGAGAGAAAAAGTCAGTGAGCTTAGGAAGCCGTGTCGTCCTCTGATATCGATGTACATGACTAGAAGGAAGTCGCTTCCCTCCCAAAGCCTGGGGCTCTCAGATCAGCTTTATAAATATTAAAATATAGGAAATGTACAACTGATATATGAGGATTCCAAAATGAAAAAATAAGTAATGACCTCGATTTTGTTTATATATATATATTTATATTTTAAAAATACAGCAAAATGTTAACAAAGGAGGTTTGGATGTGATATTAGAAGTGAGTTTATTTCCTACTTTGTTAAAAACATGATTTGTTAGTGAGCATGTACAATTTTTATAATGAGAAAAATTACAAATATTTTGTAAAATTGTACATCATCCTCATATGTTAAGCAAAATGATGTTTATTTGGAGGACTTTTAAAATATGGGTATGTTGTGTCCCCAGGCACTGTTTTCTTATCATTGTGACTGTGATATTCTTAGATCCTAACCCCAGTGTCATGAAGGCAAAACTGGTTCATCTGCCATTTGCCCTAAGGCACTCACTCACTCTTGTGACATGGGTTTGGTGTTCCCTGCCTAAGAACTCCTCTAAGCTGAAGAATATTTAAAAAGTTGAAAATATCAGTTCTCAAGGATTTCTCAGTTTGGGGACAGGTGAGCAGTAAGGTATATAAACCATTCAAAAACAGAGATGTGGGCACAGAGGAGCAAGAATTGTCCCTGTTCTGACAATTAAGAGACATTCTGTCCAATTCCAGTCCAAATTTTAAATAAACTACACAGAAACATTTAACTAAATTTTAGCTGATCACCCTACTTTCTTTATCCAGTCAAATTTGCCAACACATACTTCACTGTGTTCTCTTATTTCTAAAACAATATGCACTTTATATTTTTGTGCTGTACACAAGTTGTGTCTTCAAATGACACTAAGTTCTGTGAAGACTTCCAAGGTACCTGGCTGCACCCTCTCCGTTTCCTAGATGTTCTTTGTAGTCTTGCCCCTAGAACAGACTTTGTATTTATACCACTATACTAAATACTGGGTTGGCAAAAAAGTTCATTTGGTTTTTTCCATAAGATGGCTCTAGTAGTCTTGGTTGTCTTTAACTTCATTCAAAACAATTTTGTTAGATTGTATTGTGACAGCTGTCATATCACTGTGCATTTAAAAAATAAAACATCATAGCCTGCACAGAGGACAAGGTGACCCGGAAGGCCGCAACCTCACCCTTCTTAGAACGGGCCAATGGAAAGGTGAAAATGGGCGCACTGGGGAAAAAAGGCCCCGCAGGGCCCCGGCTCTCAAAGTAGCCATGTTCCATTCTGAGATCGAAGATTCTTGGGGTTTAAAGTGGGATTTACCCGCCGTCTCCCGGGATTGGTGGGTACGTGTGGCTGGTCTGCAGGGCACACCAAGCCCAGCACAGGACTGGAGTCTAGCCCAACTGTCAATTACCTGTGTGACCTTGAATACATCTTCCTCTCCTCTCTAGGGTCTGTTATCCCTCTCTGAAAAATGGGCGGTTTCTCAAATCAACAGAATAAATTTCTGACCCTGAAAAAAAATTTAAAAATAAAATAATAAAATAAAGCATCAAAATTGGTGAATTTTTGTGTAGCCACCATAATGTTGAAAATGGAAGAAAATACGCAACATTTTCAGTATATTATCCTTTATTATTTCAAGAAAAGTAAAAACACAACTGAAACACACAAGAAAAAAAATTGTGCAATGTATGGAGAAGGTGCTGTGACTGATCAAATGCGTCAAAAGTGGTTTGTGAAGTTTCCTACTGGAGATTTCTCAATGGACGACGCTTCATGGTCAGGCAGAGCAGTTGAAGTTGGTATCAATCAAATCAAGACATTAATTGAGAACAATCAACATCATACCACACAGGAGATAGCCATCATATTCAAAATATCCAAATCAATAAAGTTATTGGTGAAAATGAAAAATGTGTCTTTTATTTTACAGAAAAAAATTGAACAGACTTGTAGACCAACCCAATAGTTCTCACCCTGGCTGGTGTGGCTTGGTTGGTGGATCATCCCATACACCAAAAGTTACAGTTTCCACCCCTGGTCAGGGCAGATACCTATGTTGCAGGTTCAATACCCAGTTGGGACATGTCAGGAGGCAATTGATGTTTTTCTCTCATATGGATGTTTCCCTTTCCTTCCCTCTTTCTCTCCCTATAAATATATTCTTGGGGTGAAGAAAATGAATGAATGAATGAATGAATAGTAGTTATTCTTAAATTTGTATATAGACTGTGTGTCTATTGGGGACAAATTAGTGCATGGAGGCAAATACTAGGTAACACTTTCTATTTAACATTCTAAAAATGCTCAGGGCCATGGTAAACGAAGTTCTGTAGATCAGTAATTGCATATTGTCTATTAGGGTAGAGGTTAGAAGCTAATTGCATATTCATCCATTCTTCATTACAAAAACTTAGAAACACCGAAATAAGCAATTTGTAGTTACCTCAAGTGAAATAGTTACCTTACTAACACTTCATTTAAAGCATAAAAGAAAAGACTTCCCTAAAACCAAAAGTAAACTAGAAGCAAATACTTTATGGCCAATGGAGCTCAATGCAGTTACATTAACAAATGCAGCATATTTATCCTCTACTGACTTCTGTTTTCCTGTTCACTCAAAAATTATACCTCAAATTACAGAGGCTATTGTTAGCCGTTTATATTCCACCTGTTTTTATTTCCATTAACATCTTCCTTGAAACCTCTTCTTATGTCTTCAGTTTTTATATTGAAACATAAATGATTGTACCTTTTAGAAACTTGAAATGAACCTAACTAAGAACGCTAATTTTCCTCCTCCAATTCCTTCTGTGGGGTGTTACTCAGACTCAGAAGCATTCCTGATGCAGCATTGCATTTATGGACCAAAGATCCTGGTGCTTTATTTGCCTGTCTTTCTTCAAAGGGTTTTTGTTTAGCATACCGTGTTCGAGTGCAAATCTTCCGAGTCACGACCCCTGCTGTGGGAGTCTCAGTGGGCAGAACTGGGCCCTTTACATCCGCAGTTTAGAGCACCCAGGGCAAAGCTCTGACTTCCACTGTTTTTCCAACTTCCCTCAGATATCTTTTCCCCTAAGATTACAAGCGCTATCTGTAACAAAACTGTCTTTGCTGAAATAGCTGCGAATATGAAGAATGTAAGCACATGAAATAGGAGCAGATCATCTCAATTAATGTCCCAGCTGTGTCAATCACCAGTGCCACCACCAATGCCCTGCAAGCTTCAGTGAGACACTGAAACTCTCCGAACCTCCAGGAGTCATTCATTGTACTTCACGAAAGCACTTGTGCCTATAACAGATTAGAATTTCTTTTTAAAAAAACTGGACCTAGATTATAGTTTGAGAAGCACAGTACTGAGCACTCCATCAAGTTTCCTTGAGCAACCTAGTTGTCGCCAGTCTGCCCAGTGGCTCCAGAGGTGAAAAACCAGTCGCCACAATTGTGTTACAGCCGAGAAAAAGACTTCTGCCCAGACCAACAGAGCCTCTTAACTGTAGAAACATCCACAGACCCTCAGTTCTCTCAAAGAAGGAAGAGGGCTGAGCAGTAGGATAAATCCAGCGAAGCTGTCATTTAGGATGGAAGGGAAGATAAAGTGCTTCCCAGATCAGGTCAAGTTCAAGGAGTTCATCATCACCAAGCCCTTATTATAGGAAATGTTAAAGGGACTTATCTGAGAAAAAGAAGATAAAAAATATGAATGGTAAAATGACAACAAACTCAGTTATTAACAACCACACTAAAACAAAAACAAAAATAAACTAAGCAAACAACTAAAACAGGAACATAAACACAGAAATGGAGATCATGTGGAGGGTCATCAACAGGGGAGTGGGAGGAGGAGAGAGGGGGGAAGGTACAGAGAATAAATAGCATAGATGGTGGGTAGAAAATAGAAAGGGGTGATGCGGACACCGGCCAGCAGTGTCCGCATCATCATGGATGAAATAAAACATTCACACAGACAACCGAGTCTGGGGGAGGAAAAAGGACAGCATGGCTTTTCTCTCAAGGGGAGCAAAAGCCACAGCCTCCGCCATAACAGGACTTTGTTTCTGATCTCATTACATGATGGTCCTCATTTACTATGCACAGGTTCGCTATAGGTGGTTGCCTTTTACAGACAACAAAGGAGCCAATGCCCCTCATCACATCACAGAAGAAGGATATTAGCAAATGTAAAGGGGAAAAGTGGTTGAGCCAGTTACACTGTTCCTTGCAAGGTTTAGCATGGATTTTAGGATGTTACAATAAGCACTTGGCTATCCCAATCCAGGGTGAGAGAGTGTCAGCCAAAAGGAAGACTCAAAGCGGCTCAGGCACATTGCAAACCTGATTTCTCACGAGAAAACCTATCTACGGGCATGGGTCCTGTGCATCTCTGAGTGGGAGCTGGGCCCACGCCACGCAGAAGGGTCTCCCACAAAGGGGGAGGGTAAGAATAGTGTGGGAAATGTGGAAGCCAAAGAACTCACATGTATGACCCATGGACATGAACTAAAGGGGGGGAATGCAGGTGGGAGGGGGTGTGCAGGGTGGAGGACAGTGAAGGGGGGAAAACGGGACAACTATAATAGTATAATCAATAAAATATATTTTTAAAAAATTTTAAGAAGTACAGGGGGGAGAATTCTAAAAGTTGCTCTTTCACCAGGTATCAGTAGACCCAATTTATTGGAATTGGAGGGAAAATTTTACATCCACCATTGCAAAGGATGGGGATTTAGGGCAGGATCAAAAAAGAGCCAAAGACTAGCACATGGACAAAAATTCAAAAAATTAAAATTTGTATCATATACACTATCTGATATATATAAAATCTGCAAGCATACCTGACTCATAGCAATAAAAAAACGATTTAAGATTTATGGTCTTTTACTCTTGAAAGTCTGATCTCATGAACATCAAGAATCATTGGAACTGGATGGCATGCATATGGGGGCCCATTTTGCTCTTCTATAAATTTTCTGTTACTTTAAAATTTTCTATAATATCAAAATGTCATTTAAGAAGAGTAATGATACTTTTCTATAAAACTAGGTGTTTTATTTTTGTAGCATTTAATCTTTACATCATTTAAGGAAGAAAGGAACGTATCATTTGTAAAGTCAGATTCCTATTTGGATCTTTTAAAAACAAAAGAATCCCTGACTGTTGTAGCTCAGTGGACTGAGCTCAGGCCTGCGAACCAAAGGATTGTGGTTCAATTCCCAGTCAGGGCACATGCGTGGGTTGCAGGCCAGTTCCTGGCAGGGGATGCACGAGAGGCAACCACACATTGGTATTTCTCTCCCTCTCTCCTTCCCTTCCCCTCTAAAGATAAAATAAATAAAAATCTTTAAAAAAAAAAGGTTTTAAAAACAAAACAAGTTGTAACTACCTAGTTATTCAAATTATATTTTGATCACAGTTATAAACTATCTGAAGTAATTTTACTTCTCTTCCATACAATATATTAGGGACCCCAACCCTTTCATTTTATTAAAATGCAAAATAACTATGGCATCCTGCTCTTTGGGGAAATTTAATTCCATTGAAAATCAACTACTGAATATTGCCCCTGAGTTAAGGTGATTCAGTGAGCTATAAATGTATGCAGATTATCACCACAACAAACCAGACGTGGTAATACTGGCAGCTGCAATTCGCTCATCGCCTTCACATTTACAAATCACTTTCCTGAATGTAATCCTACTTTTTCCATCCAGTGTTCTACATACACCCCACTCCTGTCCTTTCCACCTCCCAAGTAAGATAATTTCACCAGTCTATTACTAGAATGAGGAAAAACTATTTAAATGTTTTTTTATTAGTAAAGCATATATCCCATCTTATACTATTTTTGTTCCTATTCTATATAATTTATATAAAGAGTTTTTGTGTGACCTAGATTCCCTGACCCCAAAACATTCCTTTCCCACATTTCAAACAATCAAGACCAAATTCACAGTCCAAAGGACTGGTGTTTGGGTCCCATTTCACACTGAGACAGTTCTTAACTTCTCCCAGATGGGACTCCCACAGTGCCTGACCACAGGAAGCAGGTGCCGTTCACGCATTTCTAGACTCCTGTCTGGCTCCTCACCTTCCAAGGCATTTGGAGGAGCTATAATGAGTCAAACTGCAATGAGCAAAGATGTGTCTGCACAATGTGGATTCCATCATCACACTCTCTCCTCACATGCACAGGAAGATCCTTCAAGCTTCCGAATGCTCTTTCTTGGCCTGTGAGTTCTAATAAATTATCGGGCATTTTAATATTGCAAAAATAAAACAGAACAAATGGAAAACCACAAATATTGCACTGAATGACTAAATGACTTAATCTGCTAAATGGTTCTTCATCAGATTAAATTTGAGAGACAACCTACTTTAATTATTGACTAAATTAAATTCAAGATGATTTAGAATGAAATAGATTTGCAAATATTGGAGTGTTATCCCTGCAATTAGAAATTATATTTAATGGTAGCATAGAAAGTGTCCCTTCCATGAGCCAAATGACCACATGATATGCATTAGGTGAAATTCCAGAGTTTTAACAACTGATTTTCCCTGCAAACTGTGCAAGTCAGTGCAATACCAAAAATAATTAGCACTTTAAAGTAAGGACAATATTTAACAAAACAAGCTCATGAAAGAATAAAAATGAACCCAGTTCACTTTGAGAAAAGACCCTGGGTAACGAGTTAATATGGTTGCTAAGGAAACATGAATTACTTCCAAAAGAGGATTAATGATAAGAAGGAACTAGACTCAAATAACAGAGCGTGTCCATATTTTCATTGTTCAGGTAGGATAGCAAATAGATGAAGGCTTGCCAGTTGAATACACAATATCTAAGCAATGCCACGTATAATTATGTAATACATATAACGGATGTGGCTTCCCACAAGAAAGACAAAAAAACACCAAATACATGCCCCAAAATGTACAGGCTTAAATGCACACAAAATGCATGCTAAAATGATCCAGAAAATAAGGCACATACCCAATATTTATGAAATGAAGACAAGTCTAAGTTAACAAAACTTTGTCTAATGATATTCTAACAGCTTGAAGTCATGGATTTTAATTTTCTAAATTTTTCTGCTTATATTTTGGGATATTTGAAATTCTCACTTAGGACTGTCATTGAAGGGTATAATTTAAATGTAAAGTGAGAGGCTAGTGCTTTCTCTGCATTTTGGCTCCTTTAAAACAAGAAGCAATAAAAATTCTGATTTGTAGGATCAACACTAGCCATAAAACATCTCAGTCTTGGGCAGAGAGGGTGCAGGACAGGTTTCAGGGGCCTAGAATGTGCTGGAAATCTTTTTCATCTGGAAGGATGGATGAATGCCCACCATCAACCTGTCTTGGGAGGGGATGGTCATGGAATGGGTTTTTAACATCTCTCTGAGGTTGTTTCAGGTCAGCATCCTCTGCCTGCTGGCCCATGAGGGAGTAAGAGAGACAGGGGTCTCCTGACGTTGGGCTCCAACAGAGGTTTGGATAATATTTTACAGAGATATCCAGTAATCATGCAAAAAGAGTACAACACAGGACCAGAAGTGGTAACCGTATGTGTAACTCTCCATTCAGGCCATTAGAGAGACCGCCCCGTGGGAATTCTCTGGCTCCCTAATCCTGTCTCCCCAGCAGCCCATTCCCTTCCCGCAGTGACCTGTCATTCTCTCCTCCCTCGGAAAGGTCGCCTTTCCCCAGATGCCCCTCTAATTCCAGGAAAATTCTACCCTCCCAAATGAGAAAGAAATCTGTTCATGTCTTTACCTCTTCTTGCATATGGCACACTCTGCCATCTCATGGAAGTTCTCCCTCACCAAGGCTCCTCCTGGTTCTGAGGGGCAGCCTGGGTGCAGGAGAAGCTCATGGAAGCTCTTTACCTGGGTCGGCTTCGGCCACGCCCCTCCAGAATCCGCTAAGAAGAGGGAGTATAATATACGAAGAGAGAGGAAAGCACATTCTTCCCATTCTCAGGGTTTCCTCCCACTCCGAGGAATAAGACCCTGGCACCATTGTGCTCAACGCACTGTGGCTTCCTTCCTGCCCTGCTTTCATGGCAAAGCACTCTTCTCCCACACAAAGGAGATAGGGCTCTGCCTGAGCTATCGGACCACAGCCAGTGCAACCACCGAATGGAGCCTGTCAGACTCACTGCTTCCCCGGCAGAGGGGAGAGTGCTGGTTAACATGGCCATGTGCACAGATTCGCCCTTCTGGGCCTCAGGTTCTGCTCTCAGAAATGTGGAAACACATCCACAGAGTTGCTTGACCCACAGTTATTAATATCAGTTAGGCTTCTGGCTGACCATCCTGGGTGAGTTATCAGTAAAATTGTCAGACATTTCCATCATTAAAATAAGAGCACTGTAGATGACCAAAAAGTGGACCAAATGCTTATAGCCCTATTATTGACAGTAACTTAATTATAAAGGTAACAGATATATGACAAGATTGTCAACTTCACTAGCTATAAGGTAAATGCAGGTGAAAACTACAAGGAGGTACTACCTCACACCTGTTAGAATGGCTATTATCAATAAGACAAGAAGTAACAAGTATTACAAAGAGTGTGGAGAAAAAGCTGTCATGAATATAAACTGGTATAGCCACTATGAAAAACAGCATGAAAATTCCTCCAAAATCCATCTTCTGGGTATCTACCCCTCCCCCTCAAAATTTGAGCCCCATCCAGTATGGCTCAGTTGGTTGGGCATCATCCCACAAAGCTAAAGGTCACTG